>VCHN02000014.1:156582614-156601461 GCA_007115665.2 Sequoiadendron giganteum | reverse complement strand
TCTCTCCAAGTTTAGACACTTTCAAAAATGACAAAGCAATCAATGAGTTTATGGGACTTCGTGAAGGTATACCGAGTGGGGACCACAAAGATGGATTTTCCATAGAAATTAACTATGCAACATACATTGGTGAGGTTATATTGTCCTCTAGTCACAAAAATAAAAAAGAAAAAAAGTGAAAATAAAAATAATAGGTCTTCAGGTGAAAATCGAAAGGCACCTACTGACTGTGAAAGAGTAAAAATAAAGGATGTATCCAAAGGTGAAAGCCTTTCTGAGGCACCTGAGGATGGATCAATACATAGTCTCCCAATAGACTGGGAGAGATCATCATTACTTATAGAGGAAACATAAGAAGTTGACATTGGTACACTAGATAATTCCAAAATTATACAATTAGAAACATCATTAACCATCAAGGAAAAGCTTGAGTTTGTAGCATTATTCTCGGGAAGAAAAATCAATTTTGCATGGACATATGCTGATATTTCTAGGTTGGATCCTGAGGTCATTCTACATCACTTGCCACTGCTACCAAATGCTAAGCCATACAAACAAAATTTGATAAAAATGCACCCCTAAATCACACTCGTGAAAGAAGAATTGAAAAAGATTCTATATGTTGGATTCATTCATTCAATAGATTATACAGATTGGATATCAATCTTGTTCCTGTTGCCAAGCCAAATGGACAAATTAGAATATGTACATATTTTAGAGACCTTAACAAGACTTGTCCCAAAGATGATTTTCCATTGCCAAACATTGATATCATAGTTGACCTCACTACCGGATATGAGATGCTATCATTAATGGATGGATTTTTCAGTTATAACAAGATAAGAATCACTACAGGAGATCATCCAAAGACAACTTTCACATGTACTTGGGGAACCTTTTGTTGGAATGTCATACCCTTTGGACTAAAAAATGTTGGAGCCACCTATCAGAGAACAATGACCACCATCTTTCATGATTATATGTACATGTAATTATGGAAGGCTATGTAGATGACCTTCTATCCAAGTCTCTAGAATGAAGTGGTCATCTAGCCGTTCTAGACAAAATCTTCACTCGACTGGAAAAATACAAGCTCTGGCTAAATCCGAAGAAGTGTGTGTTTGGAGTCCAATCAGGAAAAATATTAGGATATATTATCTCTCACTGAGGAATAGAAGTTTATCTCGCTAAGGTGAAAGCTATTATGGAAATGCCACCACCAACCAACATCAATCAACTAAGAACATTCCAAGGAAGGTTACAATCAATACATCGGTTTATTGCATAGTTGGCTGATAAGATCCATCCATTCCAAAATTTGTTAAGAAAAGGAATCCCCTTCAATTGGACCGAGAAATGATAGGAAGCCTTTGATTAGATCAAAAATTATATATTAACTCCACCAGTCCTCATGCCTTCGATTGGTGGAGGACATCTAATACTGTATGTAACAACAACTGTATTGGCACTAGAGGCATTGTTAGCACAAAATGATAATAATGGCAAGGAACACGTAATTTATTATACCAGTTGCACCTTAGTTGGATATGACTTGAATTATAGTCCCATTGAATGAGCTTGTCTAGCAGGTGGTATTTGCAATGCAGAAGCTAAGACATTACATGTTGAATCTCAAAATAAAACTGATTGCTAAGATTGATCCTCTGAAGTACCTCCTCAATAAAACAACATTGATAGGAAGGTTATCCAAATGGGTTATGATCCTAATTGAATACGACATTGAGTATGTCGATCAAAAAGTAATAAAGAGACAAGTGATAGCTGGCCAACTCGTAGATTCACCAATAAAAGCATATCACCCTTTGATATTTGATTTTCCAGATGAATCAATCTTTCTCATAGACACACCAACCACTTGGAAGCTATACTTTAATGGTTCTTATACAAATCATGGTTCAAGAGAGCTGGTACATTGTTCATCACACCTCAAGGAGATTTTATACCCAAGTCATTCTGCATAGCATTTCCATGTACAAACAACATAGCTGAGTATGAAGCATTATTAACAGGACTCTGAATGGTGATAAAATGGAAAATTAAGGACCTTCAAGTTTATGGGGACTCTCAGCTAGTAATTAAGTAGGTTAATGATGTCTATGAAACTAAGGATGAGAAATTGATGCCTTACAAATGCATGGTGGATAGCTTCAGATTATATTTTGATAAGATCTCCTTTGAGAAAATTCCAAGGGTCCAAAAAAAAGTAGTTGATGCAAAGGATACCATAGGATCTCTCTTGGACATTCCTGATAATGCATTGTAGTATGAGTTATTGGTAGAATAGCTTTTGATCCCTGCATTCGATGTGCCCGAAACCAAAATTTTGTGTGAACTTGTTGGACTCGAGTCTCTTTGGTATAAAGACATCTATGCTTATTTGCATGACCAAATCATCCCCCCTGACTTATCCCTTAACCAACGTAAGACCTTTATCCGACAAGCTCAAAATGCCATCATTGGGGATACCCTCTATCATCGTAGTCTGGATAGTACCCTACTTCGGTGTCTCGATTCAAATGAAGCACAAACTCCCTTGCAAGAGGTACACGATGCTATATGTGGGGCTCACTCTATTGGTCCAACCTTAGCAAAGAATCTTATGAGGATGGGATACTATTGGCCAATAATGGAATATGATGCTTATCACTTTGTCAAGAAATGTCACAAATTTTAGATACATGGAGATATCATACATGTACCTTCTTAGTAACTACAACCGATTACTTCATTGTGGCCGTTTTCTTAATGGGGACTCAACCTCGTAGGAAAAATCCACCCTACCTCTACCAATGGACATAAGTTTATCCTTTTTGCTACTGAGTACTTCACGAAGTGGATCAAAGCCATACCATTGACTTACATTATCATAAAACACATAGCGAAGTTCATCCTGAACTACATCATATGCCGTTATGGTATTCCATAGTCCATCATTACAGATAGTGGTCGCCCTTTTAAGAATCAAGATGTTCATGAGCTTTGTGAGAAATTCCACATCCAATATCATTTCGCTACCCCATATTACCCCCAAGGTAATGGCCAAGCCGAGGCATCTAATAAGACCATCCTAAAAATCTTAAAGAAGACTATCAATGACGCTGGCCATGACCAACACTTTCAACTCAACCCTTCTTTATGGGCTTATCATACCAGTGTTTGCACCCCTACTAGAGCTACTCCATATTCCCTTATCTTTGGTTCAGAAGCAATACTTCCTATCGAGGTTGAGTTACCATCTCTACGGGTCTCTACGCAAGGATTGCTTAATCAAGAGGAATATCATGTATCCCATCTACAGGAGCTAGAACTATTGGATGAAAAGAGACATAATGCCTTGACACATCTGTAAGATTATTAGAATTGAATCCAATGTAGTTATAATAAGAGGGTTCATTCTAGAAGATTTGACATTGGTGATTTAGTCTGAAAAGAGAATCCAGAAAATCGAGCAGAACGAGAAAATCCCAAAAAGTTTGAACCTAATTGGTTGCGCCCCTATATTGTCACAATGTCATACAGATCAAGCACTTATCAACTATCTACTCTGGAAGGGGAACCGTTGTTCGAACCAATCAACAACATGCATCTTCGTAAGTATTACACTTGATTCTCAAAGTATCCCTTAAAAAAGAAAAAGAAAACATAAAACATCAAAAATCCAAAAAAATCATAAAATCCCCAAAAAAGCAAAAACATCAAAAAACTTCAAAACTCCCAAAAATAGAGTCTAAAACAGAGTATGAGTTTGAATCTGAGTCCAAGTTAGCCTGTATTAGAGTGGTCAAACTATGTTGCCTCTGCACATTTGCTACGTAGGCAAGGTTCATCTTAAATGAGCCCCCACGACATTAGGTCAGTCCTTTTAGGTTGTCCAAATAAAATCTTGACTCAGTATTTGGTTGAATATGATAAAGTCAAGTCGTGTCAAACTAAAAGGTCTTTATGCACTGCTACACATAGGCAAGGCCATCTGTTGATGGGCCCCTGAGGCCCCCTAGGTCAATTCCTTTAGGGTTCATTGAGTTGGGTCATTTTCTTTGTTTGGAAGTAATCATCATTCAAACTAAATCACGAAACAACAAATGAATGAAATCTTTCATCAATCAATTATCCTATCATTAATCAACCTGGTCATTTGGATGGAATGGGGCACTATGTCATTTGTCTCATTCAGTCTTATCTCTTGTCTTTTATCAGGATGTGTCCTTCCTGAGATTGAAATTTTTCAATTTGGTCATTTCCCTTAAGCAAGATATGTCTTTCTTGCAGATAGGTGCCTCATCAACAATTATCATTTGGTCAACTTTATCAGATGTGTCCTTTGCCTCAAACATGATGCGTCTTTCCTACGATTGAGTATCATCACATCGCTTGGTCATATTCATCGATATTTTTCAAACAAATGATCAATCTTTGTCAACCAATCAATCAAATCAATTTGTCAACTTTTGTCAATTTGTCAATCAATCTTTGTCAACCTATCACTCAAATCAATTTGTCATCTTTGTCAATCAACTTTGTCACACCAATCAATCTGATCAACTTGGTCAATCAATCTTTCCTTCATCAAGATGTGTCCTTCCTGAGGCTAGGCATGGTTAATCAAATCATTTTATCAATCCTTGTCAACCTATCAATCAACTCGGTCATCTTGGTCAACCTAATCAATCAATTAAAAAATCATCATTATCACTGGCAAACACTATCTTGACAAACACTTTGTTAGTCTGGATTTTCTTATCTTTTCGATTGGTTTTGGGTCATGTTACTGTCTCCTCGAGGATGTCCTATCAATGGATTTAGAGGGACAATGATGGATCATGGCCTCTTTTCTTTGTTTGTTGTCTGTGGTATGTCTTGGCAAAAAGACTAGGACAATTGGGTCCCTAGTACGAGCTGGGGCATTCCTTGTCTTTTTGATTGTTTGTCTCTCCCAAATGGTCACCTTGCTCACCTTGGTCTATGTCATACCATGGTGTTTGTGGACCATTTGCGACATTTTTGACACCCAATGATGATAAATATAAAATGTAAGCATGAACTTTGGATCCCTTATCATTCTTGGCCTAACTTTCCATCTCCATCTCCTTTGTCTTTTCCATGCAAAAACTCATCTCTTATATCTTCTCCTCGCTAACATTTCTTCCATCTGCATCTTGACAGAGTCTTGTGAGACACAAAAACATCTTGCATGCATAATCATGTTAGATTGCATCATAGAAAGCACCATCGTCATAGACACCATTTCCATATTAGGTCACACATATTGGCATAAAAAAATACAAAAGCATAAAATTCATCCATATAGTATTCATCATCATCATATTAGTATCATTTGCATCATGCATTTTGTCTAACATTATATCTCACATGACATAGCATAACATATTGCATTACAATTCATTTGCATCACATTTTATATAACATTTCATTTTACATTATGATTCATCACATCACATATCACATCACATTTTACATTACATATCATATATATTCATATCATTTTATCTTATATCATATTAATCATCACATTTTGCATTCACATTACATATTTTCCATCAAACACTTTGCATTAATCACACAAACATTACATTACATTTATACATTCCATCTCAAATTGCATTAAGACATCTTCATTACATTCACCATTCACACATAGCACAATCAAAACATTCATAACCATTAATGCATTACATCATGTTGCATCTAGTAAAGATTAGGTCATCCACAATACATATGATAAAAGCATAAACATTTATCATAGAGTCATAGGCGCATAATCATAAAGCACATCACAACCATTGCATAATCATATAGAATGTATCAAAAAAAATCATAATCATAGAAGTATAATCATCCATCATAGCGCAAATTAGTACATGAACATGCATAAATAAACACATAAGTATCCATCACATGGTATGTCATCATAAGTTCATAAACAAATCATAATGCATATCATCAACCACCACCAAAATCATATCATATATATCGCTCAAAATCATGTGTCATAGTTACAATGTCATGGTGTATAAATAAAATGGACCTTACAGGTTCGATAATCAAGTGTATCAGTGTTTATATAAATGCTAAAGACAATCTATTTGGAACTACCCTCATCTCTGGTCTTTGTAGTCCTATGCTCTGTAGTAGCAGGCCTATCATATGGGGTGGCTCGCCTAACATCTGAAGTCTCACCCTCTGACCTGCTGTGTGACCATTGGCTGCATGTTTGACCCTGTGATCTACTGGTCTCCACCTATGAAAATCTAGGCTCCATCCTCTCTGGTGGCATAACCCTACCATACAAGCCTCTATAATACTAGGTGGCTACACCCTGCCTTGCTAGCTCCCATGCAATATCAACCACTGATCCACTGCAGGTGGATGTAAAATCAATAATCTGCTTCTCTACTCACTACTGCCCAATCACTACCAGGTTTCTCTCCACCTAGAATGCATCCCTCTTAGGCTTAAGGTCATCCCTCTCAGTGGTCACTGTCCTCAGCTATGCCTCAAGGCCTACATCCAAACCTATAAAGCAACTATCCTCTGCTCTGTCGATCCCTCCCCATCTTCGGTCTCCACCTCCTATGGTATCTCCTCCTCTCCCATGATGATCCTCTCATAGAGAATCCACTCTGCTTCATCCATATTTGCCTCCTCCTCTCCTCCTACTTGTCCTCCATCTCCACCTCCCTTGACCTCCATAGCCTTCGACTGTCTAGCCTCCACTACAACCACCTTCACATGTTGCTCCCTATCCTATACCAACACCTCTGCTGTGACCCTAGCCTTTGGATGATCCTCCTCCATCTCTACCTCCTCTCAAATGGGTGGTAGCTGCCTACCCTCTCATTGCCCTATGTCCCTCCTCCTCGAATGTCTAAAACCTCCTCCTTGTCCTCCTCCTCCATCACCTCCATCATCCCCTCATCTCCCTCTATCTCCTCATCCTCCATCTCCTCTGCCTCTCCCACCCCTACCTCCTCATCAACCTCTAACACCCCTAGCTCTATGCTCTACTGGAGCTGGCTGTTGTGGATCTATAAGTGGAATAGGCCTATGAATCTGCCACCAGTCATCATACTATGGTGTGGTGCCTGCATCTTCATCTCCTCCCCACCATTCCCAATCCAAGGCCTGTAAGGCATCTATCTCCCGCTTGGTCATGGTGACTACAATCTATGGGCCACAAGGATGTACCTCATGTGATGATCAACCATACTCTGCTTCGCCTATCGATACTCCTTGCCTCTCTCCAAAATATCTTTGGACTCTATGGTAGATACATTTCAATAATGTGCTGACTCTGCACTATCCGTTCGATCAAATATATCAACTACCTGCACCAAGGTAAGTGGTCATCCTCATCTATCCACAATGGGCATGTCTTATAAGGTCTCCAGATGAAACTGACCAATGTATCTATGCCATACCTCTAGTAGCCCACATATCTGATGTGTGTCTGACTAAGGGCTTCCTAACATAAATAAGAGGATGGTGTTGTACCCATTGCCTACCAAACCACTGGCGGCTGAAACATTGCTATGTGCTCCCATGCCCAAACTGCCAGCAGGGTCACACCATAGCTAAAAATCTGCCCCCTCTTGTACGCAATATCATGCAACTTGAAATATAGCATAGCCAAGAGACATGGCCCCCATGCATACACTATCCTATGTTGAATCATTGACCTCAACATCTCTCCCCAACCAACTGGGAAGCCATGGCCCCTGCGATCAAGAATCATCACTCCTGCTATCAGTGTGCACATAACACATTCAAATTGGTCATATGTATTCATCAGGATCTCCCACTAGATCTCATATCCCTTGATCCCAAGCTCTACATCATCATCAGTCTCGTAGTACTCATACAACGCTTGAAGTCCTTGAGTTGGGTTGTACTGCACACACTTACCGCAAATGGGTAATATTAGGATCCTATACACATCCTCTAGGGTGATTGTCAACTCCCTCATAGGCAAATGGAAGCTACTCATCTCTAACTGCCACCGCTCTTTTAGTGCCATCAATATCCCCTTATTTTCCCTAATAGTGGGCATATATGTCATAAAATAAACCTAACTCCAGCATCACACCCCCCTCATCGTCGCTTAGCTAGTTCCATGGTCAGAACACATCTGGCCTAGACTCTCATGTGTAAATGGGAGGAAGATGCTCTTGAAGTCATCATGCAGCCAATAATGTCAATCCTAGATCTTCTATTGACCAAGTCACACTTTCCTAGTCAGGGGAAAATCATTAATCAAACAATTGCATCACACTTTCTATCTAATGTGTCACATAAATCATAATCGGCCTGCAACTACAAATGCATCACAAGCCAAAAAAATGCATCATTTTGTGCAACATATGCATCGCATGTAGTCATTTGTGTCATTCTAGATCACATATTCGACTCAAAAATGCACTTGCATCACACAATTTCATACATCATATCACACATGTTTCCTACCCCTATCCCTATGCATTTGCGTTGCGTCAATATGATTGCGGTGAACCACTTATCGAATGCATCAAACATGATAACAAGTGTGTTACACCCCATGTGATGCATTCGTTTGCTAAATTATTTTCTAGCCTAAATGCATGTGAAATGAAAAAATTAAAAGCTAGGTTTGTAGTACGTGTTAGAAACCCTAGATTAGACATGCAAACCTAAACACCTTCCACAAAAGAGAAAACATAAAAAAAGCAGAGCTTTGCATGTCAATGTGCAAATTATATTATTTAGAATTAAGAAATTACAATAAGAGAATTTCTTTATAAAAGCAATGTATGCAACCCTAAGGTTGACCTAAAAACAACTCAACTAAATAAAGCTTACTTATTAATTAAGTAAACTAATTATTACCTAAGAAAAACATAAGTAAAGTTATGCAAGTGTAATTAAATATTAATTACCCTAACACCCCCCCATAAGTGCAACTTAGGGAGACTAAATAAGCATGCACCTAAAACTAAGATGAATGCAAGAAAGCATGAATGGGTCCCGACAACAAGGCCTGATCAGGTACCCATGTACAAATGCAATAATGAGGTAGAGAAGGAAAACCTAGTGGGACAAACCCCCCTACAATGAGATGACATGCTGCAAGGAAGCACTGGAAGAACACTGTAGAGTAACACTGGAACCACAATCTGGCAAGCAAGGAAAGATACTTTTGTCTACAAGAAACCATATCGGAATCATAATGATGCAACAACAGACCCGATGCCACAGAACACTCAAACACTCCAAACTGGAACAACCCTGGAAACCATAAAGCAATAGTAGATGATATGATGACAGAATTTGGAAGCCATGTATCTCAATGTTGATTCCAAACTGAGACTAAAACTCTTCCATGGGAACAAGTACCATAAAGACTCAGGAACATTAACCACAAATTTAGTGGCCCTCAAACTGAGATGGATCCGATATGAATCTAATATGTGTCAAGCTAAGACAAAATATGGCCAAAAGAAAACTAAGAAACTAGATTACAACCCATGCGAGTTGTCATCAAAACATAATGAAGATCAAAGTGTATGCACACTCTAATTAGATTATTATGCAAGAAACCCCCCCGATGGAACTTTATATTAGTTCATTTATTACAATACCTAATGATTGAAAAAGGAGAGAATTCCTAAACATGCATGAATAGAAAATAAAAATAGACCTTAGATCTGTGTAGAGGACTGAACCAGCTTTCCAATGCCACAAGAATGGTGAAAAAAGGATCACCGGGTCAAAAGATATGCCCTCCGAGTGAAAACTGAACATCTATCTTCAACAGGCACAAAATCCCACCAAACAAAAAAATCTCTGAAAATAAACTATACCATGAGAAAATTGGGCTTGCCAGCTTTCTAGCAATATCTCGTTTCAAAAATTTTGCCTCTGGGATCAAAAGTTATGATAAAATGAAAAAAAGGCTTGTAAGAGGGCAATTCAGGGTACTGCAAGACTAAACAGGCGCAAAATTGTAGCTCCTGTCAGCCTGGCCCTTGATCCGCCATACGACCACAGGCAGGGTTGGAGCAAAATAGAAACCTGCCACCAGGCGGGTGGCAGGCTGGCGGGGCTGAGGTGGTGCCGCTCCTGGCGCTGCCAATGGTGGAGCCCCTTGTAGGATAGCCCGCGGACATCAATGTGACCAAGGTGGAGGGTAGAAGGGGCGCGGGGGTGGAGGAGACCGGTGGAGCAAGAGTGAGGCCGCTGACCGGAGCGACCGACAGGTGGCCGCCCAGCGGCGATGACCATTTAAACTGGAGGCGCAGGCTTGCCTGCAAAAAATTGAATTTTTTTAAAATTTTTTTTGAAATCCTCACCTCGTGAAGCATGCCAGGGAGGTCGTACGGCTTCCTGGCAATTTTTTTTTGCCTTTTGGATCAACTGGTCCAAAATTGATGAAATGAAGGGCATTCTTAGGGTTTTTGGCCGCTACGAACACAAAGGTGACCTTCGTTTGTGCTCAAAATGCTCCAAAAAATCAGCTATCTCCAAAGCTTCCCAAAAATCACCGAACTTGAAACGCTCACAGATTTCTTCAACGATGATGAAAAAAAAAAAAGAGTCAATCCTGACTTTTTCCAGCGCTCTGAATCCAATGGTGAAGCCCAATTTGATCCAAGATGCCACATAGATGAGCTCTAGACATGAAATCCTTGAGGAACCCCGAACGAACTCTGCAATGATTTTCTCCAGAATTTGAGAATGGGATGCATGTCAAGGCTCTGATACCATGTTAGTAACCCTAGATCAGACATGTAAACCTAAACACCTTCCACATAAGAGAAAACATAAAAAAAGCAGAGCTTTGCATGTCAATGTGCAAATTATATTATTCAGAATTAAGAAATTACAATAAGAGAATTGCTTTATAAAAGCAATGTATGCAACCCTAATGTTGACCTAAAAATAACTCAACTAAATAAAGCTTATTTATTAATTAAGTTAACTAATTATTAACTAAGAAAAACCTAAGTAAAGTTATGCAAGTGTAATTAAATATTAATTACACTAACAGTACATACCAAGGCGGGCGCTCCCTCAAGATGACGGTGTGTGCAGATCTGATATGTGTGGTGGGAAGCCTCTGGAACCAGGGACATTTTTGCTATCTACTCACTTTGAGCTCTCAAGATTTCTAAGTATGGAATGTGAAAGTGACCCTTTTTCAAACTGAAATTGCCGTTTATAGGTCCAAATTTAGGGTTTTTGACCTACCTTGCCTTTTGGATGCACCCTTTGACACCCTTGACCCTGATTTTGACCCTTTCTTTGACCTTGATCATCAATTCTTTCTTCACCATTAAAGTCCCGACCATCCTTTTGTCTTATCGAGACAATTTTCCAAATTTTTGCATTTTTTTTTGAAATTTTGACATATTTTCCCAAGGGGGCATACTCATACCTTGCTATCATCGGGGCATCCTAGAGCATCTCCTGACTGAATTTATTTGACACAACATAATGAACTGCATTATGTCAAAGAGGGGCGAAATGTAGACACTGAAAAATATCCTAAGTCTATGAGAGTCATTTTTCTTGGTCGTCATCTTTCGATAATTATTCAATTATCTTTGATCACATTCCTCTATTAATTAAATAATTTTCAATTATTTAATTAATTCACCTTCTCATTTCTATCCCGATCAATTAAAATTATTTAATTGCATCGCTAATATATCCCTTTCTCCAATAATTAACTAAATCATTATTTATTTAATTATTTGTCTTGCATCCATAATCAGATAATAATTATTTGACCCTTTATTCTTCTATAATTAAATAATTTTCAAAATTATTTAATTATGCGTCATTCCCCCCTTTTGAATAAATAATTAAATAATTTAATCACCCATGACTAATTTCCATCTCTCCATTTAATTAAATTGATTAATTTAATTAAATGCCCCATCTTTCATTTTCTGCAAATAAATAATTTGAATAAATAATTTTAAATAATTTCCTCCATTTCTCCCTTTCCTCCATTTTCCTCCATTTTTTGAATAAATTATTTAAGTGTCTGCTCCAGTCAAAGATGCCCTGTCATTAACCCTTGTCATGGCCTTCATTGTTGTCATAGCCATCAGGTGTCATACCTATCATAATTCCTCCAAGAATGGTAAACTCTTGGTGCATCAATTCTGGACCATTGATCTTGGCATCTTTTTGGAGGCTCGATCTCAACCATCTATTTTGTAACCTCCCTTTCATGCACCCCCCACCATTGATCTTGGAATCCTTCTAGAGGATTAATCTCAATCATCCATTCAAAAGGTTGCTATAAAAGCGACCTTTCTCCTCCATTTTCATTTTAACAGCTAATTGTCTCCAACTTTCTACTTACTATTTTGTAGGTATTTACACATGTGAAGCAACAAATCTAAGGGCAAATATTGCAAAAAGGAGAAATAGGAGAGAAAGGGAAGTGATTCAATATTCAAGCATGAGGAGTATTATGATTTAATGTTCTTGTTTTCTCATGCTTTCATTGTTTTCTCTTGTTTAGGTGTGGTTAATGGTCCAGAGGTGTTAGTTGTCACTATTCTAGGCTAGAAACTAAGAAACCCCATCCTATAGGCTTGATACTACAATGGAGAGCCAATATTCTAGGGTCTTGTGTCTATTTTTATATTGTGGTGATGATAAATTTGATGTGATATAAAAAAACCTATTTGACACCCAAACCTAGATCTAAAAATGGAATTATCACATAAACGAAAAAAAAGTAACCAAAAATCTTAAAATATTAGACTAAGATGTAGAGAGGAACCTATGGCAAAAATTTGAGGTTGAATTGCAAGGATAGGGGCATTGGGCACCCTAAGCTAGATTTCTTCTTTTTTGAATCTATAAACTTTAAAATGCAAGCTACAACTTAATTTGTGTTTTCTAGAATTGTCTACTACTAAAACTCTCGAATCTAACCCGCACACATGAAAAGAGGGGGAAAGGTTGTGTTGTATATGGGATTGCCTAAGTCAAATCCCTATTTTGGTATTTCTACCTCCACGTACAATTATTGATGATGATCAAGAGGGCATACCCAAGGTCAAGTAGAGGCCAAAATAATTATAATTGATTGAAATGATAAATGATAATGTTACCTTGATGTAAAATCATTGATGAAGTGATGCCACACCACAAGTTGCCACAAATTTTAATTGATGGATTGCTTGATAGACCTATAAAATGTTAGTTTCCAAAATATAATAGATTTTTGTAACTAGCATGTAGAGGATAACTCAATACATCTTCATAATTTGGCATGATTGATCATAATAATTTCTTGCACTTAATTTGTTTCATTCTTTTTGATGTCTTGCAAACTTGATCTTGATTGATGGAAGTGTTGTAATAATGCTTCTAATTCTACCCTTGAATTTTCTTAACTGATTTTTGGATCTTCAAAATTGCTCTCCAAAATTGATAGATATTATTAGGATTTCAAATAATGAAAATGAATTTTATTTATATGTAATTCTTCTAATTTCTTGAAAATAAAATATTGATAAGCAATAATTAAATTCAAATTTTCAAATAATAAAATACCGAAACCAACATATTCAAATTGGGGCCAAAAAGGGTTGGACAAGGGCTTTGGGTGCCCTAGTCCAAACCCATCCTTGTCAAGGCCTTAAACATTGGGAGTAAATATTAAATTCCTATTTTCATTCCCATCTTTTAGTTTTTCAAAGATATTCATAAAATGGGCAATTAAATGCATAATTAGGTCCAAGCACATGGAAAGAGCTAAACCTAGTGTGAAATTGTCAAGGGTGACAATTTTTTATGCTAAATTTAGCCCCCCCTTTAGTGAGAGTATGAACTTACACTTAGACTCGCACTAAAATACAAAAAATCCAAGAAGGGTTCAATTATCCAAACATTGAAGAGATAGGATGACATCAAATTTAGGGGGTGCACTAGCCCCCAAATTTAAGATCCTATGGAAAAAAATATAAGGATAAAGGAACACATGCAATCCAATGTATCATGATAAACACAAAGCATACACTATGAAAACAAAATGCAATACATGAAGAAAAAACACAAAAGACATAAAGCATAAACGATGCCATGCACAAAGAAAACGCACCAAAGACATGAAACATACATGCCAATGACAAAAAATAGACATAAATAAAACACAAAACAAACAAGTAAAAACACACTAAAACATAAACACAAGGTTATTACTAAAAAGGATTCGAGTTATTAAGGTAAAGAGACCATAGTCTTACATTTTTATCAAATACCAAACGTCATCCATCAAATGTGATGTTGGACAAGATGGTGATCTCATAAGGACTAACAAGCTATGTTATTCAAAATCTCATGAAACACATGGATCCAATGGAAATAAAGGTGTGTTATGCTAGGTTTCCATGTAAAAATTATCAATTTCATGAATCAATGAGTTTCATTATAGCAAATCGATATACTATTTTTCCAATCATGCTTTAGGGAGCGAGCGTACAAAATTTTAACACCACGAGGTACAAATCAATGCTCAATGTCATAGGGGACAAATTGATACCACACCTCAGGGGGAATTACAAACAACACCACCACCAAATGGGTATGCCAATAAATCAAATCTCATAGGACATTGATGAAATGGATAGGGTGTTATGCCCCCCTTAAAATGTCAACATACTTTATATGTTGATATTTTAAGGAAAAGAAGGGGAAGAGGGAATCCTTGAAAAGAATACACACCTCCCAAATTTTTTTTCCCTTACCCCCCAAGTATAGGGACAAATACAACCATGCTAAAGATAATCATATTGCTACCATAGACAAAATGTGGTTGCACACAATATTGTACCACCATAAATGGAAATGAGCAAACATATAAAGCTACAAATACCAATAGTGAGGAGAAAAACCATATAAGGGATCATCATTATTTATAAGGATTAGGTGCATCAACACATGGAAGAACACCTCAATAATTAAGTTGTATTTTACTACTCAAGGCTTGTCATTCATTTGTGGAATGACCATGCACTTGATGATAAGCACAAAAAGAGATTGTTATAAAATTTATTGTGTTGGAGGAGGAAAAATAATCAAGTGGGCTTTGAGAAGCCTCAAAAAATATGCTCTTGCTCAAATAGAGGATAAGTAGTATGATACAATCCTTTCTCTTATGAAGAAAAGTTTGTGCGCTTACCACAAGATGTTATAGATGTAGTCTATGATGGAGGATGAGATGTAGATGAAGGTGAAGGTTGGAACCCTAAAAATATTTTAGAAAGGTACGGTGTAGGCCTCACATGATCCTTAAATCCTTGATTCATTTTTTCATTATATACACTTTTAGAAAGAATTTTATATACAAGCTGTAAAAATTTTCCCTCATATGGAGAAGTCTTTTTTATTCTTATGAGAAGAATTGATTCTTTCACAAGAATGAAAATCATTTTTAGGCATCACCAAAACACGAGGGATGAAATCTAAGAATCCCCCATCACCATCATGAGGTGGTTTTTTGTATTTGTTGATGTAGAAAAAGACTGAGAAAATGAAACACAAGACTCCTTATGTTAAGATTGTGAGATTTTGTACTCTCCCACAAAGGAGGATGTAAAATATAATGAGCCCTAATCATCACCAAAACACATACTTTAAGATGAAGCATTATTTTGATCATCATTTTTACTAGATGCTACAATATTTAACTCTTCAAGCTTTGTTGGTGATATTTTAAACTCCTCAATGAAATGAGGTATAAAATTTAATGATCCCCAATCATTACCCAAGAGTGTATGCATAGTATCATTATCATTGGAAGGTAATGGTTTCAATTTTGAAGATGGAATCAAAGTACTAAGAGAGTTAGAAGTGTTTTTCTCAGTTTTGACTTGTAAATTATAATTTTTTGCATCTTCTTTAATCGTATATATCTTGTCATTATATTCATATTTCATCTCACAATTAAGAGTAGACAAGAATACTCTCATGACATGAATCCATGGTATACCAAGGAGAAGATTTTATGTGAGCATATTTGGCATGACATGGATAAGGGTAGGAGAAATCACAGGTCCTAGCTTAATGGGTAGTGTTATTATCCCTAATGGCTACCGACTAACATTATCAAAGCCACAAATAGTAAGATTAATAGTCATTCTTACCTAGACCAATTTTATCTATAATATCAATACTATAAGTATTAAGACCTGATCCATTATCAATAAGAGTACACCTAACCCTAGTGTTATACCTTGCATAACCACCCCATTTTGTTTTGGTCAAAATGGGTCCCCCTTTCTGTTTGTTTGTCCTCGGTGTTCTTGTTTGAGACTTGGGGGTTGTTCTTTTTCCTCCCAAATCTTTGTTTCTTTTGTTTTTATGGGTTCAAAATGCGGGCCGAAACTAGACTTAGAACTTTGCAAAGTTCTTGGTTTAGTTTCCATTTCGGTCCTGACTCTGTTTCTTCCCTTGTCGGTTTCCTTGTTGTTTTTGTTTATCTTAGGCTCTTGGGTTATTTTCTCCCTTGATTTTTCTTTTGTTTTCCTTCTCTTTTTGTTTCTTTTCCCTTTGGTGGAAGCAGAAGCGGAACAGGAACCGAACCCAAAACTTCGCAAAAGTTCCAAGTCCGACTTTCGTTTTGATTTTGCTTTCCTTTGTTCTTTGTTTTCTTGTGTTGTTATTTCCCTTTTCCGAGAGTAGAACTGGAAACAGATCCGAACCTGGAACTTAGCGAAGCTCCAGATCTAAATTTGGTTCCAATCCCACCCTCATTTCTTTTGTCATCCTTTCCCTACCGTGGGACCAAAAACGGATCTGGAACGAAATGTGGAACTTTGACAAAGTTCCTACGTCGTTTCCAACTTCACTTTCGCTCCCGTATACCTCTGATGTACGTAGTGATTATGTACTCAATTTCACTTTGAGTCCACCCCCGACCAACTACATTAATTGCAACCTCCTCACACATGCAAAATGGAATTTAAAACCTTAATCAATGTTGTTTGGCTCATTACAATTATCCAAAGTGTTTTTTTAATGAGCCAGAGCTAAGGAAGATAAAGAGGAGCATGATTTGGTTGCGATCGAGCATTCATGAGCGGATTCTAGGCGAGTTTCCACCCTTTTTGGTTGTGTTTTGAGGTAGGTGTTTTTCATTCGTTCTCTCTTTTCATTTTCTTATTTTCTCGCTCCGTCAAGGTTTTGCGTGTTCGCAAGACTTTTCCCACCGATCTTTTCTCATGTATGTTTGTCTTCATTTTCTTTTTGTTTGTGTTTGCATTTTGTTTGCGTTCATTTTTCATTTTCAATTTGTCTTTTTCTGACCTCCTTTGTTTGTTTTATTTTCATTGCTATCATTTTCTTCGTTCTGGGTGGCATTTTCGCCCACCGTACCTTAGTTTTGTTTAGGGCTTCATTTTATGGGATTCTGGTATTTTAAAGGGGCTTTTGAATCTTTCTCTCAACCCTTTTCATTCTTTCCTGTGTTGGTCGTACCGGTTTAATTAGGGTTTTTCTGGATGCCCTAGTTTTAATTTAAGTCGACATGTCGTACGAGTTATGATTTTCTATGTCATGCCCTATTTGGTTAATTGACCTTGTTCTAATCCAGTCCTAGTTCTGTTTGAATGAGTGGAGTCAGGCTTAAATCTTTCCTCTCTGGGTTTTAAATTTGAGTCCAAAATGATGTAAGTGAATGAGGAGAATCCGTTTTGCTATGGAATTTTGTGGCAGAATCGGATCCGGAAATGGACTCCTCTGAGGAACTTCCACATAAGAGTTTGGTTCCGAAAATGATTCCCATCCTGGTAGGTTCCTATTCTGAATCTGGTCTTGCCAGGTTTGGTGGAGCCGGGTCACTGAATGACATGAAATATGGGAGCTTTTGAAAGTTCTAGCTTTTGATTCAATCCCGGTTCTAATTTCGACTTTGTTATTTATTTAAGCTCTCTGGTTCCTGATCTTCTCCTAGTCTCGTTCTCACCAGGTTTTAAATTTCAATAAGTATGGAGGGTTACCTAGGGAATAATAGAGGGTTATGAAGGGTAACGTTTGCAATGATGACTCTTATGCCTTATGTTGATCTAATTTAGGATTGTCTTACAAGAGTAGACAATGTCAGGAACATCTCAAGACGTTTCATGAAAGGAAGGTATCAGTATGCAACTCTTATAGCCAACAAGTTGGATTCAAAGTGGGCTGACATCACAAATACTAATTTGGGACCATTCAATTGTGAGGAGTTGATTGTAGAGACTTTCTCAGAGGAGGTGAGTGGGAGGACAAAAAGAATAGCCCAATCCAGGCTGGCACATGTCACACTCTTCCCTTTATCAGTTCAATGTCTAGAGCTTATCTTGACAGTAACAGGGACCTATAATCCTGTATCAAGGCAATGTATGGACCTCCAAGGGAATGTGATTATTGATCTATCCCCATAAATGATGAGGTTCACATTTAATGCACCCACCCCAAAGAACCCCAAGCAGTTGACTAAAGTAGAAGCATTGCAAATATTCAATAAGAATAAAGAGGTTAATAGATCTCATATGAACAAGAAGTGGTTGAGGATTGAGAAGAAGTCCTTAACCAAGGTTCCTGAACAACCCAAGAGGGGAGACTTCAAGAAATAAATTGATGACTTGATCCTGATGCTTTCCAGGGTGTTTGGAAAGAAAGACTCTGCATGCTTTAAGGAATGGATGTTCTCATTCATTGAAATTATTTTTGATGGCAGGAAACAATTTGATTGGGGGATGATTTTTTCAGATAATTTACACAATCAAATGCTAAAGGTGAGGCAAATGAAGAACTTCTTTATGACCTC
>VCHN02000014.1:156491601-156582514 GCA_007115665.2 Sequoiadendron giganteum | reverse complement strand
CAAACAAATAGTTCAACCTCAACCCTAGAATTGGGATGATATGATGAAAGAAATTGAGAAAGAAAGGCCCAAGAAGAAGGCTCGAGTCCTTCATTCCACCAAATTAATAGATTTTGGGGAAATTTTAGTTGAATGTGCCATTCCCATGGTTGATAAAGATAAACAAGAGATGCAATTGAGTGATTATCAACTAGGCACTGTGAACTTAGGAAGACCTACAAGGAACCAGTAAATGGATCTCATTGATATTGCAACATCTTCCACTAAATAAAGAATGATAAAAGATAAGCAAAGGAAGGATGAGCTCAAAGCTCAGGTAGATCAATTGCATAAGTTTTTGAAGGATTTGTCTTCTCCTATTTCTTCACAATCTGCTGCTCTTGAGACACCAATTGTGTTGAGTAAGAAACAAGTTGATGACCTAGTTGAGATGAGAAGTAAGGTAGGGATGTTGGATAAATGAACCGATAGGTTGAATTAGGAGGTGGAGGAATTACTTGTTGAGAGTTACAAGGCTCATAAAGGTGTAGGGGAATCAATCAATGATATGACTGCATATGATGAAACCCTCTGGAAACAAGAAGAGGAATACAAGGAAGATATTAGGAAGCTGAAAGAAATTAGTAAGTTGCCTCAACAAACACTTTTGGAGAAGTCTATTCTTAAAGAAGGTGATGAATAATTTGTTGATAAAACTATTAGCATCATCATATTTCAGTCTTCATTCATTTTTGCACATAGAAATGAAGTGCAATAGGTTGGCAAGGATTTGGATGATCAAATTGTGGAGTTAAAAGCAGTTATAGCTATGATTGTAAATGAGGATGTCCCTATGAAGGATGGTTTTCCTATTGATGAGTTGAAGAACAAATGGAATAATAGATTCCAAGAGGCAATGCAGAAGGGAGATGATGATGATTTGTTAATTGATAGGCTCATGGATATAAAAGTAGTGAATATTGCTCAGAAGGATGTCACGACCCCTATTTTCAAAAAATAAATTATAATTCAATCATACTATTTTAATGATCGTAGCATCTTATTTTTATTTAATAAGGTAGATTATTGTTATAGTTGTTAAATTAATTAAATGTTAGTTAATGTTAAATTCTGTTAGAAGAAATAAAAATAGTTTTAAATCATTTATTGATTTTATGTGAAAATTAAATTAATATTTATTGTTTTAAAGATAATTGTGATGTAAAGTTAATAAGCCATATTTGTTGTTCAACATTAGTTTTAATTGAAATTAAATGGTATTTCATTATTATTACCAAGGATACATATTATAAATATTATTTTATTTTCAAGATTCGGTTATTGGGAATGTGAGAAGAAATCTTTAAAATAAAGGAAAATCATTAACGAAAACACAATATGGTTTCTGGAATTTAATCTTTCTTGGCAAGAACAATAATGACAAAAAAAGGGTGTTGGGTAGAAGGTTTCTGGAGTACAGTGCATTAAGAATGGTGAAAGAGGAGAAGAAATAGAAGAGAAGGAGAGAAAAGAAGAAGGGGAGAGATTACAGAAGGAGACCTCTAGGAAAATAAAACAAGAAAAAAGAGAAGAATCAAGAAGGGAAACTCAAATTGGAAGCAATTTCTAGGTTTTATTTTTTTAGATCTTTTCCCTTGCATTTTAATTTTCAAAATATGCAAATAAATGTTTTCCTCTGGAAATGTCAATTGAAAATTTAGTTGAATGTTTTAAATGTTTTGTTTATTGTATGTGATTCAACATCATGGCTATATAATCTATATTTTAAATTAGTTTGTGTGAAGAATGGAAATTATTTCCATATGATTGTCTTGAGATTAAATCCCATTGCAGACTTCTAATTGAATCAATCAATTGTATTTTTGCATTGAAAATTTAAAATCCTCTATTTACTGAGGGAGGTTTAAAAACCAGAATCCATGGCTGTAGAAACCCTTATTTATCCTGTTCTTTTCTCAATGTATATAAATATATATACATATATTTTGCATATTATATAAAATGATTGAACAATGTCGATTTACTATGGGAGGCATGTAAACTGTCAATTTTATGCTGAGCATTTTCCTGTGTTTTACTTTTTTTGCAAAGTAGGAATATTAAACATTGAAACTTTTAATTTTCTTTTCCTGTATGGTTCGATGGTTTTTTATTTGAGCATATATATATATATATATGGGTGTATCTTCTTGTATATATATGAATATGAAACTATTGTTTACATAAGAGATATTGTTGTGTATAAAATAATTCTATTTGAAATGTGATTCATATCTAAAAATAAAATATAAATATATATCTATATATCTATATGTATGTATCTAGGCAAAGGATTTTTTTTTTGATTGATTAGATATTAAAATCTGACTAGAAATAATAAGTAATTTTGATTTAAGTTAATAAATTTATGTATTAGATTGATTTATTTTTAATTTTTGTATGAATATGTATTTATATGGATATAAATATATATATATGAATACTTATATATACATATCAATACATACGTACATGCAAATAAGAGCACGAGGAAACTTTATTTCCTTATATATAAATCTGATTGGAGAGTATTTCTCTCAATTTATACCCACTTTTGCATAGAGGCTTTAGAGAAAGGCCTAAGTTGCAACATTTTTTTTAGAATCCAACTAAAACATAGTGTGCTGGAAATAGTCAGCCTTATTCTTTTATGCATGCGCTGGTTTGGTAATTGTCTCATGTTTACTTTAATTTCCGACATTCAAATTTTGAAGATATATATAAGTACATTTAGATAACTGTATTTATTTTAGTAATATTTGTCTTATTAGTGAAAACAACATTATGATTATATATAGTCATAATATATATATATATAGAGAGAGAGAGAGAGTTATATTTTTAATATGTAATCTTGTGTATGAAATATGAAGTTGAGGGTACTTAACATGGCTTCATTTTCGAGACCCATCATCTTTTGCATCCCCCTAAGTTGTACTTAAGGGGGGCGTTGGTGTAGGTTTTTACTTTCCTAGCAAGTTTATTTATTTCCCCTTAGCCCTAGTTTTTTCTTACACTTTTATTAAGCTTTCTTAGGACAATAAAGTGAGTTTATCATATAATAACTAGGAGATAAGTTATGTGGTGTCCCCTTCCTTAAAGGGTGGAGCACTTTACACTTTTGGTGGCCATCTCCACTTTTGGTGGTTAATTCCTATTGGTTGGATTTTCCACCTCCATCCTCTCCTTAGTTCTATATAAACTCACTACCTATCTTTCATTTTTCATATACTCTTGCATTGCTGCATACTTTGGCATACATTAACTTTGATGCATGGAATCATTATTCTATAGTTTTACTTTGAGCTCCTAATGCAATCTTGTCATCTTGACATTTGTACATCTCTTGGAATCTTGTGTCTATAATTGTGTTATTTTATTTATAATTTTATAGCTTATCTCTCTCTCATAGAATAACGTTATTCAATCTTTTTCAAATTTCTAACATAAATCTCCTCAAAAAAGTGTTCACACTAGATGCTTGATTGTGAATGCTAGTCAAAGGAGCAATAATATCAAAATGTAAGAAGGTGTAGATTCAATCTTGATGAGAACCTCCACAAATACAAATATATCTATACTATACAAATCCTAAATGATGACAAAATCTAGTGTGAACTCAACACTCTTTCATGCTTCACCATGTGTGATCTAGTAGACATAAAGGATATTGGTTGACAATGGAGGCACATAAAGAAAATTATTAAATGTTATGTCATCCGTGTCAATAGATACATTCCCACTAACATGCATATATGTGTTGTGATAAATAAGACCCAAATGAAGATACCATACTTTATGATGAATTCATATGATGTGAAATTCCAATATCAAGTATTTACCTTTCTAACTCAAAAGTATATAACTACAACAAGTGCGTGCCCCTTCTATTTCTCTAAATTTGAAGAAGAAGAAGAAGAAGAAGATGATGATGATGATGATGATGATGAACCCCCTGATATTATTGAAGGCAATTTGATTTGATCTTCTACTTAAGAAAATTCTCATCAAGTAATTTTGAATAACGATGATGCTCATCATGCCTTGATATATGCAAATTTAGGCTTCTCCTTCTTAGATGATTTCGTTTGAGAGGGAGATGATTCCGTTTGAGAGGGAGATGATTTAGATTCTTTGTGTAACTTTTTATTTTTATTCTTTTATTTTATTTTTAGGATTCCTTAATTATTTTTATACCTTAGACTCACTAGCCACTAATTCTTGTAGTTTAGAAGACTTGTGAGACCCATTTGAATCAACTTTACTTCCTTTTGGATTAGAATATTTTAAAATATAGAAACAAAAATTGAATACTCAAAACCAAGTTTGCATAACACCTTTAAAATCATTTGTAAATCCTTCTTAGAAATAATGTAATCCTTTAAATTTGTTTTTAGTGGATTAATCTTTGAGATGCAGTCTTGGATGTGGTCAAAACATTTAGGATCAAGATTCATTAAATTATTATCAAATTAATATCGCCCAATATTGTTAGTTTTACCATATATTTTCTCAAAATTATCCTAATCCTCCTTAGATGTTTTGCATGATTCAAGATGCAATTGTAAACTAAAAGAGACTAATGCAAAAATTCATCCAATATTTTGTCATGATAGATATCCCATATTTTCTTTGCATTAACATTAGTAGGTTTAGGAATAGATATTCTAGATATCCTAGATATACAAAATCAATTACATAGTTCCCTATTGATTTTCTCCATGAAGCATAATTAAATGAAGTTAGCAGTTCAATTTGAGTTTTCCCCATTTCAAGAACACACATCAAAGAAAAAAAAAGCAATCAACCACCACAAGATTACCCCCCAAAATTAGTCAATTAAATATCACCCTTAACAATGTTGCAAGGTGTGACCCTTGGTCTCCTCTTCATGTGGTAGGCCTAGTCCATCGCGACGCTTGGGCTTCATGACATGGTTTAACTACCTCCTATAGATATTGATCTTGTATAAATCCAACGATTGTATTGGGCATTAACAAGTCAATCTTTTGGTGCAACGACAACCACCTATGCAACAATTGGTATAAGAGATGAGGTCATAGGTTCAAACCCCATGCTTGTGCTAGGGGGGATTGTTGCAAGGTGTAACCCTTGGTCTCCTCTTCCTATGGTAGGCATAGTCCAACACAACACTTGGGCTTTGTGACATGGTTTAACCGCCTCCTGTGGATCTTGATCTTGTATAAATCTAGTGGTTGTATCGGGCATTAACATGTTGATCTTTTGGTGCAACTACAACCACCTATGCAACAAACAATATATAAATTTGACACTTTATAGTTAGTGTGATTAAAGGTGTCACTTTCTAAAAATAGTGTAGTAGACGCATGCAAATGCCAAATTTGACCATAGAAATGAAGTATAATTTTTGATAGAATGAGACTAGTTTAATTACACCATTATAAAGTATAAGAAAAATTATGTTCTTAAAAAAAATGCACAAGAAAAAAAGCCTAGGAACACAAATAGAGCCTCAGAAGTTCTCAAAACAAGAAAATCTCTATAACACCTATGAGAATCTATATTTTTTTAAAAATCGGGCACAAAATAAAAAACTATCTATACTCATGAAATTTTGCCCCAAATAAAAATAAATTACCCACAAAAAGAAGTCTAGATGATTGAGAGCAAAGCCTCTAAATATCAAGCGCCAAATTGAAAATTGCAATGGAGAGGGGAAAGTTGGATTGGGGTCAACTTGCTAACATCAATATTGATAAGTGATGGAATATGCTCTACACTTGCTAGAATATTCTCCTATATTGAAAAATACTATCAATTTTTAGAAAAATGCTTAGGAACTTGGAAATCATTTATAATTTGTATGAAAAGAACTTGGAGGTTGCAAAAAACCACTGATTGGTTGGGTGGATGAGTTTCTACAAAGAACATTTTTACAACACAAAATTACTAGTTTTTTTATTGATTGTTAGTGTGTGGTGTCTGCTAGTTGATTACAAGCACAATGGGAGTATGTGGGACCTCCAACCATTGGAGGTCATCACATGGTAAACAGTTGGGCTCAGACATACCTTGGCCTCTAAGATTGTAATTTTCAATACATACATACACAAAGTATAAAAAAATATATTATTTTATTTTCAAATCCTTTAAAAAAATAAATATATATATTATACCTAACTAATGACTGCATGTGCAAGCAATCTATAATTGTATGATTATTTGTACAATTTATACAAGAAAAAGCATAAAAAAAATTGAGGGCCTGAAACAAAGTGCTTCTATTTTGATGAATTCGTAGTCAATACTTAATTTTTGGGCCTTCTAGACAAGATGGCATGATCAAACTTGACCCCAAATACTATAAAATTGTAAATACCTTCTAGATCTGGCAACCACCTCTCAACTTTAAACCCTTGTAGATTTGGTCTCACATGCTCAATCTAGACAAATCGAAAGGCTTAAAAACTTTTTTGGACACTTTAAACTCTATGGTGAGCTCAGATTTGTACCAACAAGCTCTAAAATATACCTATAATAGAGAGACACAAAGATAAATCTCCCCAAATTTGATATTTTTATCAAGTTTTTATAATTCTTCAAGTCATCATATGATGCAAGAGAAGAGCATACTCAATTTTTCAAGATCAACCAAGATTTACAACTTAGATCTCTCAATCAAAATTAACAAAAAACAATTCCACAAAATCTAATACCATGTAAGAGTTTGTATAGAATTCTCTATACCATGCAAGATTTAGTTGAAGATGCAACCACTCAAGATATATGAGCTTCAATAAAAATACAAGAGAGATCAAATATGAGAGAATAGCGTTATTCTATCAAAAGATGCAAATAATACAATGAGAATGAATCATTAAAATGAATTAGAATAGAAATGGAACATGTCGATTATATAGACCAAGATGAAATATAGGATTGCATAAGATTATGACATGTGTTTAAATTTCATGACTTGAGACATAAAGTGATAAGTATTGTATGTGTACTCTAAGTATTAAACTTAAGTAACTATTGTGAATAGGGCTTAGGTGATGAACCAAATAAATAAACTAATAATAAATTGAAAACCATTTAAATAGACATTCCTTTACTTCTCCAAACTTTTGACATATTCTTTTACAATTAATAATAGATAAACTAATAATAAATTGAAAACCATTTAAATAGACATTCCTTTACTTCTCCAAGCTTTTGACATATTCTTTTACAGTTAATAATAGATAAACTAATAATAAATTGAAAACCATTTAAATAGACATTCCTTTACTTCTCCAAGCTTTTGACATATGGCAGCCCAGGGACATTAGAGATCTCTTGAAAAAAGAACAAAATAAATCTCCTAAATACTAAAGTTAAAAAAGATGATGAGCATTCAACCACTTCCGTGTCAATCAATTACTGCAAGTCATATTCCTCTAATTTAAAAATAATTTTCCTGATATCCATGGAAGCATTTGACTTTATATAATTGAAAAATATTTTACATGGCATTGGGTTTCTTATAATATTGTGTTCATATATGTATATTTCTCATTTAAAATTTTATAATTCCTTGTAACTACACTTACTTCTGACCTATATATATGTTTTATATCTATTCATACACACGTTGAAAATGAAACCATTTTTAATTTATGTTGGTCTATCATATTTTGTTTATTAATGAGAGTTCATTTTATTTTTAATTGAAGTTTTTATTTTGAAAGGGATTTTATGTAATGTTAAATAATTATGACAATTTATGGTTATATTATAAATTTATAATTAATTATATTCATATTTATATGTGTACAAAAATATAAAAAAATTAATGTTTTTAGTTTAGATTAGTTTATTATATTTTTATAAAAAATATATTTATTTATACTAATTTTTTGAAAAATAATTTTATAATAAATAAACTTTATTAAATTTGTTATTATTTATAAATTTATTTTAAATTATTGAGAGAATAAAAATAAAATTTAATATTATTATTTTTTAAAGATTTTAAATATAAATAACAGATGAACTTAATGATATTAATCTTAATTTTAATATATTTTTGTTTTTCATGAATTTTTTTTTTAGAATTTTTCAAAAATATTTTTGTTTTACAATTTTTTTATGTTTTTTTTTCATTCTTTCCAATCACCTATACTTTCCTCCCTCCCTCCTTCCTAAGAACAAAACACTTATGTAAATGTTCAAGTATTTCTACTTTTTAGATAGTTTTTAAAGGTTATTTAAAATCCCTCTTCGAAAATATCAAATCAATATTGTGTTATATGTATTGCTTTCATGATACTTTAAATATATAAAACATGAGGTCCCTTGAAACAAATCAACATTGCATCTTGAATTATAGAAAAAATAGTAAGTTATTGAAAGACACATGTTGTGTGTTCAAACCCCATAAATGTTTCTTAGGATTTATAGTGGTTGAATGTAGCTTGATAGTATTCACATGGTAGTAATTCTATGAGGATAGTTCTCTTGGTTGCAAAAAAGTCAGTCAACATTGCATCAATTGCTTGGTATTTATGTAGACCTTGTACAACACATTGCTTAACATTTTTCTAGAACTTGTACAACACCTTCTAAAGGGTATGAAGTTATGAGCAATACTTTCCTCTAGCCAGAAAATATATTATTATGATTGTTTGCCAACATATTGTTCAATAACTCAAGTATAGAAAAGGTTAGATCAACATATGTCATACTAATAACTAGAAAAAATGTAGTACCATCACCAAATTGCATTCCTAGCTCCACATCACATCACCATTAGACATATATCATCACAAACCTATATATTTCATATTAAAAAGTTATTCCCTTCTTTGATGTGCAACATAACAACAAACCACCATACATTAACATATTAAAAATAATTATATTATATCTCTCTTTACTTTATTATAATTAATTAATTATTTATTATTTGATGTTTTAGGTAAAACTAGATCAATTTATAAGAATCACATAAGTCCATTTTTTAATGAATAAGGTCTTTATTAACTTTTAAGAACAAAAAAAGGTGGATGGTAAAAAAGCACAACCTCATAGCTTATGTAAGATCAGTTCCAAAATAAAAGATGAAAACAATCTAAATGGGGTCAATCTGGAACATCAATAAACATAAAAGTCACTAAGTGGCGAGAGTAGCATTGGAGGAGGGGGGTCACAATCATCTAGTTTACCCCAAAGATTTAGTGAAGATAAAATTGCCATCAATAGGCTCCCAATTGGTAGCAATAATCATTTATATTAAATATATAACAATAAAAATATTTTAGAAAAATATAATTTTGCAATTAAGAGCACAACTACTAGTGAATACTCTAAATATGGCACTTAATGAAGGAAAAATGCATCTTTATCAAAGAAAATATCTTATGAAATTTTTTATTTATAGTATAAAGGAATGCAAATAAAAATGTTTGAGGTTATTTATTCTAGGAGTACAATGGTTAGTGTGTCTTTTTTTAATATTTAAATATATTATATATATGGAAGTGGAAGAAGAATGAATATAATATTATAAAAAAATCACTTCAAAGTGTCAAATAATTGTAGATAAATATTTATGAAGCTATTTTTCCTAATTAAAAGTGTGATTGTTAGTGTTGCATTACTCAATATTCAAATTTATTGTATATGTAAAAATGAAGAAACACAAAATATAATATTATAGAAATTTACTTTATAAAATTATTGGCAGGTGTCATTGATGTCAACACTTGAGGAGAATTGTGTAAGATGGTTGGCAGTTGTTATCATTGATGTCAAAATTGATTGTTGGTTGTCTTTGATGCCAAGACTTAATGAAGATTGTTATAAGTTTGGTAGTGGTTGATGAGCTTGTTGTCAATAGCTGATGACAACACTAGGTGAATTGTTTGTGGTTGTCATTATTGTCAGCACTTGAGAAGTAAGGGAGATTGTTGGCATTTAATGTCCCTAATTTCAAGTACTTGGTGAGAGATTGTTGCATTGCTTGTTTCTCAACATTGGTTGTCATTGTTGATAACATTCAGGTTGGGTTAACATTGATGTATGGAGATGCTTGGTGAAGTTCAAGATTGGATGTAATGCCTTATTTGATGTTTTTAGAAGTTCATGATTGGATGTCATGCCTTATTTTATGTTTTTTAAATTTCATGGTTGGATGTCATGTCTTATCTAATAAATATTGAGTATGATTCTATCAATAGAGTTGGTTTCATAATGATATATAAAGATGAGGATTAGAAGTGTTTTTGAAGGTCTACACTATGTCTTATTCTCTCTCTTGATGTTCCTAATGAAGCATGCGTTTCTGAAAGAAAGGTTTGGCCTCTGCAAGTTGCTTAAGTGGTTCTATTCCTGGAAGTTGAATTGAAGTCTATTTTGGAGAATGCTTTGTATTCCTCTGTTGTTGAAGGTATGGTCTTGTAGTTTGGGATTCAAAGTCAGTGTTCTATGGATGTTGCACTCCTATCCTTTCAAGTCACCAGTGTTTCCAAGGATATTTCTATGAATGACAAAAGGTTGGCAGTGTTGTTGGATGTCTTGATTGGTCTAAAAAATACTCTACATTTCTCCGCATTGATGTCTCTATTTCTACTGCTTGGTGAATGTGGTATCTCAGTTCCAATTTCATGTGTTGAAGTCTCCACAAGTTGATTTGTTAATGTTATATCTCATGATTGAGCATTCTATGTTTTTGGGATGAAGTATTTTGTTCATGTTTGGTCTGGGTTGGTTGTTAGTGGCATAAAAGTATGAATAAGTTTTAATAAGTGTTGTTGGATGTTCATGGAACATCCCCATGTGATTTGCACATTGTTGATTGGCCTCTTTGGTGTTGTATTGTGTCTTGAGTTGGCTTTCTAGGTTATTTATGGATATTTGGCTGACAACGTGTGTTCCTTTGCTTATGTTGCATGCTTGGGGATCTGCACCAACATTTGAAGATGTGTTATGATAGTGAACTGCAAATTTTTGTAGAAGGACGCTCTCTTACACTTTTAGGGTTTTTCACCTAAAAGGAGAAAGAAATTCTATAAAGACTTGGGGGTTCATTCAAGACTAGTGCTAATATGATTGAAATATGTCTAAATAGAATGTCCTAGATGCAAAGAACTGATAAAAGAAACTAACTAGTAATGCAAGACCTAGAAAATGCAATTTATTTGAAAACACATTGTGATATGCAAACATATGTTAAATGGCCTATTTCAATGACTATGAAACAATATAGAAAATTGTTGAATTGAAGATGTGTACTTGGAAATGTGTTGAGGATTGGAATGAAGATTGGAAATGCTGCTGATTTTGGAATTTTGGCCTATTGGGACATTTACGCCATTCTGGGCGACTTAGTCCCAGATCTGGAAAAATGCATCGAAGCCTGTTTCATCCAAATGGGTATCCAAATCTACAAAGAAATCTGAAAAAAAATGTGCAGTGGGAGTAATTCACCACTATTGGTGACTTACTCCACTTTGAATTTTTTGAAAATTCGAAAGTGGAATATGAAGCTCTCGGTTTGCTCCTCCTGTTCCTCCAGGTATTCAGATCTAAAACCGTGATTTCTGGCACTGTAAGTGACTTTTTGTGGATATTTTGATCTTTCCAATAAGGATATGACTTCAACAATTTTGCAACCTATTCTTCAATATCTTCAAGCCTTCAAATTACTCAGATCTTCAAACACACAAGGAAAGAGAGAGAAATGTTGAATGTTAGGGCATGGGAGTTTTCCTTGGTCAAACACCTTTTAGGTAATTAAACCAAAATTAAATAAACTTTCCATGATGATAGATCTTAAATTTCTGCAGCAATGGATGAAGAATCTTCCCTTGAATGCCTCTTGATGACTTAGAATGCCAAAACCCTAGCTTGCTTGAGAAGAATGATGAATGATGAATGAGTGATGAGTGAATCAAGAAAGTAGAGAAGAAGCTAGAAGATAGAAGCCAGAAGACCCCAAAATGATTGGCAAACCTCATATTTATACACAATTATGCCCTAATTCCTGAAAAATACCACATCACAGGCTGACCTTAGGTCTTAGAAAATAAAAACCTGCCAGAATTTTGAAATATATATTTTTATTTTTGAGCCAAATGGGACTAATTCACCCCAAGTGGTGACTTGGTCCCACTTAGGTATTTTAAGTGGGTTTTGGGGATTAAATAATATTAAATGATGTTTATCGGGTTTATTCTAAAAAAGACACTTAAATAAGGCCTGTAAGTGTAAAATGGGGCCAATTAAAGCATAAGAAAGGTGTAATTATTGATGAAAAGCCTAGAAAAGTGTGAGAGTTTGTTACAACTCCTTACAACACTTTGAAATAAGGCTTGGTAAGTGATAAATAGAGTTTTTTTAAGTTTTTACAATTCATATTTGGTCCTAGAAAAGTGTGAAAGTGGGTTACAACACTTCACAACACTTTTACAAGACACCATAAAGTTTTTATTGATTTGCAAGGGTCCAAGACCTAATATGAATGTGTTGACCACATTACAACATTAAATCTAGGCAAAACTAGGCCAAAATCTATAAGAAAGACTCAAATGAGAGTAAAAATTCCCAAAGATACATTTTTTTGTGACACAGATAGATTTAGGTCCTACCTATCTTGGTTAGAACTACCTTGAGAAAATTCAGTTAGAAGTATGTTTTTGGGCTTATTGGTTTTGTGCTTCATATTTTATCTACACATTTCCTTGTTGTCGACTTAGGTTGATGTGTGCTAGTGTGTGAATTGCTTTGGATCACATTAGAAGATGTAATAAGTTTGTTTTGGTCATCTCTATGCTTAGGATAGGACTACATTATGTTGTTATGGATGTCTTGGTGAATTCATTATTTGTATTCTTTCTTGGTTGACCTAATTGATTTTTTAAGGTCTTGCAGTGGATATAAATGCAAGAAGTATGGAAGTCTGAACAAGTGCGAAGAAGTGTGAATGTGGAATACATTGAATATCCAATAGATTTATTGCTATAGTGTGAAAAGGAATGATCAAATGTTCTTGAATGACTCAATCAACTGAGTGAATTATTGAAAAGTGTTATTTCTTCATAAACGCTTTGTATCTTTCTCTAAGATAGTGAATATCATTAGGACCTTGTATCTTACCTCTAAAGTTGTGTTAGCTTCAGTTTAGCAAGTCCTTTGTATCTTGCATTGAGGTAGTGCACCTTGGTTTGCAAGTCCTTTTTGGAAGTGAGCCTTTATATTGTGAGTTCTCTCAACATGGTTTTTCCCTCTTTTGTTTTTCCATGTAAATTTGGTGTCATCTTGTGGATGTATGTTCTTGTCTCTTGTATTATTTTTTTTGGTCTAATTAGAGTTAAAATTGTTATATATTTGATTATTGAAGTTGCTAAAGCTTTATACTTCCATATCCTTCTTTGCTACTATTTTGTTTAAGGGTTTTAATTTGGTTAAGTGCTAAAAAGTTGAAGTTCTAGAAGGGATTAAGTTTTTGAGTAGACTAATTCACCCCCCCTCTCAGTCTCTGGGTGTGTTTAATAATTGGTATCAAAGCCAAGTTCCTCTGAAGAAAGATTGATCAATGGAGGAAAAGACCCAGGATGGAACATGATGTTTCATACAAAGGTCCTAGGTTTGATGGGACTAATTATGATTTCTAGAAATTAAGAATGGAAGGCCATCTAAAATATCTAGGGTTTGGTGTGTGGAAATTATTCAAAGATGATTATGTTGTTCTTGCTACTCCTCTGATAGATCCAGCTAAAATTAGGTTATATGAGTGCTTGATTTCAAAGATAAGAATGCTCTTTTGTGTGGATTGGTTGATTCAGAACATTTGAAGGTGATGAATTGTAGTTCTATTAAAGATGATACAAAAGTGAAGAAAGCCAAGATGTAGATCTTTAAAAATAGATTTGAGACTTTGAAGATGTCAAAGGATGAATATATTGCAAGTTATATGCTCTGGGTGCATGAAGTAGTTTCTGGTATCACTAGTATTAGTGGAAAGTAAAAGAGAATGAAATTGTGAAGAAGGTTTTGAGATCTCTCCCAAAATATTATAGTCATAAAGTGTTTTCCATTGAAGAGTCTAAAGACTTGGATTAGTATTTAGTTGATGAAATATTTGGTTCTCTTACTGCCTTTGAGGTGAGATAATTTGACAGGGATGTTCCAAAAAGGGAAGCTATTTTCAAAGCTAACAAAAAGATTGAAGATGAAGTCATTGATCAAAATGATGACTTTGATGAATTTGAAGCAAACTTTGTGATAAAAAAGGTGCTAGAAAGTACAAAGGTAAGTTACCTTTAAAATGTTTGAATTGTGGAAGGATTCATCACTTTGCATATAAATTCCCCTATAAAGAATATAATGAGGGTAACAAAAGAGAGGTTTAAAAGGATCTATATTTCAAAGAGATCAGTGGTTATTTTGAAGATGAGTAAAATGATTCAAATGATGAAACCATCTTTATGGCCTTCAATGTTGATAACAAAAAGTGCAATATTGGAATCCAACTCCTTGAGTGATGAAGACATGTTTTCTTCTGATCCAAATCTAGAATCAATGGAACTTGAAGGACTTCAATTCAAATGGTTGGAAAATAGGATTTGAAGGAAAACTCTAGTATTATTTGGAAGACCTGGATGAAGCAAGGACACTAAATAAGAATATGAGAGCCTTCTTAAAAGATCAAAGGAAGAAAATGACAAGATGAATCTAAATTAGAGGGAGGTAAAGAGTGTGAAATTAAACTCAAAGTGGAAGAAGGTGTGATCTCTGATCTGAAAGATAAGTTCAATAGTAAAAAAATTGAACGCTTAAATCTTCAGAAGGATGTGGTCACTCTGAGAAATGAATTGGAAAGAGCAAAAGAACAAATTAAAAAATGATAAAATTTTGGTTTGAATAGATCCAAATTAGATGGAAGATCTGAGACAAAGGAAGAGAAATTTTGCATTGAAGATTCCAAGAAGAATGCCTCCAAAGATGCAAAGACTGGTCAAGATGGCAAGAAAGAAGATGGATTCATCCATGTCTGGAAACAAAAAGGTTTTAGAAGTCGTCCACCTGCAAGGCAACATGCTCCTACCAAGTTTAATCAATCTTTTCAAGGTTACTATTTTTCTTTCAATAAATTTATACAAAAAGTTGTTGAAAGTAGATCTCGATAAGGAAGGAATGATAACATGATTAGAAGATCCTTTGTGCCTCAAAAAAACAATGCTATTTCATTTCATGGATATTTCTATGCTTGCAACAATTTTGGTCATAAAGCTATTGAGTGTAGATCTAAGATGAAGAGGAAGAACTTTGTTTCAGAGCACAACATTATGTGCTACAAAAGCAATAAGATGAGACAAAAAGAAAACCTTTTCAGTAGTGGTTTTTTGAAGCCACCTATTCAAAATAAAAAAGGGGATGACACACTCAATCAACAAAAGAAGGAAAATGAAAAGGTATAGAAGGAAGAACATGAGAGGAAGGATGATTCTACACTTGTGAACTCTACACAAGATTCTAATATAAACTGAGAGAGCATTATCTCAGGGGGAGAATTCACTTGTAGAAATTTTCGCCTCTTTAAAAAGGTCAAGGTGCTAAAGACTTTAGCATAAAAGAAGAATTTTATTAGAATAGATGATGTGCAGATCTATGGTGCAAGGATGAACCTTTGTTGAAGGTTTCAATGCAGGTAGAAGGTATGTGGAGGTCGGTACACTTTTTCAAACTGATATCATTCTAGTTTGGTGTACTGAACATAAAGATAAGTTTAAAAAGTTTTCCAAGCCATTCACAATGCATACTCTTTGGTAGAGTCAAGCTATTTTGGTTTGCACCTCTTTGCAAAAATGGTATTGTCTTGTTGTCTAGAAGATAAGTTGGTTAAGATGTGAAGGTGTTGTATCCAAGTTCTCAATTCTTTACACCTTCTGATGTAACAACTATAAGTAATAGATGTTTAGTATGTGCTTTGGCAGAATAAAGTATTATTGATGACTTGTTGGAATGCTCCTTATTCATCAAGAAGGGATGATTTACCCATAACAACCTTGTGGACATGTTCAAGGTTATTAAATACTGTAGAAAAGCGGGATTCACTACTCACAAGTTCTCTTCACTTAGAGATCCTCACGGGGCGAACAGCCCTAAACTACCTCAAGGAACAACGGTGAGATTTCTAGAATCTAAAAGAGCGAGTCACATAGATTTTTTGAACAAACTGACAAGCTCTCGGCCAAAGGATGACATCATGAAATATAGATGATAGCGTGGCATGCTGGCATCTTAGATATGCACTGGTGTCTCGTATAAACTAGAAAGTGAGTTTATCATAGCAAATGGCTAAAGTGACTACTTCTACTCTGATTGTTGGGAACTTCTAGAATGTAGGAAAATGACAAAAAGTGATAAAGCTAAGATGAAGTGAAGTAGAAATGGTAAAGATAAAGAGATAGAAAGGAAAGAAGAAGTATAAAGGAAATACTTACAACTGCACAAGTGATGAATCCTCCAACATGTGAATGTCTTCAATACCTGCATGCATGATATCTAGAGAAAGTGTTGGGGTTGTATAGGGGTTTGCCTCAGTCAAACCCTTGTTTTGGTGTTCCCACCTCCACAAACAGAAAAATAGAAAGAGAGAGATGAACCGAAATGGAGAAAGCGTGTGGTGAAATAAAAACCCACTTCAAAGTAGAACCCACACCATAAAGTAAAAGTGATAAAAGAAAACCCCGCTTGAGGAGGAGAGCCTGTATCACAAAAGAGGTGATAAAAGAAAACCCCACTCAAGGAGGAGAACCCGTATCATGATATGTAGACACAATAGATAGAGGATGTGTGAAATCCCAAGATGCTCACAAGCACAAGGAAAGGGAGGTTTCACATGCAAGAGCCAAGGGTTGTAGAGAGTGTTGCCAAGAGAACTTGAAGGTTCTGATGTAGCAAGCTATATGTTGTTCTGCAAGCAAAAGCTGGAAAAGTGAAAGGCTGGAAAGAAGTTAGAGAAATGCTAGAGTGAAGCTAGAAGCAGAAGAAGAAGTTTTCCAGACTTGGAAGAAGCAATAGAATAGAAAAGATAATATTAAAAGAGAGAATAGGAGGGAATAAAAGCTTCCCGGGAGGTTTCAAGGTGTCTCGAGCCGTTACCACCGACAAAAGGTGAGGATAAGTGGCAAACATGCTTGAAAATGGTTGTTTGAATGTTGAAATGTCACAGGATGCTAGCGCGACACACAGATGTCCGTGCAACGTGCTAGTGTCTGGACACATCATGCTATAAAACGATGCAAACAAGAAAAGCGCAAAGTTTAATGCAAAATTGACTCGTAGGGGTAGCTGATGAAAAGGGGTGTTGGAGTATCCTGAGAAGGGAAAAAGGCTACTGCAAGGGCTAAAATGGACCTACTCAATATGCTATGGGAATGGACACTAAAGAAGATGTAAGAATGCATGTGAAATTGCAAGGGGTACAATTTTGCACCATTACATTTTTCCCCCACTTTAGCGGGCATATGAATCTATGCTAATATGCACACTAAAGGAATTCTACTAAACATAAATAACATCATATGCCAAAAGGATACTGTAGAGGAAGCAAATAACTCTTTGAGCCAAAGAAGCATGCCCCCAGGCTGAAGACCTGCAAAACAAATGCATTAGACAAGAAAAACCTGCACCAAACAACAATGTTAAAATAAAAAGCTAAAGGATTTGAGTCAGCAAAATGAAAGAGACCTCGATGTAAAAGGTTGTCTCAATACTATGCTTCATCCCCAAATTAAGAAACTACACATAGAAGAACTCTAAAACGAAGAGAGGAAGGGCATATACTCAAGATGAAGAAAGTGCAGATCTTCGATCTGGTATATACAATTTGAGAAGAGAGAGATACAAAAGAAATGAATGCAAGAGTGATAAAAGCAATCCCCGCTTGAGGAGGAAAACCCATATCACAAAGTAAAGGTGATAAAAGCAATCCCTGCTTGAGGAGGAAAACTCGTATCACAAAGTAAAGGTGTAAAGGATCTCTACAGGTTCTTGGTCCTGTAGAGCAAGACAAATAAGAGAATCATGTGGCTGCTACAAGCTACGTTCCAAGACAGTCATAGAAAAGATAGGTCTAGTCAAGCTACCCCCAAGCTAGACGCGAAAACAAGTCTAGTCAGGCTGCCCCCAAGCTAGATGCTATAGAATTAATTTAAGAGAAAATATTTCAAAGGGGGTTCCTCAAGAACCCTTCAAAATAAAAGGGGTCCATTAAAGGGACACTTAAATTGAAAGATAGAGAGAAAAGAGGGGAGTCCTTAAGAAGGACACACATATCCAAAATGAGTTATCACTGCCCCCAACATGTAGGGTAGGAGAACCATGCAAGATACTTAGAACATGCAGGATAGGGGTAGACCTCAATATCACTTATCATGTGTGATGGAACCTGAATCATGAAGTTGTAGTTTATCCTTCAAGGCCTTACATTCACTAGTGGAATGGCCAAACACTCGATGGTATGCACAAAAAGAATGTTTTTCTTTATCATGTTTGTGAGATGTCTTATGTGTAGGAGGAAGAGTAATTAAGCATGCTTTTAGAAGCCGCAACAAAATACACTCTTCTTCAGATAAAGGATGATTAGGAAGCAACCCTTTCTCATGTGGAGAAAGGTTTGACTTCTCACAAGAAGAAGATACAAAGATAGAAGACAAAGGAGGATGGACCAATCCACGCGAATGTGGTTGAGTGGACATCGTGTCAGCATTCAATTGCAGTTTTCGTTTAGATTGTTCATTCGAGCAACCAAGCCCCAAATTGTGCTTACGAGGCAAAAATTCTATAGGGACCTAAATGCCTTGTTCATTACACCCATAACCATGTTTAGAGACAAGGTTAAAGTCAGGGCCATAATGTGTTTGCAAATCATGAGAAGAGGGGGGGTCTTCATAAAGAGCATTATTCCAACAAGTGGGAACATACTCTTCTATAGGATCACCATTATCCTTATTAACAGGACTGTCAACACTATCCTCTTTAGCAAAGGTGTAATCATCTTCCTCAGAAGGAGGATCAACGCCAAGAACATTACAATTTGTATTCACATTATCCCGCAATATAGAAGAATAATCATCTTTAATAACGGGTGTGGATGATGTTATTAGAAGGTCTAAGTGGATCGGGCCGACTTTACACTTTACACTGAAGGAGTATGTAAATTCTAGAGAACCCCAATCATCACCTAGACACGCATTTTCTTGAGAAGAGGTAGAAGGAGCAAACTTAAGATTTATTTCTTCAGAAGGATCTTCTTCAGGGAAATTATCTCAAGAGTATCCTTTGTAGTAGGTATTTCTAGAGTAAAAATCGACACATTGGAAGACACTAAAGGAATAAGAGTAGGCACAACCGAGACCTGACCGACAACTGCCATTTCACATAAGTGCATAGCATCAAGGCCAAATTTGACTATGACTACTTTATTATTGCAAATGAACTTAATAGATTTATGCAAGGTAGATGGGACTGCACCCATAGCATGAATCCACAGTCTACCAAGAAGAAGGTCATAAGGTAATTTTTCTGACATAACATATATGAGGGTGGGTACAGTAACGGGTCCAAGATATAGAGGCAATACTATTGTACCTAGAGCTTGCCGACCAACATTATCGAACCCACAAACATCAACAAAAGAAGGATTAAGAGAAGATGGATCAATATTAATCTTAGGCAATAGATCAATGCTACATACATTGAGCGCTGAACCAACGTCAATGAGAGTACGTCTAATACCAATTTTATTAATTTTAACTATAATCATTAAAGGATCTGCTTGCTTCTGTACTTCTGGAGGTAGGAGTTCCTGTGGATAGAACGTAATAATCAGTGAATCCACATGAATATGAGCTATCAACACATCAAAATTTGTTGGCCTAGCGGAAGAAGGCAAGAGGATATTTTGGAAGGCTTCTTGAAGCATACCTTAGTAAATCAGAGCAAGCTAAAGCAAGTCCCGCAGTGAGATCTTAGCTGGAGTAACTTGAAGTTGCTCGACACGATCATAATCACTAGGTACTTTAGTTGTAGGTTTAGGTGCTTGAGGAAGGCTTGGTTGTTTATTCATAAGTATGGACTACCGCTCTATAAGAGGGAGCCATAGAAGGATCAGGAGAATTACTATCAAATGGAACACCATCAATAGAACAAACCCTTTTAGGAGATGGACTAGCTAGAGTCACATAAATGACCAATATCTTAGGCCTTTCAGGGGTAGCAGAGACATAGATTACATTTATAGAATCATCACAACTAGTAGAACAATTATTTGAAGACATATTATCAACATCGATCCAAATAGGATCAAATGTGGAAGGAGATTCATCATGCACCAATGCATCATCTCTAGAGGAGAGTGCATTGGAAGAGATAAGAGATTTATCATTCATAAACACATCATCTCTAGAAGAGGGTGCATTGAAATGAAGAGACGATAGAGTAACATTAAGAAATGTATTGATGATTTTATCTTCTTGCAACAAAATATCCTTTGAAGCTAGAGGACTTTCATGAGAAGGATCAAAGATATCAAGTGACATAGGAAAATTCAAGTCACCATCACATGCATGGAATTGATCATTAATATTTTGAATATAATTAGATGTTGAACTGATAAAAGAAAATATTAAGTTCATTAGGATTTTTTTGGTATTTTCTATGTTTTAGTATTTTGCATTTTCGGAGGTCTTTAGAGCAGAATTTGAGGTTGAAACTTGCATTGGTCTAAGCATCGAGTCAAAATTTATGACCCCACCAAGTAGGGGTAAAAAAATTCCTAGTTTTTTGAAAGATTTTATCTTCACATCGGGTTCACCAAAATGTATAGAAGGGGGATTTGCTACTCACGAGTTCTCTTCACTTAGAGAGCCTCACGAGGTGAACTGCCCTAAACTACCTCAAGGAATAATGATGAGAGTTCTAGAATCTGAAAGAGTAGGTCATAAATCTTTTATGAACAAACTGACAAGCTCTCAAACAAAGGACAACAACACGGAATACAAACAACAACACGACATATTGGCATCTCAGAGGTGCGTTGGCGTCTCGTACAGACCAAAAAGTGAGTTTATCACAAAGAATGGCTAAATTGACTACTTCTACTCTGATTGCTGAGAACTTCTAGAATGTAGGAACATGAAAAAAAGTGATAAATCTTAAATTAAGGGAAGTAGAAATGATAAATATAAAGAGATAGAAAGGAAAGAAGAAGTATAAAGGAAATACTTACAACCGCACAAGTGATGAATCCTCCAACACGTGATTGTCTTCAATACCTATATGCAGATATCTAGAGAAAGTGTTGGGGCTGCATAGGTGTTTTCCTCAGTCAAACCCCTGTTTTGGTGTTCCCACCTCCATGGACAACCAAATAGAAAGAGACAGATGAACCAAAATGGAGAAAGCGTGTGGTGAAAGAAAAACCCGCTTCAGAGTAGAACTTGCACCACAAAGTAAGAGTAATAAAAGAAAATCCCACTCAAGAAGGAGAGCCTGTATAACAAAAGAGGTGATAAAAGAAAACCCCGCTCAAGGAGGAGGACCCATATCACGATATGTAGATGCAATAGATAGAGGATGTGTGAAATCCCAAGATTCTCACAAGCACAATGCAAGGGAGGTTTCACATGCAAGAGCCAAGGGTTGCAAAGAGTGTTTCCAAGAGAACTTGAAGGTTCTGTTGTAGCAAGCTATATGGAGATGTGGAAGAAAAAGATGAAAAAGCGAAAGGCTAGAAAGAAGCTAGAGAATGCTAGAGGGAAGCTAGAAGTAGGAGAAGAAGTTGCCCAGACTTGGAAGAAGATATAGAATGGAAAAGATAGCATTAAAAGAGAGAATAGGAGGGAATAGAAGCTTCTCGGGTGGTTACAAGGTGTCCCAAGCCGTTACCACCGAAAAAGGTGAGGATAGGTGGCAAACATGCTAAAAAATGGTTGTTTGAACATTGAAACATTGTAGGACGCTAGCGTGACGCGCAAACATCCATACGACTCATTAGTGTCCATAAACGTCACACTAAATAATGGTGTGAATGAGAAAAGTACAAAGTTTAATGCAAGGCTGACTCACGGGGGTAGTTGTTGAAAAGGGGTGTTGGAGCATCCCAAGAAGGGAAAAGGTTGATGCAAGGGCAAAAATAGACCTACTCAAGATGCTAGGGGAATGGACACTAAAGCATATGGAAGAATGTATGTGAAATTGCAAGGGGTGTTGAACCACCAAAAGAAGAATATTCTAAAAGGGAAAGAGGATTCGCCCCAAATAGGCCTCTAGGGTTTTTCACCTAGGAGCATGGTTTAGAAGGAATGTCACTTTCACCTAGTGATATACCTTTTTGGTGATTGCATTCAAAGGGTATGGGCTCAGTAAGATTGTGTTGTGTGTGAGGAATGTGGCTAAATGTTGAAATGAAATGAAACTAAAATAACTATGGAATGTAAACAAATCAAATGTAAGCTATATGCACACTATTTACTAAATGATCTAAATGTATACAATCTGAAAGGAAACTAGAAAGTACAGAGATTGTGCACCTGGGAATTAAAACTTGCAAAAGAGGAGTCTTGGAATGTTCTGAAATCTATTGGAAATCTGCACAAGGACACTTACGCCAGAATGGGCGACCTAGTCCTTCTCTCGAGAAAATATGTCGGAGTGGGTTTCTGCCAAAAGGGTACCCAAAAATGTCAAAACCCTTTTTCAAGCTTGGTATAGGGACAAGGTCACCAATGATGGCAACCTAGTCCTCCTATTACTTTTAGGAGTTTCAAGGTCTGAATCTATGGGTCTCCACTTGCACTTCCCTTTCTAACAAATATCAGTGTCCGAATCTTTAGAAAACGGCCTACAAGTTGTCCTTTTTCTCCTCCTAGGGTTTGATGAATTGAGTTGACTTAAATGGAATGATGGCACCCTTTTCAACACTTTATTCCTTGCCAAATTTCCATACAACCTACAAAACACACATGCAAAGACAAGGAAAATCTTACGGTTAGAGAATAGGGGTTTTCCTTAGTCAAACCCCATTGATGGTAATCAAACCCAAATGAGATGAAATGGAAGGAAGAGATGATTGAATGACAAAGAAAATACAAACACTCACCAAATCCTTTGTTGTTGAAGTTTGCAACATGCAAGGACTAGCTCCAATGGAGGTTGCTTGAAGTTCCTTGTGCTTGAATGCTTGCTTGAGAAGCTTGAGTGCAAGAGTGCTTGTGAAGATTAAAAAAATGATCTTAGGGGGGGTGAAATGAAGGTGAAAACCCTTATTTATACAAAATATGCCCTAATTTATTGAAAATGACACATGATAGGCTAGCCTTAGGGTTTTGGAGGCAAATTCCCGTTAGGTTTTTATTTTAATTTTGAATTTTATGCCAAAAGGGACTAGGTCTCCCAAGGTGGTGACCTAGTCCACTTGGAAAAATTCAAGTGGTGGTCGAGAATTAAATGGTGTTAAATGATGATTATCAGGCTTGCCTCCCGAAACACACTTAAGTCGGGCCTAAAATTATATTAAGGGACCAATTTAACATAAGAAAGGGTTAATTTGTTGATGACGAGCCTAGGAAAGTGTGAAAATACATTACAACACTTTGGCACAAGGCTTGAAAAGGGGTAAAAAGGGGTTGTTTAGGTGAATTGTGTTGAAAGGGTCTTAGAAAAGTGGGAGAGTGTGTTACAACATTTCACAACACCTTTGTAAAACACGTTAGGTTGTTGTTGATTTGCAAACATTCAAGGCCAGATCAAGGAAAAACAAGGCCAAAATCCAAGGGAAAAGGCCCAAATGAGCAAAAAAGTGTCAAGGCTACACTTTTTTGTGACACATTTAGCTCCCACTTTAGTGAGAGGATGAACTTGCTTCAAACTCACACTAAAGTAGTTGAATCATGCATGTCGAGAGGGATCTGATGTATTCATGCTAGTAAGGTGGGATGACTATAATCAAGAAGGATGATCAAGCCCCCAAGATCAAGATCCCATGGAAAACTGAACATAAGCACAAAAGATCACACAAGGAGTGATGTGAGAGAGCGGAGAGAGGAAAAGTTGGATCAATCTTTGATTGTTTGTCCAGCTAGTTGTGGATCAGATCTAGGTTGTTTGTTCGAAAGGAAAGTGTACTCACTCTGGGGTGATGATACTTTCGGTTATCCACCAAGTGAGAAGGCCCAAAAGGGTGAGATACATACACTTGGCTGGTATTCACTCACACACACAAAGGTGTCTTATGGGGAAAGTCATGCCGCTAGTTGGGCTTCCCGCTCAACCATACTAAAGTTATACCTCTTGATAACTTTGATAAGGCACCACAAAAGATAGGGTTGTGGTTCATGAGACAAGAAAATCCCCAGATGCTTAGAACTCATGAACAAGTGCAAGATGGCACCACAGTCATGCAAGTTGTGTTATGCAAGGTGTCCATGTATGTACAATGCAAAAATGCAACATGTAAAAATGCAAAAGAATAAAATGCAAAAGGGATGTTCGAAGGAGTCTTATTTAGTTCATGTGAGGTCTTTAACATAGGGAACATTGTGTCTAATGTCTCCAAGAGAGGACCAATTAAATGATAGAAAATTCACAACTTAGGGGATGTAGTGCATCACATCAGGCCACTAAGAGGTATGTAATATGCTAAGATCAGTCACTTTCGTGAAGGAAATTACACCCAATGTCATCCACAAAGTGAAAGACTTGTCGTATGAAGTGATAAGGCTTCACTAGGAACCGAGGGAAAAGAAAATCAAATGCAAATGCAAAATAAATAATGCCAATGTATGCCCCCACTTTAAAGGAATTGCTACACATTGTTTTGTAAGCAATCACCACCGTGATTTTTCCCCTAATAGGGTTTCCACATAAAAATATTTGTGTTATGGTGTTATGGTTGTTTGCCTTATGTTCATGCATATTTCTTTTGGTTGAATATTATAAGTGCTTTCAGGATCAGATTAATAGAGTTAAAAATTGCAGAACACTGATTCATCCCCCCTCTCAGTGTTCCTTGATTCCAAAAATTGTTATCAGAGCTTATTTCCTCAAAAGAAGTTTAACAACTTGGGGAAGATCTAGGAAAGTAATTCAATGGACTCAAAGAGTCTTCAACAAAAACTCTTGGTGGCCCTAGATGATCTTGATCAGTCAAAATCTGAAGTTTGGAAATTGCAAGCAAACCTCATGGATGCTGAGAAATTCATTGAGTCTTTGAAAGATAAAATCAATAAGTACAAGGAGAAGAGAAGGGAACTCTGTGATTAGATTAAGCAAAATGATGGTAAAAGCATGGAAGATGAACGATTGAGTCAAGCCTTGAAACAAAAGACAAAAGAATGTGAAAAGCTTACTAGAGATAATACAGTCAAAGCATGAAATGGAATCTATTATGATGAGGGTGACCAAGGAGATTGAAGACAAAAATAAGAATGAAGAGAACCTTGATCAACCCTTGAAAGAAAAATATGAAGAATGCAATAAAATTAATGATGGATTCATAAATCTGGCACTTGAATTGCAGCAATCCAGAAACAATGAAGAAGAACTTGAAAGACAGGTTGTTATCCTCAGAGATGAACTTGCTACTACAAATGAATTCAAGGAGAATTTAAATATCAGCTCAACCAAGCTTGATGAACTGATTAAAAGCTAGAGGATTGAAGGTGACAAACGAGGTCTTAGTTATGAGGAAGGAGAAAGTTTTAGATCTGGACAAAGGAGATTTAGGCAAGGAAATCAGATGAACAAATCTGGAAGGTATCTGTTAAGACAACCTAATGCTCAAAGATTCAATGGTTACTATTTTTTTTGTAATAAATTTGGCCATATGGCTTCTCAATGTAGAAGTAGAATGAATTCAAATGGTCCATCATTATTTGGTCAATGCTTTAACTGCAACAAGTATGGTCATAAGTCAAATGAATGCAAAAATATGATGAACAATTTTTATAGAGATGTTAGATGTTATACATGCAATATATTTGTCCATATTGCTAACCAATGCAAATCAATAGAAAATAAATGTAACAACTGGTCTAGATAAATAAATGTGGTGTGCTACAACTACAACAAATCTAGTCACATTGCTAGATTCTGTAGAAATAGAAAGGGTCCAGTAAATCAAAGAAGAAACATGCAAAAGAATGAAAAAGGAAAAGGGAAATTCACTACAGGTGAGATCAGGAGGGAAATGAAGAAGATATGAGTGAAGAAGAGTTCTTTTGTTGCAGAATATGAACCAGCACCAGAATCTAGTTCTGATAATTCATCCGAGAATTAGTTCATGGTCTCTGGCCTAGGGGGAGTTCTCAAGAAAATCCTTCAAACCCCTTTGTCGGTAGTTGGTACTGGGATATGGATGAGTGCAATGATTACATTTATGATCCACAGACGTTGCTGAAATAATTGGAGAGACTACTTGTGCTAAGTTGAAGGTCCATAGAAGAGTTATCTTTTACAGTGTATGGAAACAAGGTATCCAGATGAGTTAGGGAAAAAGCATTTATTACAACAACAAGTTAGATATGCGAATGATAAAAGGTCATGTGTATTGTTCATTTGTCACTTTGCACTTTGAGAAGAAGTTTGGAGAGCTATGAAGTGAACTTTTGCAAAATTTGGCGAAGATTCAAGTGTGAAGGCGATTCGGTGATAAAATCTCAAACCGGTGAAAAGGTATTTATCGAAAAACTTGTGAACTTGTGAATTTGAAAAAATGGCTACTCCGTTGGTAGTTGATGTCAAGGACAAACCCCGTTTGAAATTCAAGTGGCATCCTTTCAAATCTATTGAGACAGAGCCCTTAGGTGAACTTTTATCCATTTCATACGACGTCTTACATATTGAGGACATTAGGGAATACATTCATGCAAACATTGATGAGTTAGGGAGCTCCCAGTTATTGAATTTGTACAACAATTACATTATAGGAGAGGATTTCATGTTAAACCTAAATTCAAAACCTTGGAGGAAAAGAAATTCACGCAGATTGTGAAATTTCCCGTGTTTGAAGAAAGCGAGTGGGTCTGGTATATTTTAAGTCGTGTTCATGTTGAATTTATGTGGTTGAATCAACCCTTCAAGATTACAAAAGAAGCCATAAGCGTTGTTACTGGTTTAAATTCCTCCAATGGATTACCGATCTTGAATTCTATGAAGAATCAGACAATTACTGATGCAACCAATTCAGTGTATGATAGAAGAGCTATGATAATTAATGATATTGTTGAAGTGAATGTTAGATTTGCATCGATTGTCATTGGTTACAAAATCTATAATTCCAACTAAGATAATTTTGTATCTGTCACATCTATCTATGTAGCATATCAAATGGTAAAGGAGAATGCAGAATATGATCTATGTGAGCTACTCAAAAGCCAGTTGATGGAAAATCTTGGTAAAATCAAGAAAGATAAGAAGAATTCCTTCAAATATGGTAATTTGTTGTTGTGTTTGTTTTGTTATTTTATGAATGAAGTTTTAGGATATGGAAAAGTACAATGGCAAGGTAATAAACCTGTAGCTGCTCAAATTAGAGATATCTTGCACAGACTTGTTGATAGCAAGACAAGGGATACTACAATCTGGGGTTATTTCAAGAACTTTCAGAATGAGATGCAAGCAAGAGAAATAATTCCTAAGTCTATTGTGGAGAAGTACAAAGATAATATATGTTTTATGGTTGACATTGATCAATGCCCGGTGGAAGCTGTAGATCCCAAAATAGTCTGGATTATGCCAATGGGCTACGAGGTTGAGGAACATATTTTGGAAATGTATGTTGAACATTTGTTGAGAAAACCTCAGGATCCATCAAAAGAAAGATTTGATACTTTTTTTGAAAAGGATATGCAAGTACATAATCAACTAAGGAATCCTATAATACTCAGGAGAGTAAGAAGAGAAGTGGAAGCCTTTGCAGAAAGCATGGGTATATCTGCAGAAGCTGTGAGAGAAGCAAGAAGAAAGAGAGAACAAGTTGAAGCAGAAGAGCCAGTTAGAATTGAATCTGCTAGTTCGATAGTATCCTCTTCCTGAACTAGATCTACAAGAATCTCTAATCTTCCTTTCGGTTCTACAAAAAGGTCAAGTCCTATGAAAGAACAAGCCAATTCATCTAGTAAGGAAGGAAAAAGGAAGAAGGAGAAAATCAAAAGAGTTTATATTGTTGTTTCTGAAAATGAAGATACTGAATTTGATGCAAAGATAAGAGAAATCAAGAAAAAAGGAACAAAGGAAACAATAGTTTCAAAAGACAAGCCCTCTGGTGAAGAAGTGAAAGCAAAGAAGAAGATGAAAACTGACAAAAAAGGTATGTCTGTAAAAGAAGTGGACAATGCATTGATTAAGGATGGAAATCTTAGGCCTCTTCATGAATGGTATGACACTTTTGACAATACCGACCAAAGAATTCTTGAGGAAGCCTCAATAAAATACTTGAATAATTCAATAAGGAACTTATTGAAATAATGTCTGCATTACTCAAAAGTCTTTATGAAATTTTAGAAATGAGAAGATTGAATGCCAGAATTGAGGATGAACAGTTGAAAGAGCGAATTCTTGCAGATTTATGTCCGGTGATTCCTGTTGAGGAAATGAGGACAATTCTAAATGGTGCCAAGAAATACTTGAAGAGAAAAATAAGAGTAAATAAGCTCATGATTGGTCAAACTAAAGAAGTGGAAAAAGAAACTGAAAAAATTTCTAAAAGAAGTTTTGTTAAGCAATAGAATCGATGTTGTTTCAAAGGAAGTGCATGATGGAAATTTTTCACCTGGTCTGACAGTAGAAGAAGAAAAAGAAGATGCAGTTGAGGAAAATAAAATTCCTCTTGATGTGAATGATGCAGAAATTCCTATGGAGATTGAAGCTCCTAAGGTCGTGTCGGTTGAGGAAGCTGAGATTCTTAAAGACATGCAAGAATCTGTAGCTGAGGAAATAATGATTGAGGGAAAGAAGGTTTAAATAAAGGAAGTTCTGGTAAAATCAAGAGACACTGCTAAGGCAGTGAAAGATATTTTGGAAGAATAGCATGAAGATTTTGATTATGAACTACTAAAATGTCCTATCAAGTTGGACACTTTATCCCCTATTCAGAAAATGAAGGTAGCTTCATTCGCTCAGAACAAGGCAAGGGAAGAAATTCTGAAATCACATATTGAAGATAGTGAGCTATTGAATCTTGCATCCAATATTCTAGAGAAAATCATGCCTACATATGTTAAGGATCCATCCAGTTCTCCATCTAGTGAGTTTAAGAAGCTTATTAATGTTGTAAGTACTCATTTTGAGTCCCTTGAGAAATCAGTTGAGGATAAGGTACAAAAGGAGTTTGATGATAAAAGATTCAGTAGATTGAAATAGATGATATCTAGGGATAAATATTTGGGATAAAGAGTTTGTGAGCTTAGAGGACTAATTGGTCCTAAGATGGAAACAATGTTAAGTCCTTTGAAGGAAGCACAAGATGCTATGGCGGTCAGTGATCCGGTGAACCTTGAATCTGTAGAGATGCAATCTTACTTATTCTATGGTCATGTGGTTATCTTGGAGAGTCTCAAGAAGGTTTGGGACATGAGTTTGAACTTGTTGAAGAATTTTTTTTCAGATTTATTCAAGTTTATGTAAGTTCAAGAAGCCTGTTTGTACATAAGCAGTTTGTTCATAACAGTTTTGTTTGATTTTTGGTATGTGGATTCCTTCCTTTTCCATTGATGTCAAAGGGGGGGGAATGGGATAGTGAAAAATGCCTTCATCATCTCAGGGGGAGTTGTGTTTTTTAATTTTGAAAGGTGGCAGTGTATTCATGTTGGTACTGATCTGACACTTAGTCATTTTTCTCTAAGTGTTGCCGTCAATGCCAAAGGGGAATATTGTTGGCAAGAGACACTGCAAATATCATTTTGTGTTATCATTGATGGAAACCCTAGTCCATGATTCGATCCACACGTCATCATTTTCTCATACCAGAAGTCAGATCGAAGTTTTGTATTAACTGTCAAGCAAGAACAAAGCATCCAACAGAATTGTGTTCATCAGTTCATATAAAATTTCCTATTATCATTTTGACTTGTGAATCTCAAGGAAGATATTTTTTTGTATGTACAATCTTATCCAAGAATCATTAGGATACACATTCATTGGTGTGCAAGTTAGAAGATCTGGTTTATTAATTTCTTGTTTATCAATACAGAAAGCCGACTTCATGAATATAATATGTTGTAGATAATTAAGGAGTAATTTTTTAAGTATTTTCTTGTTCGACCATATTGATTTGGGTCATTACTATGCCTTGGCCAACTTTGGTAGGTGCGCATTGAGAATTAACTTTGGATTGAGCCGAAAGTTTATAAATATTTTCATACTTTTTTTGGAGCTGACAAGCAGCGATTAAATCCTTGGTGGTGGATATATATAAGTGATCAATTATATCATTTTGAAATAGGTGTATGATGTGTGATGCGAATAGAAAAAGGATTATGCATAGTTTCACTTGTGCATAAAAGGATTTGTGATACGAATTGAAGCAGAGCAGAGTAAAAGAGCAGAATCAGACAAAAGGTCAAGAACTCAGTTGTTGAACCTAACTGGAACTATGATTAGGCATTCATAGATGCTACTCTTTCAGTTCAAATCTCTCAGATGGATTTAATCTAAATATTCTGTAAGATAGCGAGTCTTCATTTTCTGAGTAGTGAGCTCTAGGCAGTGTGCCTGAATGCAAGTGCATTCCCATTTTGTAAACACTTATTTTTGAGTATACTCTTATTGTGGATTGGCCTTCCACTGTGGTTTTTCCCCTAATAGGTTTTCCACATAAAAATTTTTGTGTTATGGTGTTATGGTTGTTTGCCTTATGTTCATTCATATTTCTTTTGGTTGAATATTATAAGTGCTTCCAGGATCAGATTAATAAAGTTAAAAATTGTAGAACACTGATTCACCCCCCTATTATTGTTCCTTGATTCCAACAACTCATCTGCTTTATATATGTGTGTTTATTTTTAAACTACCTCTCTTTAGACATCATTGAAAAAGACCTGATATTATACTACTTTCAATACAATTTTGTTGTGAATTGACCTATTTGTTTGTACTCACCTAGCTTACAAAGATATCAGATATTCTTAAATATGTGTGTTTGGGTATATCTTGGTGTTTATGTCATTCCTATGTGTTGGTGTACGTATCTTTCTTTGTAGTCAATTTTAGTTTACAAGTGATATTGGGTTTATATTTATGTTACTTCATCTTAAGCAAACTGGTCTTTGAGCCAGTAATTTCATAATTTTTTTCATGAAAATTGGTCTTTGTGCGAGTATCGTTATGATTTGTTATATGTGAACTAGTCTTTGAGCTAGTACCTTTATTAATTTTCTTTGCACTGGATATTAGGAATTTTCCTTATATCGGGTTTTTCCTTTCTTGCTTTCGGGTTAAAAGAATACATATGTTTATTTAGTTTAGTCAAATTCATTGCATATCATATGAGGGAGTTATACCTCCAAAATTTAGAGGAAAGTCAAAAATAAAATTGTGGACTTTCTAGAGCTGTTGGGAACAATCACACCTTTTGAGCAAATTGAATCATTATTTCTCAAGGTGCCCAATCTGTTAGCCAATAGAATGGATTTCATGATACAAAGACAATCGAAAAAGTTACCACAAATCAAGATAATCTACCAAAGGAATTAGAAAAAATAATAAGTAGTAACCTAAATCCAACCCTCATGGACATAAAACATATAAACCATATCCAAAGGGGTATATCACACATCAAGCTTCCCAAATTCTCAAGAACTGGAAATATAAATGTTCATACATACATGATATGGAAAGAACATTTCAAAATGAAGAAGTGTGGATTTCCACACTACATGACATATTGGTTTGTAATGTTGTGTGTTGGTGGAAAACACATAAAAACAAATTTCCCCAAGGTCAGGATTTTAAAATTTTGACAGAACTAGATACATATAGGAGAAAGGGGAATATGTCATCATTCTAAAGTAAAAATGATCTATCACACGTAAAAATTTTTTTACAACTATGTATAACTACATAGTAGGGATGTATAGAGTATGACCACAAGTTATACATACAACTCTTATATTGGACATTAACACCAATAGTCCAAACATGGTACATAAATCAAGAGAGAAGGATGGAAACAAAGGTTTAGAAAGAGCTTCAAATAGACTTCACCCAAACTTCTCTTTTTGGGATGAAAATAAAAATATTTTACCACATTGAGGTAAAAAAAGGAAATTTTCTTTAGCCCAACCATAAAAATTGATGCCTACCCTTACCACAAAATCCTCCACCTTGGAGTAAAGACATATGGAAACTAATAGAGTGGATGGAAAAATAGACACATTATGCAAAGAACCAGTGTTATCACACACATCGAGAGGAAGAAAAAAATGGACCCAAAACTATAAATACCAATCGTAGAAGGGGAAAGAGAATTACAAATCTAAAAAAATTCAAAAGATCAACATTATAACTAACCTCTAAATTTGAGGGAAGAAAATATATCGCCTATTAAGAATCCCAAATTAGCTAAGACTAGAGACTATAGAGATGATCAAATAGTCGCTAATGTACTTGAGCTCTTATTTGATTATGAAGACTTGTTTCCTCAAACATTCAAAAACATGAAATGGATTAAGGAAGAAGTAGGATTCATGAAAATCAAATTAAGAGAAGGTGCCAAAATTCAAAAAGAAAATACCATATTGGCTCAACCAAAATATGAAGAAGAAATTGAAAACATAATTGGATAAGATTTCTAGTTGAAATAATAAAGTTGATAGAATATTCATAATGGATCAACCCCATTGTGGTATAACACAAAAAGACAAGAGAAATAAGGATATGTATTGATTTCAGGGAATTAAACAAATCTTGTATTCATGATCCCTTTTTGACTCCATACACCAAAGAAATACTAGAATTTGTTGTAGGAAGGGAGATTTTCTCATTTATTGATGGCTTCTTCAGATACCACCGAGTCAATATTAGAGAATAAGATTAGCCAAATACCACATTTGTAATAGAATAAGGTTGATTTATGTATACAGTCATGTCATTTGGCTTAACGAATGCATTGACAATGTTTAGCTGGATAATGGTCAATAGATTTAAAGACTTTAATCAGACTTATTGGAAGTCTATTTGGATGACTAGATAGATATGAATTGATGAAAAAACACTTCCAAACACTCTACACAATGTTGGAAAGATGCAAAATAATACAAATCTTATTGAATATCAAAAAAGACATTTTTTGGTACCCTTTGAGACACTATTAGGACATATTATTTGCAAGGAAGGACTAATGGTGGATCCTATGAAGGTAGCTTTGATAATGACCTTACTATTGAATGAACAAGACAACTAAGAGGGGGTGAATTAGTTGTACCTTTAACGTTCAAAAACCCTCTGGTGTAGGAGCACCAAGCAGAATTTGGAGTTTTGGTGTCATGTTGTGTCTTAGGTTCTAGGGTTTCAGATTTGGGCTTGAATAAGGTCTTGTAAGACCATTTGTAAAGATCAAATGATATTTGGGTTGGTGTGTTAAGTTTTGTCTAATTTTTGAAAGGTTGTTTAAGTGGTTGTTAGTAAAGTGACAATTATTTGTATTGGGTGGAAGTTGAATGAACAACCAACTAAAAGGGTAGTTGTGACCATTGGAATTCAAAGGAAAAACATCTAAATTTACTCAAAAACCTCGAGAATGAAATTCCTAATTATTTGGAAGGAGATTTACCATCTTTGTTTTCTATTTTTACATTAAAAAAACACTAAAATTCATTTGTTTTGTAACTATACGATGTTGTACGGACTTATTGTGAAGGATAGAAAACCTGGTTGGATATAGGACAAAACTACCTTTCAAATGAACCTATTCTAAAGCTTTAACTCCATGTTTGAAGTGAGTTCTTCTTGTTTTTTTGAAGGTGCTCTGTTAGAGCTAGGGTAACTAGGGTTTGACAGGAATAATGAAATAAATCTCCATTCCACTTTGAAAAATCCTAAATCTCGGTGGAATGGAAGATATGTATCTATTTTTTTGTTTGAAAAAGGTTCAGGGCAGGGGGAGTTGGTTTGTGAGGGTTTAAGTGATGCCAAAGGGACTGTGCAATCAACTTTCATATGTTTTAGGCAAGTTGAGTGGTGCAGACGCCATGAAGTCAGTCTATTTTGCTTGGGGCCCTTGAAACCTGTTGATTCTTGAGTTTTGGCACCTACTACACCATCCCAAGGTGTTGGGTCATGTTGAGAAGTCTGTTGAAGGGTAGTTGCTTTGAGAAAAAGGCCTAATTGGGCTCGATACAGTCAAGGTTCACTCACGTTTTTGAGATAACCTTGATTTTCCTTGTGATATGTTGTTTGGGATAGTAATGGGTATGTGTGTATGTAAGGATTTGTAGATTTGTGATCAGGTGTGGAAGTTATACCCTCAGAACCCCATTTGCAGATCTACTAGAACTTGGAGGGAGATTGATGAGGAAGACATAGTAAAGAGTCTAACCAAGGGTCTCAATTTTGTGTAGTACATCAACTCACCCCTCTCTTGCATCAAAGTGGTATCAGAGCTTAAGTTCTAATTGGGAGAGTTGTGTGTGGAATCAAGCTTGTTGAAGTGGTTTTGTAGAAGGAAAAAGGGTAAGATGCCTCCTAAGGGAAATACAGTACTCTCAAGGGAAGTGAGGACAATAAAGGAGAATCAAGATGGCATGTTGTCTAGGATATCATTTTTAGAAGAAAACTAAAGAAGGAAGAGGGTCACCAATGAGGAAAGTGACCAAGAAGAGGAAGAGAATGATGGGGAGAGTGAAGCCCAAGGGGAAGAGTTGGGTCCAAATGACAAAAAATTTATATAGGTACTTCAGGCTGCAAGAGGAGAAATTGTGGACATCAAGTTGGATTTTCTAATATATGGTGGAAAAATGAATAGTGAGGAGGTATTAGATTGGATAGATGCCCTTAACAACTTTTTTGATTACAAAGAGACCCTTGAAAATCAGAAAGTGAAAGTGGCCAAGACAAATCTAAAGGGGCCAACATTGACTTGGTGGAATTACCTTCAAGCAGAGAGAGTAAAGAAATGCAAGCCCAAGATCAACTCTTGGGATAGAATGATATCAAAGGTGAAAGCTCAATTCCTACTGGGTGACTATGAGATTCAATTTTTTAGGAGATTGCAAAATTTGAAACAAAAGGAGATGGAAGTGATGGAATACACAGAAGAATTCCACAAATTAAGCATGAGAGTAGGCCACCATGAGGATGAAGTGGAGAAAATTGCAAGGTACATCAATGGTTTGAGGATTAGCATACAAGATGAGTTAAGTTTAACCACTCCTAGAAGTGTTGAGGAGTGTTTCCAACTGGCTACTAGGGCTGAGGAGAAGATAAAAAGGAAGCAAGAGCAGCAACAAAGAGGCAAAGGAAGGAACAATAGAGGGAGAGGTAATTTTGGAGGGGGCATAGCACAGTTTCAAAAGTAGCAAGGAGAATCTAGTGGACAACAAGAGCAAGCTAATGAACCAAGAGGAGGATTTAGGGTAAGGAGATCAAATAAAAGAGGCGGATCTAGAAACCAAGGTAGGGGATCCAATACCTTTGTCAGGAAATGTTGTCAATGTGGCCGAATTGGGCACCCTGCTTGGAGATGCCCTAACAAACAAAGCACAAACTCATATGGGGGAGAAATGAGGACACAAATTGCTCAAGAAGAAGATGGAGAGAGTGTGAATTCACCTTCATTGCATGCAAGTCCATAAGTGGGAGAGAATCTGCTCATGAGGACAATAATTAAGGTTCCAACTACTAAGGAGCCACCACAAAGGAAGGCTTTATTCAAAACTACATGTAAGTTACAAGGAAAGGTATGCAAGGTGGTAGTGGACTTTGGTTCTACTGATAATCTTGTTTAATTAGAAATGGTAGAAAAGCTAAAACTTAAGAGGATCCCTCACTCCACACCATATAAAATTTATTAGCTTAGTAAAGGTCAGCAAGTGCTTGTAAGTGAACAATCATGGGTGAAGTTCAATATTGGTCCATATAAGGATAAAGTGTTATGTGACATCATCCCAATGGATGTATGCCACCTCCTCTTTGGCATGCCTTGGAAGTTTGACAGAAAGGCCCAACATGATGGTGAAAAGAACATATATGTCATTGATAAAGATGGGGTATCATATACCCTCACACCTTTGAAAGAAGATGAAAGTGAAATACATGAAGGACCTAATATTATTATTGTGGAAGAGAAGGATTTTTTGAAGATTCTTGAAGAGGGGGAAGGTGGATATGCTATTGTGGGAAAGCCAATTTCTGATGCAGTAGTAGATGACTGTGAAGGAGTTACTAATGAAGTGCAGACCCTGCTTGACAAGTATGAAGATATTGTAGTGGATGAGCTGCCAAAAATGTTTCCACCAATCCATGATGTTAGTCATCATATTGACTTAATCCTTGGTGCAAGTATTCCAAATAAAGCTGCTTATAGAATGACACCTCAACAAAATGAGGAGATCAAAAATCAGGTGCAAGAGCTGTTAGATAAGGGTTTGGTGAGGAAAGTATTAGCCCATGTTCTGTGCCAACTATTTTGGCACCCAAAAAGGATGGAGAATGGAGGCTCTGTATGGATTCAAGGGCCATTAACAAAATAACTATCAGGTACAGATTTCCCATACCTAGGATGGAAGACCTTATGGACAATTTGGCAGTGGCAAGATACTTTTCTAAGATAGATTTAAAAAGTAGCTATCACCATATAAGGATTAGATAGGGTGATGAGTGGAAGACAACTTTTAAAACTAATGAAGGTCTCTATGAATGATTAGTGATGCCCTTTGTGTTATCTAATGCTCCTAGTGCATTCATGAGACTCATGAATGAGGTGTTGAGGGATTTCATCAATAAGTTTGTAGTATTATACCTAGATGACATATTGGTATTCAGTAAAACAAAGAAAGACCACTTGGAGCACTTAGATAGAGTGTTGGGAAAGCTGCATGAAGAAAAATTAATGATTAACCTCAAGAAATGTGAATGGACGAGGAAAGAGTTAGTGTATTTGGGCTTTGTGATCTCAGGGGGTGAATTGAAGATGGATCCTAAGAAGGTTGAGGACATTCTTAGTTGGCCAACACCTAGGATAGTTGGAGAAGTTCAGAGTTTCCATGGGCTAGCAAGCTTCTATAGGAAGTTTTTCAAGAATTTTAGTCACATTGTTGCACCAATGATAGACACCATCAAGGGGGAGAAGAAAGTAAGATTCCAATGGACCGGGGAGGTTGATCAAAGCTTTGAGTATCTCAAGCAAAAGGTAGCACAACAACCAATTCTCGCTCTCCCTGATTTTGATAAAGTATTTACTATTGAATGTGATGCTAGTGGTTTTTCCATAGGGGTAGTGCTTAGTCAAGATGGGAAACCAATTGCATTTTTTAGTGAAAATTTGAATGAGGCTAAGAAGAGATACTCATCTTATGAATTAGAATTATATGCTATGGTGCAAGATCTTAATAAATGGAGGCACTAATTTCTACCTAAAGAATTTGTGGTGTTTACGGACAATCATGCCTTGAGTTTTCTAAATAGCCAAGAGAAATTGAATCATAGACACATGAAGTGGGTTGAGTACTTGCAGGCTTACACTTTCACTATAAAACATAAGAAGGGACAAGCCAACAAAGTGGCCGATTCTTTGAGCATGAGGGTAGTATTAGTGTAAGAGGTGCAGCTCTGAAGTGTGGGTATAGATTCACTCAGAGGTATGTATAAGGATGATGAAGACTTTCATGATGTTTTCACTATTTGTGAACAGTCACAAGGGTCATTTCATAGTGAATATTTAAATTATGTGTTACAAGATGGGTTACTCTTTAAGGGGGCTCAATTGTGTATACCAAGATGCTCTATGAGGGAGAATTTGGTTAGGGAGAAGCATAGCAAGAGCCTAGGAGGCCATTTTGGTTGTGCTAAGACTTTGGATCAGGTCAAAAGATTACATTATTGGCCTAAGATGCACTTGGATGTCAAAATATTTGTGGAAGGTTGTTTCATCTATCAAAGGGCTAAGGGAACAAGCTCAAATGTTGGTTTATACCAACCTTTACCAACACCTATCAGACCATGGGAAGCTATAAGCATGGATTTTGTTCTAGATCTGCCAAGGACATCAAAAGGGTGTGAAAACATATATGTTGTAGTAGATAGATTCAGTAAGATGACACACTTTATTTCTTGCAAAACCACCAATGATGCTTCTTACATTGCTAGTTTATTCTTCAAGGAAATTGTAAGAATCCATGGTTTTCCACTGTCTATAGTGTCTGACAAAGATTCAAAATTTATTGGCCATTTTTGTAGGACATTGTGGAGGAAATTGGGAACCAATTTGACCTACAGTTCTGCCTATCACCCTCAAACAGATGGGAAAATTGAGGTTGTCAATAGATCTTTGGGGGACCTATTAAGGTGTCTAACTAAGGAGCACAAGCAAGCTTGGGATCTGATATTACCATAGGCAGAGTATGCCTATAATAATTTAGTTAACCAGACTATTGGCAAGAGTCCCTTTGAAGTTGTGTATGGGATGCACCCTAGAGGAGTTTATGAGTTGAGATATCAGAGTGGGGTGAACAATAGGAGTGCTCAAGGAGAGGATTTTGCTGTGACCATGCATGATATACATAAAAAATTCAAAGAGACACTTGAGAGGAATGTAGAAAGGTAAAAGAAGACAAAATTAAAGAGAAAGGATGTACAGTTTAAGGTGGGTGATTTAGTGTTGACACATCTGAGGAGAGAGAGATTGCCTAAAGGGAAGTACACCAAACTGATGATGAAGAAAATAGGGCCTTGCAAGGTGGTTCATAAGTATGGGAACAATGCCTATGAGATTGAACTCCCACAAGGAGTTGCCATATCACCTTTCTTTAATGTGTCTGACTTATATCCCTATAAAGGATCTATTTTTGCAGGAGAAGAAGTGGGTGAACCTGAGAATGTAGATGAAGACTGGATGAAGGACCTCTCACCTGCTCAACCTATGTAGCTTGAAACCATTCTAGATTCAAGGGAGGTGAAGAGAACAAGGAGGAAGGTCTACAAGGATAATTTGGTCAAGTGGATCAGACTCCTTGAAGAAGAAGCAACCTGGATGTCTGAAGAAGACATTGCAAAACATGGAAGGACTGTTGAAGACCTCATTTCATCAGGAGGATGAAATTTTTCCTCTCTAGGTGTATGGTGCAGGAGCACCAAGCAGAATTTGGATTTTTGGTGTCATGTTGTGTCTTGGGTTCTAGGGTGTCAACTTTGGGTTTGAATAAGGTCTTTTAAGACCATTTGTAAAGATCAAATGATATTTGGGTCGGTCTGTTAAGTTTTGTGTAATGTTTGAAAGGTTGTTTAAGTGGTTGTTAGTAAAGTGACAATTGTTTGTAGTGGGTGGAAGTTGAATGGCCAAATAAATAAAAGGGTGGTTGTGACCATTGGAATTCAAAGTAAAAACATCTAAATGTACTCACAAACCTTGAGAATGAAGTTCTTGATTATTTGGAAGGAGATTTACCATCTTTGTTTTCTATTTTTGCATTAAAAAACTCTAAAATTCATTTTTTTTGTAACTATATGGTGTTGTACAAAATTATTCTGAAGGATAGAACACATGGTTGGATAGACGATAGAACTACCTTTCAAATGTACCTAGTTTGAAGCTTTAACTCCACATTTGAAGCGAGTTCTTCCTATTTTTCTGTAGGTGCTTTGTTAGAGCTAGGGTAACTAGGGTTTGACAGGAATAATGAAATAAATCTCCATTCCACTGTTGAAAACTCCTGACTCTCAGTGGAATGGAAGATATGTGTTTTTTTTTGTGTTTGACAAAGGCTCAGGGTAGGAGGAGTTGGTTTGTGAGGGTTCAAGTGATGCCAAAGGGATTGTGGCATCAACTTTCATATGTTTTAGGTAAGTTGAGTGGTGCAGACACCATGAAGTCAGTTTGTTTTGCTTGGGGCCCTTGAAACCTATTGATTCTTGAGTTTTGACACCTACTACACCATCCCAAGGTGTTGGGTCATGTTGAGAAGTCAATTGAAGGGTAGTTGCTTTGAGAAAAAAGGCCTAATTGGGCTCGGTATAGTCAAGGTTCACTCACTTTTTCTGAGACAACCTTGCTCTTCCTTGTGATATGTTGTTTGGGAAAGTAATGGGTATGTGTGTATGTAAGTATTTGTATATTTGTGATCAGGTGTGGAAGTTATTCCCTCAAAACCCCATTTGCAGACCTACTAGGACTTGGAGGGAGATTGGTGAGGAAGACATAGTAAAGAGTCTAACCAAGGGTCTAAATTTTGCGTAGTGCATCAACTCACCCCTCTCTTGCATCACCCTCATTAACATTCAGATCCACATTCATATATTAAACCCTTAATCCATTATGATGATTTAACATGAAAAGCAAATAGTAGATACTAAAATAGCCTTAAGACCATGCACAAGAGAACACAAGATTTATGTGGAAAACCCAAGGAGGGAAAACCATGGCAAGGATTATCTCACAATATAAGTAATTGTAAAACTAGTTACAAAGGCTCACTTCTAGAAGGGGCACACTGCCTTGAAAGGCTCACTTCCAGAGTAGAAGAAAAAGATAGAGAAGAAATGTTACACAAAGAACATGATCTCGATGCAACAGAGAATCCACCACAATAGCTCCAAAAAATTTGCAATCTATTTGAATGATTGTTGACACCTTCTGCTCACTGCATCCAGTAATCCAACACTCGAAAGCTCACACTACACTTCACAATTTTTTACCTTACAACTCTGCAATTCGTATCACACCCTTCACACTTCCATCTATCTTGTCCTCCTTCAACAACTCAACTCATACTTATACCATCCTTAACCTTGAAACCCTTTCCAAGGTTGGTTATACACCTCAAACATGAAAATTCAAATTAGGTTGGTGCCAAAAAATTCTATAGTAGGTAGAAGTGAATTTGGACACCATCAAAACTTAATTGGGACCCAAATCAACAACAATACTCAACCACACACTTTCGTAAATAATATTTATCCTTTGCATGTAGTATAAACACTAGTTCGATTGTTACCCGTGCAAACACCAATAAAATTTGAAGTACACTTCCTCAAACCCAAGGATAACTTACAAACCTCACTCCATGCTTGAACATGATCTATAATATTCCTCAAACACCCTAAAATTCAACAAACTCCTTCGCAACAACTTTCACTTGAAGAATGTACAAACCTAGTACACTCAGACAATTCTACCATACACTATTATTTGAAAAACTATATTTCAAAGTACCAAACCTCAAATCCTCTTCACTGAGGTAAACTACCAACACCATCAATACACCTTCAGAATTGCAATACCTAAAGAATAATTGTGAAGAAACATGAAGTAGAAAAATTTCTCCCAAACACCTTTGCAATGCACAGTCACACACTAGCAAACACAACTTCTACTGTATGAAAATCCAACATAACATCTCTTGAATATAACACCTCTAAACACCTCTCACCAACATATCTGAATCACACAGATAGATCTTCAACCTAGAATAAATGTGGAGAAAAACCATATCATCTCTCTATAACCCAGAACAACATTGCAACATATTGTTTCCTCTTTTTATAAAATTTTCTCAAAAGAACTTGGAAACCAAGCACTAGAGACATATCCACATAATCTTCAACACTACTACATCCATAGATAGAATCTTATAAAATCAACACTAGAGGGTAACACCGGTAGCTTAACTGATGACAACATAATGCAACAAATCTAAGCATAGACAAAACCAACTGTTCATCTTCAACACCAATCTCCCTCAACACATACAGTTGACATCGATGAAAATACATTTTTGCACATGATTTAAAAAATCTCCCCCTTTATCATTGATGGCAACACATGATGTGAAAAACCATCAAAGACACAATAGCTTTGAACATATATGTTTCCTTTTCTCTTTTCTCTTTTCTCGTTTCTCTTTACTCTCTCATTTCCACATGTTTCTCTCTCGCCCTTAGAAATTTTTCACATTACTCTCTCCCCCTTTGGTAGCAATGACAAAGGACATAATGTTTGTACCGTTTTATCCATTTCCTATGTCATCAAACAACTTCTCTGTAACACTTTTCCTTTACTACTCTGAATACTCCCCCTTAGGAGCACACACTAACCTATATTATATCAACAACCATTGGACAACACTTACTCTCTCCCCCTTTGACAGCAGTGGCAAAGGACATTTTTTTTACCATTTTATTATTTTCCTTTATCATCAAACAACTACTCTATAACACTTTTCCTTTACTGCTCTGAATACTCCCCCTTAAGAGAACACACTAACTTGTATTATATCAACAACCACTACACAACAACACTTACTCCCCCTGACTGCAACAATCAATGCCACTACCTACTCCCCCTGAGAGGTAGCCACCAACATTAGTCCAAAAGAAGAATGAATCTTGAGATCCACTAGATTGATGCATCTCCTTATGCATATAGTTCAAAGAAGGAGGGGAAATAGCCACCAAATTCTCCTGAAGATACACAAAAGTATCCTTAGGAAGAGCCTTAGTAAATATATCAGCAATCTGATCGTTTGTAGGAACATATTCAAGCTTCACTTCATTCTCCACAACCTTCTCTCTTAGAAAGTGATATCTGGTTGAAATATGTTTTGTCCTTGAATGCATCACTGAATTATTTGAAATATTTATTTCACTTGTATTTTCACAAAAGATAGAAATAGCCTCATCATACACCACTCCGATATCCTTTAATGTTTTCCTCATCCACAAAACCTATGTGCAACAAGATGTTGTTGCAATGTACTCAACCTCTACAGTAGATAAAGAAATTGAATCTTGTTTCTTACTTGGCCATGATACCAATCTACATCTAAGAAAGAATGCACCACCACTTGTATTTTTTCTATCATTCACACAACCATCCCAATCTATCTTTCATTACATGGCTTAATCGCCTCCTGTGGATCTGTTAACTCTGGCTGTTGTATCGGGCATTAACATATCGATATTTTGGTGCAACAATAAATGTGGGGCCAATAAGTGGTATCAAAGCCAAAGGTGCTAGGTTCGAATTCCCTTGGGTAATGTTGAGGGGGAGATTGTTGGCAGATGGTTAGCGCTCCCTTCATGATTCGTGACATGGCTTATCTGCCTCCTGTGGATCCGTTAACTCTAGTGGTTGTATCGGGCATTAACAAATCGATCTTTTGGTGCAATGACAACCGTGGGGCCAACATAATATGCATCTACGTACTCACTCAATGTGAAATTAGTATCCTTTGGATACCATAAGCCTAATCTAGAGTGCCTTTTAGGTATCTAAATATCCTCTTTACTGCTACAATATGTGACTCACTAGGATCTTCTTGAAATCTAGCCATAAGACAGACTACATGCATGATATCTAGTCTAGTAGAAGTTAGATATAGTAGTCCACCAATCATAAATCTATAATTTCTCTAATTAGACTTAGGGGATTCATCAGTCTTGCTTAGTTTGCGACCAGTAACCATAGGAGAAAATACTGGATTGGAGTCTTCCATTCCAAACTTCTTCAACATTTCTTTGACATACTTTGATTGTGAAATGAACATACCTTTATTTGTTTGATTGATTTGTAACCCAAGGAAGAAATTAATCTCCCCAAACATAGACATCTCAAATTCTTTTTGCATCTCTTCTACAAACTTCTTACACATAGCTTCATTTCCTCCAAAAATTATGTCATCAACATACACAACTACAATCAAGCTTTGATATTTTTCAACCTTAAAGTAAAGATTAGTATCTGTTGTACCTTTATTGAATCCTTGTTGTATCAAATACTTATCCAACCTTTCATACCAAGCTCTAGGAGCTTGATTCAATCTTCTTCTTTAATCTACATACAATATTAGGTTTATCTAATAATTGAAATCCTTCCAATTGTTCCATGTATACTTCTTCTTCCAACTCTCCTTTCAAGAAAGTAGACTTCACATCCATCTAATAAACTTTAAAGTCCTTATGTGCTACAAAAGCTAAAAACATCTTGATAGCTTCCATTCTTGCCACCGAAGAAAATGTCTCTTCAAAATCTATTCCTTCAACTTGTGAATAGCCCTTACACAAAATCCTTGCCTTGTTTCTTACCACTTCTCCATTCTCATTCAGTTTGTTTTTTAACACCCACTTAGACCCAATTATGTTTTTATTTGTAGGCCTTGGGACAAGTTCCCAAGTCTGATTTTTATCAATCTATAGTAGTTCTTCTTCCATAAAATTTCATCCAATACTAATCTTTGCATGCCTCAATCACTGTTTTAGGTCCAACTTTAGGAATTAGGCACATATTTACCTCTTCTTCAGTAGATTTCCTTCTTGTCAACACACTTTTTCTTTTGTATCCAATGATCTATTCTTTAGAAAGATTTCTCTACACATACTTAAGGTTTCTAGGGGTCTTTTCTAGAGCTTCTTCCTCTTCATCATACACTTCTTGTTCCTTAGATTTTTCTTCTTCTTCTTCTTTGCAAACAGGTTCATTTGATTCATATCCATCTATCACTATTGAGTTCTACAAATCTTCATCAACTTTGACACTTGTAATCTCAATAATCCTTCTTAGCCTTTTGTTGTAGCATCTGTAAGCTTTGATTTTAGTAGAGTATCCAAGGAAGATACCTTCATCAAACCTTGCATCAAAATTTTCTAAGTTTTCATCATCTCTTCTAATACAAAATTTTCTTCCAAATACTCTAAAGTACTTGATAGTAGGGATCCTTCCATACCACAACTCATAGGGAGTCTTTGTTTCTTTTTCTTTTGCTTGAACTTTGTTAACTTTGTAAACAACAATATGAATTGATTCTCTCTAGTAGACTTCTGGTAGGTTAGCTTATTTCATCATAGTCCTTGAATCTTTTTGAATAGTATTATTTTTCTTTTCAACTACTCCATTTTGATGAGGACTTCTAGGGGCAGATAAGTGCCTCTTTATGCCATGATTCTCACAAAACATGTTAAATTCATTGGAGGTGAACTCTTCACCTCTATCATACCTCAAACATTTGATCTTCAAATCCATTTCATTATCAACCATAACCTTAAATACTTTGAATCTATTTAGGGCTTCCGATTTTTCTCTAAGAAAGGTAACCCATGTCATTCTTGAATAATCATCAATAAAAAGCATGAAATACCTATCACCTTGAATACTTATTGTTCTTGTAGGACAACAAAGGTCTGTATGCACTAATTCCAATAATCTGGTAAAAGTTTTTTCTTTTCCTTTAAAAATTCTCCTTGTTTCTTTCCAATCTGACACTCCTTGCAAACAACATTGATAGGCTTTGTAATCCTTGGCAGATCTCTCATTGCTTGAACTGAACTAATTCTAACCAATTTATCAAAATTGATGTGGCACATCTTTCTATTCCATAACCAACTTTCATTAATCCGAGTCATAAAACAATGACCATCAACACCCTTAAGCTGATAAACATTTCCATCTATCCTTTTTCTAGTAGCAATGACAGTTTCAGACCCTTTTTTGATCTCACATCCACCATCCTAAAACATAAGATTGTATCCCTTGCTACACATTTTTCCAACACTCAAGAGGTTATGCCTCAAATCTTTAACATAGTAAACATCTTCATTATTATGCTTTCCATAAAAATTGATTGAACCTATTCCACAAATCTTAGCACTTGAATCATCTCCAAATGTAACAAGTCCTCCACCATACTTTTCAAGTTTAACAAACTTACTCTTTTCTCTGGTAATATGATTAGAGAAACCACTATCAATGATCTAATAGTTATTATTTTTTCTAGCATGAAAAGAAGATACCAAAGTACCTTCAGTCTTATCCTTTCTCTCTAGAGGGAATACCATCACACATATTTCAAAGTTAGTAGAAACAAATTCATCTTTAAAGATATGAACAAGCATTCATCATCATCAACATCTCCATAATCAGATTCATCATCAGAAATACTTGCATCTTCTCTAACATAATAGCTTTTCTTAACTTTCTTACCTTTGTTTTCCTTATTTTTGTCATTCATAAATATGTTTGGACATCTTGAAGCATAGTAACCTATTTTTCCACAACTGAAACATTTGAAAGGCAATTTATCTTTGTACTTACCAATACCTCTTCTCATCCTTCTCATGAAGTTAGCCTCCACATCATCAATATCTTCCTGATCTGGTACTTCAGTCTTCTCTATTTTTACAGCCTTAAGTAGTCTCAATTTTTTCACCACTATTAGTACTAAACTCTCTCATTTCAAATACAGTTAAAGAGCCATACAATTGATCTCTATAATACTGATCTAGATTTGAAATTCCTCAATAGCAGCAACTTTATAACTGTAAGCTTTAGTAAGGGTTCTAATAATTTTCTTTACCACTTTAGGTTCTTTGACCTTTCCTCCAAGACCTCTGATGGATCTCACCACTTCATCTACCCTCTACATGTATCTTGTAATGTTTTCATATTCATACATCCTCAAGTTCTCAAATTTGGTCTTCAAGTTTTGCATCTTAGCTTGTTTGACCATAACATCTCCTTCATAATACTTTCCAAATTATCCCAAATTTATTTAGTAGTTTTCAAATCCATAACTTTCACTAATTCAGAATTTGCAAGACTACTCAAGAGAATAAACCTTGCTTTACTATTTGTTTCATAGGACTTGATCTCATCACTTGTGCTCAATCCATTTACAGGTATGATATATTTTTGTATTCTTCACTGACTGCTAGACATCATATCCAAGGTAAACCAGATAGCCTTCCATATTTTCCTTCCAGAATGCATAGTCTGTTCCATCAAACATAGGGATATCCTTCTTGTTTGCCATCCTAGATCTAACTTAAGTGGTTAAGCTTTCCTCTGAGGAACCTTTCTCTAATACCAATTGTTGAATGAGCAAGACAGCTAAGAGGGGGTGAACCAGTTGTACCTTAAACCCTCAAAAACCCTCATTAACATTCAGATCCACATTCATATATTAAACCCTTAATCTATTATGATGATTTAACATGAAAAAAAAATAACTAAAACTAAAACAACTTTAACACCATACACAAGAGAACACTAGATTTACAAAGAAAATCCAAGGAGGGAAAAATAATGACGAGGATTAGCTCACAATATAAGTAATTGAAAAACTAGTTACAAAGGCTCACTACCAAAAGGGGCACACTACGCTAAAAGGCTCACAGTCAAGGCTAATAGCTAGAGTAGAAAAATAAGATAGAGAATAAATGTTATACAAAGAACATGATCTCAATGCAACAAAGAATCCACCATAATAGCTCCAACACCTTCACAGTCTATTGGAATGATTGTAAACACCTTCTACTCACTACATCCAGTAATCCAACACTTGAAAGCTCGTACTACACTTCACAATTTCACACCTTATCACTCTGCAATTCACATCACATCCTTCACACTTTCATCTAGATTGTCCTCCTTCAACAACTCAACTCATACTTATACCTTCCTCAACCTTGAAACCCTTTCCAAGGTCAGCTACGTACCTCAAACATGCAAATTCAAATTAGGTCGGTTGCAAAACACTTTTTTGGTAGGTAGAAGTGAATGTAGACCATATAAGAACTTAATTGGGACCCAAATCAACAAAAATACTCAACCACATGCTTCCTTAAACAATATGTATCCTTCACATGCAGTGTAAACATTGGGTCGGTCGTTACCCATGCAAACACCATTAAACTTTAAAGTACATGCTTCCTCAAACCCAAGGATGACTTGTAAACCTCACCCCATGCTTGAAAATGGTCTAGAATATTTCTCAAATAGCCTAAAATTCAAAAAACTCCTTTGCAACAACTTTCACCTAAAGAATGTACAAACCTAGTACACTTAGACAATTTTGCCATTCACTGTTGCTTGAAAAAATATCTTCTAAAGCACCAAACCTCAAATACTATTGACTGAGGTAAAATACCAACACCATCAACACACCTTTATAATCACAAGACGTAAAGCATAACTACAGAGAAATGCAGAGCAAAAACATTTCTCCCAAACACCTCTGCAATGCATAGTCACACACTGGTGAACACAACTTCTACTGTACAGTGATCCATCATACCATCTCTTGAATATAACACCTCTAAACACCTATCACCAACATATATGAATCACACAGGTAGATCTTCAACATAGAAGAAATATGGAGCAAAACCAGAACATATCTCATAACCTAGAACAACACTGCAACACAATGTTTCCTCTTTTTACCAATTTTTCTCAAAAGCACTTGGAAACCAAGCACTAGAGACATATCCACATCATCTTCAGCACTACTACATCCATAGATATAATCTTATCAAAGCAACACTAGACGTTAACACTAGTAGTTTAACTGATGACAACATAATGTAACAAATCAAAGCATAGACAACACCAACTGATCATCTTCAACTTCAATCTCCCTCAACACATACATTTGACATCAATGACAACACCAGCCTGCACATGATTGCAACACTTACCACCACCAAAGATAACTTTGAAATTCAAAACGTTCTTTGGTTTCAATAGTTATCACCCAAAAATCATTAAAGGATATGCCACATTAGCCACACCATTAGAATAACTCTATAATAAAAATAAAAGCAAGAATATCAATTGGAATGAACAATGTCAACAATCATTTGACACACTAAAATAAAAGAATGCAAAGGTCCCATATTAATATTCCTTGATTGGATAGTCCCTTTGCGCATACATGTGGATGCCTCTTGAATTTTCATAGGATTAGTACTAGCACAATTACATGGAAACAAAGACCATCTAATTGCATTTACAAGTCAGAAACTCTTCCAAGGAGAGAAAAATATACACCTATAAAAAGGGAAGCTCTCACTATGGTGTATGCATTATAAAAGGTCTACCAATATTTACTATCTACACCATTTAATTTCTACATAGTTCATGAACCTGAAATTCCTATTAAATAAACCAATAATTCAAGGACACATATGTAGATGGCTACTATTTCTCTAAGAATTTTATTTTACCATTATGATCAAACCCAAAAATAATAACCAAGGTCCAAATTATATATCAAGAATTGACATAGGAGAGGAACCAACTAAATATTAAAAGGACCTATCTGCTATAACCCTTTTTAGGATAACTTTGGTACCATAAGAGTTACATGATGTAGCTACACTATTATCTACTAGAGAATACCCAACGAATATCTCACCACATGATAAATAATTACTATTATAGAAGTCACTCCCTTTCATGTTAATGGAGGGAGAATTATACAAAAGAGGAAAGGATGATATCCTACAATGAGTAGTTTAAACACATGAAAGAAATAAAATACTAAGGTAAAAAAATGAAGGGATATCTGGTGGACATAATTTCAAAGAAGAAACTACAAAGAAATTTCTATTGGTAGGACTTTGGTGGCCTACACTAAATAAGGATGCTAAACACAATGCAATAAGTTGTGATATTTTCTAGATAATTAGAAGACCAACCACAAGGGATGGAATTCCCTTACAATCAATATTAGCTCAAGTACCATTTGCAAAATGGGAAATTGATTTTATTGGACCTATAGACCCTTTGAAAAAGCTATCCAAGGCTAGACATATCATTACTGATGTAAATTACTTGATCAAATGGGTCAAAGTAGAATCAACTAAATATTATACTACAAAAACTATAGTAAAGTTTATCTACAATAATATCATCATAAGATTTGGGTGCCCACTAAGCATCACTAATTATTAAGAGAAAAAAAATTGAACAAGGTGTAAGGAAAGTGTGTCTCAACCTTGTAATTACATAAGGTAATGTTGATAGGTAAGCGTGGGGGGGGGTTACCCCCAATGGTGGGTCTGGGGCCACACGCCCTGATGGGGGCTTGGGAGAAACACCCCCAAAAGCTAAATTTTATGTATATATTATTATATTAAATCTTTCCCTAGAAGGCAAGATTTAATATAGTAAAAAGGATGACATATTTTTACTATATGATAGTAAATTTAAAAATTAGGGGAAATTAGAAGTCTAATGGATTGGCCCCTATCAAATTGAGGACATCCTAGAGTCCACATCAATCAAGTTAAGAACATTAGATGGTACAATACTTCAATGATATCTCAATAAAGCTAGACTTAAACATTATCATACAAATCTAGAATAACCTATTTTTTATTGTAACAATAGTGTACTATAGAATCTACTAACCACTAAGAGTCTAACAACACATGAAGGGGAAAAATATAACCATGATTAACCACATACATATAAAAATTATGTGAACTCTTCCAAAAGAAGATAATGAGTCAGTTAGTTTTGAGTTTGAAAACCTATTTCTTTGACCTAACCTAAAACCCTAAGGACACCAAAAAGGGTATCGATAAAACACTTTACTAGAAACCATAGCATAAGACCCTTAAAATTATATTATAATTATACATTATACACCCAACTGCTAAAAAGAGTCATGAAAAAATATTGGGGAAAAAGTGCAAGAAGAGGAACAAATGGCTACAACATTTATTAAATTCACCCAAATAATTTATATAAATATACACTATCACTATCACTAACGTTAGTTTGCTCTCTTATTGTTCGTTCCCATGTTACCATACTACCTAGTTGCGAAACCCTAAAAAACACAAAATTAAATCTCTCAATCTCTTTGCTTGAGAAAAAATAATTGATGCCCCTATTCTTGTTAATATCTATTATAAACCTCACCCCAAATACAAGAAATTCCCATACAAGTCTATGGAGAAAAAACCAGACAAATTATTCTCGAAGGTTTCAGTAGACGTAATATAAATAGAGGATGTCCACAAAATATGTCCATACATCCCTAATAGAATTATACCACACAAAATTTTAAGGTCTATAGCTAGCCCTCCTCTAACTCGATACACAATTATCTTTTGCAGTATGCACACTTCTAAGAGAAGAGGTTAGATGTATGGAAGAATTTACCAAACTTTACTTGTGAGGAGGGGTGGATTTTGGATCATTATTATTTGAAATCATGATGAATACATGTACCTAGATCAAACATATAGAATTACAAAGGCCTCCATAGAATTTGTAATTGTGTTGTATGTGCAAGGGGAGATCCCACCAAAAAAGGAAATACAAGACTTAGAGGTGACCAAGTTCACAAGAGCTACATACGATGGACATAGTGTAGATGTTATCAAAATAACCAACCCATCCATGAGATATGACACTATGGGTATCACCTACAAAGTCTAATACACCAATTGGGAGGACTCTATCCTCATGAATTCTATCCACGTGGCATACCAAATGGTAACAAAGGGAAAATATATATATTTGTGTGAGGTGATATAGCAAGATCTAATAGAGAATATGGAGTGCACAAAAAATCCCACTACCAATTCAATTATGGAACCCTAATAATTTTCCTAAAATTATATTTCACAAATGTACTCCCAACATTTGTGGGAAATATTTAGAAAATCAATAGATCGGTAGCCACACAATTATACTTGAGAATATCAAGCATTTCAGGGATGTCACCTCTTACAGAACTACCAACTAGGATTAATTTAAATCCCTCCAATAGAAGCTCCAAGAATAGAAACACATGTATTATGATGTGGTTCACCAATACATAAATGATATAGTCTGTCTTTTTGGTGGAGAAGGACTATACATTCATGGAGGAAATCAAACCTAGGATGTCCCTGGATCCCAAACCAACTATATGAGGTATCTAATGTGGAGATAGACTCTTATGTGGAAATATTACTCCAACTCCCCAAAGACCCAAAATCCAAAATATTTATGACTTATTGGGGAGTACATGGAAAATCTATCCAAAAAAGGTAGAGGAGTAAGTGGATAAAAACATAGAAAAACTTCACACCAAATGGGGGATAGGTAAAATAGAATCAAAAGAGCATAACACTAAAAATACTATATGGAGGTACAAGAGATTTCAAGTAGGGAAACCTCTAGAAGAATCAACTCAACCATAAGGGAGTACAATGAGAGATAAAAGGAAAATACCCACTACTCCCTCACACTTAGATGCCTCAATCCAACAAGCCTCAGAGGCACTCCTCTAAATGAGTACATAGAAGAAAAAATAAAGAATAAAAAAACACAAAAAAATCCCCCCCCTCGGAAGAAGTGGGTAAAGAAGAAGAGGACTTGTAAGAATAACAAGAAGAAACATTAATGAATTAAAATCAACTCTTTAGTGGTTTATTTAACAATAAAATATTAAAGAATACATTCAAGGTATAAGAGGAAATGGGAGAAATAAAGATGATAGGGAGGTTAGAGGAATCAATCACTGATTCCTGCTCTAGGTCTTACTTGAAAGACCTCTATGGTATCTCACTCCACCACCTTAACCTATAATACCTATTTCTTGTTTAGGTTCCCCTGGTTCTCCTTGCCAACCCAACTACCATCACAAATTCTACCTACCAAGTCAACCTTGGTGCAATGTTTCAACTCTTCCTTAGCCCTTAATCCACCCTAAAGGCTAACATACTCCAAGAACTAAAAATTAGCTTTGTAGGGGTGTGGAGATGTTTCCAACAACTTCAATCCATACTCCTAGGGTTCTTGAGGGTCCACCTAACTCCATTTACTAGTCGCTTCCACCAAACCCTCATTTAGGGTTTTAGTCTACTAGTCCTAGGAACTCCAATTAGGCCTCCTTCTCTGAGAAAACCAGTTAGTTCCCCAAAGTTTTCCAAAGAACATGGAATATTTCCTTGGGGTTCTTGGTCCTTATGCTCACCACCCAAATATTCTAGAGGTCTTAACCCTCAACTATCCGTACACAACCATAACCCTCAATTTAGCAAATTAGGCCTTTTTTAAGCCTTTTTCTGACCTCACGGCAAATTGTCAAGTTGTTCCCTCACCAAATGGATTGGTGGAGCTTCCTCCTCCATGATATGCCTTGGAAAGGCTCATACCTGCCCTCTCCACAATGTGATTTGACAGGAAATGAGCACCCCTGCAAATCAAGTGCTCTGCACTTCTTGTCTTCCCTAGCCGGACACTTCTTGGCTCGCCTAAGAGAAGACTCCCATAGTGATTCCAACACTACCAAAGACTCCTAATCCTACCATATATACATTCATGGAGTCTAGTTACAATTCCCAAAGGGCCGTACAAGTTGTACGTTGGGAAAGTGAACTAACCCTCCATTTTCTCAAGCTGACTAGTTCAGATCAGCAACTGAAAGAAAACAAACTATCTACAGATAGAACTTGAAATTGAACTAATTAACTATTTAATGGCACACAATGCTTAAAATAAAATTTCACTACATCCTACACAATTCACAGTGCCATGATCAATCCATTAACACACTAATTCAAAGCAAAACTAGGAAATTCACACTAAAAACCACTGTTTTCTTGATTTCAAAATTTCAACACAAACTCGAATGCTTCCAACCTTGCTTTCAGGTCGAGGCACGCCATAAATAGGTCAAACAAATATTTAATTTCTCCCTTGGGTCGTGTGCTCCAACCATATTATGGCAAAGTTGCAAAATGGAACATTTTGCAACTACTTGCCAATTTCTAGAAACCTATGCAAATGAGTTCTAAAACTCATGAAGCTTTTTCAAACATTAGTCTAATGAACAAGAAATGTTCCTAAGCTATCTCACCTACTCAATGGTCAACATGACCTTCATTGAAACATAGCCTAAATGTAAACCTAGATTAGATTGCCTAGTGTTTCCTAGTGTTTCCTAGACAATTTGTGGGTGCTCCTGCACCATTCTCCCCCCTCTGCACAAACACTAAGGAATGGGAGGAGAGATCAATGATACATCAATACCCTGCTTCTTGAACTGAGCTTCATCGACCCATGTAGATTCAAACTTTGGCTTGTCCTTCCACTTGATGAGATGCTCCATGTATACTCTATGCCTTGTAGACTTTTTCACTCTGGATTCCAAGATCCTCTCTGCTTGCAGCTTGTCTCTAGGAGGTAAGACTATGTTACTCACATCCTTCAAAACCTCCATACTGGTCTGATCCACATCAATGGCTGATCCTTTATACCTGATCAAATCAGCTACATTGAATACTGGTGAAATGCCTAAATCTGCAGGTAGCTCCACCTTGTAGGCATTCTTCCCATACTTAGCTAATACCTTACATGGTCCCACTCTCTTCATTTGAAACTTAGTTGATGTTCCCTTCTACAATCTGGATTTGTTGAGATGGACCATGACATAATCCCCTACTGCAAATTGTAGATCTTTTCTAGACATATCCACCTTAGTTTTCAACTTTTGAGTAGCCTCGGTGACTGTCTTCTTCACCTGCTCCCGTATCTCCTTCATGGTCTGAGAGAAATCCTCAGCCTGACCACTCCTATGCTCCATAGCTCCTAGATCCCTAAGCTCACACACACCTCTTGGGTGCATTCCATACACTATTTCAAAAGGACTCTTCCCTATGGTCTGGTTCACACTGTCATTGTAGGCGTATTCATCCTTTGATATGACCAAGTCCCATGTCTGTCCATACTCCTTGGTTAGGCATCTTAGAAGGTTACCTAACACCCTATTAACCACCTCTGTTTGTCCATCGGTCTGAGGATGGTAAGCTGATCCAAAAGATAGGTTGGTACGTAATCTGCTCCATAGAGTCTTCCAAAAATGACTCATGAACTTCACATCCCTATCCGAGACAATGCTCAAAGGAAATCCATGGATCCTTACAATTTCTTTGAAGAAAAGGTGAGCAATATAGCTAGCATCATGGGTGGTCTTGGAAGGGATAAAGTGACTCATCTTACTGAATCTATCTACCACCACATAGACACTATCAAACCCTGTCTTAGTCTTAGGGAGTCCTACAACAAAGTCCATGCTAATACATTCCCATGGTCTGTTAGGAATGGGTAGGGGTTGATACAAACCTGCATTACTAGCTCCCCCTTTAGCTTTCATACACACTACACACTGCTCCACATACCTCTTGACATCCCTTGGCAACTTAGGCCAATAGTAGAACCTCTGCACTAGTTCCATTGTCTTGTTGATTCCAAAATGACCACTAAGACTACCATTGTGCTTCTCCTGGATGAGATTCTCTCTCATTGATCCTCTTGGAACACATAACTGATTCCCCTTGAATAACAATCCACTTTGCAATGTATACTCTGAGTATTGACTATGGAAGTGATTCTCAAAGTCAGAACATACCTTGTATGCCTCTGAGAAGTCTTCATCTTCCCCATAGAGATCCTTGAAACTCTCTATTCCAATGCTCTTTATTTGTATCTCTTGCACTGTTAGCAATCTTCTACTTAATGCATCTGCCACCTTGTTCAATTGTCCCTTCTTGTGCTTGATGGTGAAATTGAAAGCTTGGAGGTACTCCATCCATTTTAGATGTATATTGCTCAACTTCTCTTGTGTGTTGATGTAGCTAAGTGCCTAATTATCTATGAGCACTACAAACTCCTTAGGTAGGAGATAATGCCTCCATTTTCTAAGTGACTGTACTAGGGCATAGAGTTCTAGGTCATAGGTAGAATACTTTTTCTTAGCTTCATTTAGCTTTTCACTAAAGAAATCTATAGGCCTACCTTCTTGGCTTAGAACTCCTCCTACTGCAATTCCACTAGCATCACATTCCACAGTAAACAACTTATCAAAACTAGGTAACAAAAGGATGGGTTGAGTTGCCACTTCTTGTTTCAGTTTCTCAAAACCCTTCTCAGCTTCTAGAGTCCACTTGAACTTAGTTTTTAGACCACCTTTGATTGTATCAAGGACTGGGGCACATATGCCACTAAATTTTCTTATAAATTTCCTATAAAACTAAGCCAATCCATGAAAACTTCTTACCTTTGTCCCTGTGGTTGGTGTAGGCCAATTTAGGATAGCTTCCACCTTGCTTGGATCCATCTTCAATGATCCTTGGGATACTACAAACCCCAAATACACAAGCTCTTGTTTGAAGAACTCACACTTCTCTAGGTTGATGGCTAACTTCTCTTCTTGCAATCTTCTAAGAACCAACTCCACATGTTTTAGATGTTCTTCTATTGTCTTGCTAAAGATGAGTATATCATCAAGATATACCACCACAAATATCCCTATAAAGACTTTGAGCACTTCATTCATGAGCCTCATGAATGTGCTAGGGGAATTAGAGAGGAAAAATGGCATAACTCTCCACTCATACAACCCATCAATTGTCTTAAAGGTTGTCTTCCACTCATCTCCATCCTTAATTCTGATATGATGGGATCCAATTTTGAGATCCAACTTGGTAAAGTACTAAGATCCTCCAAGACAATCCATCAAATCCTCAATCCTAGGAATAGGGAACCTATACCTGATTGTGATTCTATTTATAGCTCTAGAATCAGTGCATAATCTCCACTTACCACCTTTCTTAGTTGCTAGGACCACAGGCACTACACACGGACTAATGCTCTTCCTAATTAATCCTTAATCTAACAACTCCTACACTTGTCTAGCTACCTCTAGGTTTTGATCCGGTGTAAGCTTGTAGGCTACTTTGTTTGGTAATGAAGCTCCTCGTATGAAGTCAATCTGATGGCTAATGGCTCTTTTTGGAGGTAAGGTTGCTGGTGTTCCATCACTCACTATGTCTTTGAACTGTTCAAGCAACTTCTGGATTGCTCCAGGTATGACTATTTTCTTGGCCTTGTCTTCTTCCTTGGGTTGCAACATGACCACATATCCTTCACCTCCTTGATGTAGGGTGTTAATGAACTCCTTGCCACTGCTTAATAAGACACTAGGGGTCTTTGACTGTCCTTCTTCCTCATCTAACAGTGACTGCAATTTGAATGCCTTTCCATCATAGATGGAACCTCTGTCATACTACCATGGTCTGCCCAATAGAAGATGGCATGCATCCATGGGTAACACATCACAAATCAACTTATCCTTGTACCCTCCAATGGAGAAATCCACCGTTGTTTGCTCATTGACAAGAACACTCTGCCCTTTGTTCAACCATGTCACCTTGTAGGGGTTAGTGTGGGGTACTTTCTTCAAATTCAACTTCCTTACTGCCTCCTCTGAGATGATGTTATCATTTGAACCTGAATCCACAATAACTTTACACACCTTTCCAAGTACTTTGCATCTTACCCTAAATAAGGTTCTCCTTTGTTTTGGTTCTTCCTTGACCGGTTGTCTGATCAAAACTCTTCTAAACATCAGGTTCTCCCCCATTTCTAATTCAATATGACTAACCTCTAGTGATTTGGTACTCATGGTGTCCTCTTGAGCATATGCCACTCTCTTCTCTGTATTTGATGAAGATGCTTTCTCCGGGCACTTATAAGCTGGATGTCCTACTTGACCACAATTGTAACACTTCATACTAGCAAAGTATGAGTTGCTTCTGCCTGCTCCTCTTCCTCTATTTGATCCTCCTTGAGATCCTCTACCTCTTCCATAACCTCCTTTAGAAGTTGTTTCACTCCCATGCTTTGTGAGTTTGGACTCTCCTTGGTTTCTTTGTTCAGTCCCTCTACCTTGGTAGCCACCTCTATGTCCTCTTTGATCTCTACCTTTGCCTCTACTCTTAGAAGCCTGGTCTTGTTTCCTCTTGCTTCTTTCCTCAATCTTTATAGCCAATTGGTAACATTGGTGTACTGTCTTGGGACTTAGAAGAGTCATCTCCTCTTGAATGTTCCACTTCAAGCCATTAAGGTACCTAGCCACCTTAAGAGTTTCATCCTCTAAAACATTAGACCTCATACAAAGTTTTTGAAACTCCTCAGTGTAAGTATTCACATCTTGGTCTCTTTGTCTCAAGCTCTGTCTCTTCTTATGCAACTGAATCTCATAATCATCTAGCATGTATGATTCTCTCACTTTGGCAACCATACCCTTCCAAGTTGAAATAGGCTTCTTGCCTTCTTTTTCCCTCTCTGTCTGAATGAATTTCCACCATGTCAAGGCAGATCCTCTCAATCTAGACTTGGCCACCTTCACCTTCTGTGCTTCAGTGACTCCATCACACTCAAAATGGTTTTCCATTCCCTCTATCCAATCCATGACTAGATCAACTTCCAATTTACCACTAAACAATGGTATGCCTTCAAGTGATTTTACACTCAAAGCTTTCAATGCTTTCAAGAAAAGGTTCTTCTTGTAGAACAAGGTCAGGTTCAGGGATCTTGTCTTCCTCTGCAACCTTTTCACTCTTTGGTACCCTGCCTTCCAATCTATCACTGACCTCATTGGCCTTGGTCTGCACATTACTCAATGCTTCCTCAAGTTGTGCTAGTCTTTCCCTCAGTCTCCTATTGTCTTCCTCTTGATTTTCGACCTTCTTGGCCAATTCCACATTTTTCACCATGATTGTAGAACCACTAGACTCAAGATTTGACATACAAGATTCCATCCCAAATCTTTTGTTGCTCTGATACCAATCTGATAGGGAGGTTGGAGGAATCAATCACTAATTCCTACTCTAGGTCTTACTTGGAAGACCTCTATGGTGTCTCACTCCACCACCTTAACCTAGGACCTATTTCTTGTTTAGGTTCCCCTGGTTCTCCTTGCCAACCCAACTACCATCACAAATTCTACCTACCAAGTCAACCTTGGTGCAATGTTTCAACTCTTCCTTAGCCCTTAATCCACCCTAAAGGCTAACATACTCCAAGAACTAAAACTTAGCTTTGCAAGGGTGTGGAGATATTTCCAAAAACTTCAATCCATCCTCCTAGGGTTCTTGAGGTTCCACCTAACTCCATTTACTAGTCGCTTCCACCAAACCCTCATCTAGGGTTTTAGTCTACTAGTCCTAGGAACTCCAATTAGGCCTCCTTCTCTGAGAAAACTAGTAGTTCCCCAAAGTTTTCCAAAGAACACAAAATCTTTCCTTAGGGTTCCTGGTCCTTATGCTCACCACCCAAATATTCTAGAGGTCTTAACCCTCAACTGTCCGTACACAACCATAACCCTCAATTTAGCAAATTAGGCCTTTTTTAAGCCTTTTTCTGACCTCACAATAGACTTTCAAGTTGTTCCCTCACCAAATGGATTGGTGGAGCTTCCTCCTCCATGCTATGCCTTGGAAAGTCTCATACCTTCCCTCTCCACACCATGATTTGATAGGAAATGAGCACCCCTGCAAATCAAGTGCTCTGCACTTCTTGTCTTCCCTAGTCGGACACTTCTTGGCTCGCCTAAGAGAAGACTCCCATAGTGATTCCAACACTACCAAAGACTCCTAATCCTACCATATATACATTCATGGAGTCTAGTTACAATTCCCAAAGGTCCGTACAAGTTGTACGTTGGGAAAGTGAACTAACCCTCCATTTTCTCAAGCTGACTGGTTCAGATCAGCAACTGAAAGAAAACAAACTATCTACAGATAGAACTTGAAATTGAACTAATTAACTATTTAATGGCACAAAATTCTTAAAAGAAAATTTCACTACATCCTACACAATTCACAGTGCCATGATCAATCCATTAACACACTAATTCAAAGCAAAACTAGGAAATTCACACTAAAAACCACTGTTTTCTTGATTTCAAAATTTCAACACAAACTCGAATGCTTCCAACCTTGCTTTCAGGTCAAGGCACGCCATAAATAGGTCAAACAAATAGTTAATTCCTCCCTTGGGTCGTGTGCTCCAACCATATTATGGCAAAGTTGCAAAATGGAACATTTTGCAACTACTTGCCAATTTCTAGAAACCTATGCAAATGAGTTCTAAAACTCATGAAGCTTTTCCAAACATTAGTCTAATGAACAAGACATGTTCCTAAGCTATCTCACCTACTCAATGGTCAACATGACCTTCATTGAAACATAGCCAAAATGTAAACCTAGATTAGATTGCCTAGTGTTTCCTAGTGTTTCCTTGACAATCTGTGGGTGCTCCTACACCAAAAGACATTGTAGAATCAACACTCATTAGATACATGGTGGCCTCTAATACCACATTATAGTCACTAATGGACCAATTACTAGGGTCCTTGGCTTCCACATTCAAGAAAAAAAGGGAGCAAGCCACACTCAAGACAAAAAGGGAGAAAATAGCACAAAGGAAAAGTTGAAAGAGGAGGCGATTGCAAAAGTGGTTCCTTTCACAAGCAAGGCCCAAAAGGAAAAGATGACATAAATCCAAACTAGAGAACTCCAAACCAAGTAGAGGCTCGATAAGCTGATTTTGGGGAGGACATAGTTCACTAACCAAGTTCAATAAGAGATCAAGGAGGCTGCAGAGAAAGCCTATGAAAATATATGCAAGAAAGAGGCAAAATATGAAAACATAACTTCCCCCCTCTAGAGAAACAAGCAAGCCAATTCATCAATAGGTACCATCTCCTCTCCACTCCTCCAAAATTACATCTTCCTCTACCACTTCACCTATGCATTCCATCAAATACATCTTAGCAAAATGAAATCAAATCCAACTAATAGACTCACCAAAACTTCTTTAGTTAATACTGGTTGTATCTCAAGTCAACATTGGTAGTATATTCCACTCCAAAAGATTCAATTATGTTGGTAAAATGTGTCTCAACCTTGCAATTATATAGGATTTATTGATAGAACTTATGTTGGTATGTGGTGACTAATCATGCAAATATTGTACACTCATAACAATATGTGGGGCTTGGGGCAACACCCCAACAAAAATCGTTGACATGTCAAGGTTTTTTCCTGCTAACACGTCAAATGAAAAATGACCTTGTAAAACCCTAATTCTAGAAGGTTTCAAAAATATTGTTATAAGCGAGTGAGATGTATGTAGATGGGGTGTATTCTAAGAGTCTGATAGAGGTCATGGTGTCTCTTGATCTCTAGTGGTGATACTCCTATGAGAAGCTTGCTCTGCAAGTATATTGTAATTTTTTGATTTATGAATAATATTTGGCGGCTTTTGGAATGTGGGGTTTTTCGCCCAAAAGGGTTTTCCCCACGTAAATCATTGTGTTGTGGTATGCATGATACTTGTGTTTATTTTAATTAAGTTTTTGTAAATATTAAAGATCTATTAAATTTTTTCATGATTCTGCTCTCAAGGTTAGTGTAGGAAGTTGTTCTGCTACCTTAGCTTCCTTACAAGTGGTATCAAAACTTGATCACCTTTGATTTCAATTGTGGGTTGTTACGTTTTTTGAACTAATCCATATTTGAGTGGGAGCCTATGCAAAAGAAACTTTGTCCTCTTGTTGCAAGAATTTTTAGATGGAAAGTTCATCAAGGAGAATAGAGGCGGAGAAATTTTTTGGAAATAATTTTGAGATGTGGAAGCTAAAGATGGAAGATCTATTGATAGATCAAGATCTATGGGATGTTGTTGATGAGAATGTTTCAAGGCTTGGAGATCCTACTCAAGCTGCTCAGTATGATGTTATGGACCATAAAGCCAAAGGTCTATTCAAATTGTGCTTGGCAAACTCTATTTTAATTAATGTCCATGAAGAGACCTCTGCATAGAAACTATGGAAGAAGCTTGGTGAGATGTATCAAGCCAAATCTTTAGTGAACAAGATTTTCTTGAGGAAGAAATTATATTCCTTGAGAATGGAAGAGGGTAGATGAATTAAAAACCACCTAGAAGCATTCAATATGTTGGTGGCTCAGTTGGCATTAGTTGGTGTCAAAATGGACGAGAAAGAGAAACGTTAGATCTTGCTTTGTTATTTACCTGATTCATGGGATTCTCTTGTTATGGTTATTGGGAGTACTTTTATATTGAATACTAAAGATGTGTTGAGTTCTTTTATTTCTGAAGAGATGAGGAGGAAGGTATCCATTAGTGTCAAGGAGGCCCTGAATGTTCATGGAAGACCTAAGGAAAAAGGCAAGAAGAATGAGAAGCGTGACAAATCCAAGAACAAAGGGATATCTAAGTCTCTTGGAAAGTCCAAAGTTATTTGTTAGAACTACGGTAAGCTTGGAGATGTTCATAAGGACTAAAAAGAAGAAATGAAGAAGAAAAAGAAGAAATTTGATTCTGATTCCGAGTCCGAGAAGGAAGATGGTGACACATTCATTGCAGCTTTGGAAACTCATCCAGGTAATGATGCATGGTTAATTGACTCAAGTGCATCTTTTCATATGACCTTTAATAGAGATTGGTTTTGTGAATATGAATAATTTGATGGAGGTAAGGTTTACTTGGGTGATGATTCTCATTTAGACATTATTGGCCATGGTAAAGTTAAAATCAGGTTCCTTGATAGTAGAATAAAAAGGATTAATGGTGTGTTGCATATCCCTAGATTAGCGCAAAATTTATTATCTATGAGCAAACTAATAGATGCAGGTGTGCAAGTAGTATTTTTTGATGTAGGATGCAAGATGGTCAGAGGTGCTATGGCAATTGCTAGAGGTGTCAGATATGGAACATTGTATAAGCTTGATGCATGCATTGTTGAGTGCAATAATACTTTTGTGAAAATCTAGTCTGTGGAAGAAGTGAGGGTTTCACCTTCAGCAGATGGTCATAGATTTTGGGTACCCAAGGGTGCTCTTTCTTCTAAGACAAATTTACCTATAGAGAAAATTGTTATGGCACAAGAGACTTGGCCACATTGGAGAAAAGGATCTAAGGACCTTGAAAAATAAAAACCTTGTTGAAGGTTTTTCTGATTGTAATCTTGAATTCGATTTCTATGAGCATTGCATTTATAGAAAACAAAGCCGCATTTATTTTTACTCGAGTTCTCATAAATCTTGTGGTGTATTGGATGTTATTCATTTTGATGTATTTGGTCCTGTAGATGTTCCTTCAATTGGTAAATCTACATATTATGTTTCATTTATTGATGATTATAGTAGGACATGGGTATATTTTGTAAAGAGTAAATCTCAAGTTTTTAGTCGATTTAAAGAATTTAAAGCAATGTTTGAGTTGCAAACTTGAAAGAAAATAAAATGTTTGAGGACTGATAATGGCGGTGAATTTTTCTCTAATGATTTTGATAGATTATGTAAATATTGTGGTATTCATAGATAGAAGACCACTCTGTATTCTCCACATTAGAATGGAGTTGCAGAAAGAATGAACAAGATATTGATGGAGAAGGCTAGGAGTATGTTGAGTGGTGTTGGCCTAGAAAAAATGTGAATTGGGTTGAAGTTGTTTCCATTGTCTATTACCTAATTAATAGGTCTCCTACATTAGCTCTTATTGATAAGACACCTATAGAGGCATGGCTCAGTCGTAAGCCTTCATTAAGACATCTTAGAGATTTTGGTTGTGAGGCATATGCACAAGTGCCAGAGGAGAAGCGAACAAAGTTGGATAACAAGGTTATGAAATGTATCTTCATCGAATATAATTGTGGTGTGAAAGGATACAAGCACTGGGATCCTATTGCACATAAGGTAATACATAATAGAAGTGTTATTTGTAGAGAAATAAAGCCTTCTACTATTACATTGTAGCCAAAACAAAGTAAACAAGAAGATATGATTCAATTTCCTTCTACACCTGAGAAAGTTGAATCGAGGCCCAAGGATAGACAAGAAGTTGAGGAGAGCTCATCTAGCTTTGGGTCTTTAGAAGAGGAGGAAGAACCTCCAACTTAGTTTGTTCGTAGGTCTATAAGGAATAGACAACCACCTGAAAAGTATTCACCTAATGATTGGAGATGTATTTTTTCTTCGAATACTAACATGGATGAACTAGATCTATAGAAGAGGCACTAGGTATGAATGATGAAGAATCCTGCAAGATTACTATGGATGAAGAAATGGCATCTTTGAAAAAGAATGATACGTGGGATATTGTACCATTTCCTGAAGGATGAAAGCCTGTTGGTTGCAAATGGGTATTTAAGAAAAATATTGGTTCAAATGGAAGTATCGAGAAATAAAAAGCAAGGTTGGTTGCAAAAGGTTACTCTCAAATTGAGGGTGTTGATTATGGTGAGATATTTTCTCCTATTGCAAAAATGACATCCATTATATTTTTTCTTTCTATTGCTTCTTCTTATGATTTAGAGGTTGAGCAAATGGATGTGAAAACTTCTTTCCTTCATGGTAACTTGGAGGTGGATATTTATGGTGAAAGGTAAAAGTAAATTGGTTTTAAAATTGAAGAAATATTTGTATGCTTTAAAACAGAGTCCTAGGATGTGGTACCAAAAATTTGATACATATGTGTTGAGTTTGGGATTTGATCATTTTTAATAAAATCACCGTGTTCATTATAAAACTAATGGTGATTGTTTCCTATTTATTGCATTATATGTTGATGATATGCTATTCATCGATAAAGGGAAATGTATGATTTTAGAACTGAAATCTCAACTTGCTGCTAAGTTTGAAATGAAAGGTCTTGGTGCAACTAGACACATTATTGGGGTGGAAATTAGAAGAGATAGAGTGAAAAAAAAGCTATGGCTTGGCCAAAGTAAGTATGTCAATTCAATTTTATAGAGGTTTGATATGTAGGATTGTAGACGATTGTGTGTTCATGTTTTAGATGGAATAAATTTATCTATTTCAGATTTCCCAACATCCCCATCGGAGATGGAAGACATGAGTAGAGTGTCTTACCAGAGTGAAGTTGGAATTTTGATGTATGCTATGGTTTGTACTAGACCAGACATTTCCCAAGTAGTGAGAGTTCTTTCTAGATATATTCTAATCCTGTAGAGCTTATTGGGATACAATTAAAAGAGTCTTCAGATATTTATGCGGTACCTCAAATTATTCCTTATATTATTAGAGTAATATGAAATTGAAGATGATATTTCCCTTGATATTCATGGTTATGTGGATTCAGACTAGGTAGGTGATGTTGATAGAAAAAAATCCACCAGTTCTTATGTGTTTAATTTATTTGGTGGTCCAATTAGTTGGATGAGTAAATGGCAGGCTGTGGTTGCTTTGTCCACTACTAAAGCAAAGTATATGGAATTTACTCATGCTTGTGAAGAAGCCATTTGGATTAAGAGACTATGTTCAGATATTGGAATAAAACAAGGTGTAGTGACAGTTTATTGCGATAGTCAAATTGTGATATGTCTATCCAAGAACCCAATGTTTCATGTCAGGATCAAGCACATTGATGTATAGTATCATTTTGTTAGAGATATGGTCACATATGGCAGGGTGAAGCTAGTTAAGGTAGATACTTTGATGAATGTTGTTGATTCCTTAACTAATCCTGTGGGCACATAGAAGTTCAGATGGTATTCAAAGACTATGGTCCTTTCAGCCCCTAGCAATTAGGGATGATGATGACACCCTTCTGTTGTCCTTGCAAGGTATTCAACAAGTGGGAGATTTGTTGGGAAAATGTATCTCAACCTTGAAATTATATATGATTTATTGATAGGATGTATGTTGGTATGTGGCGACTGATCATGCAAATATTGTACACTCTAACAAGACATGGGGTTCGGGGCAATACCCCAAAAAAAAATTGCTAACACATCAAGGTTTTTCCGTTAACACGTCAAATGAAAAATGATCTTGTAAAACACTAATTCTAGAAGGTTCCAAAAATATTGTTGTAAGCGGGTGGGATGTATGTAGATGGGGTGTGTTATGAGAGTCTGATAGCGGTCGTGGTGTCTCTTGATCTCTGGTGGTGAAACTCCTATGAGAATCTTGCTCTGAAATTATATTGTAAGCTTTTGATTTCTAAATAATATATTGGGTGGCTTTTGGAGTGTGGGTTTTTTCTCTCGAAAGGGTTTTCCCCATGTAAATCATTGTGTTGTGCTATGCATGATACTTATGTTTATTTATGTTTAAGTTTTTGTAACTGTTAAAGATCTGTAATTTTTTTTCATTATTCTCCTCTCAAGGTTGGTGTAGGAAGTTGTTCCGCTACCTTATCTTCCTTACAAGTTAGGGGATATCTCACAATAGGAAAAAAGGGAAGACATCCTAAATAAACATGTAGAGAATATAGTGCAATTGGAGGAGATTATTAAATATATCCAATATAAATTTCCTTGGATACAACGAGGATTCTTCCCAACCTCTTGTGACACAAATAAAACTCTTGGTATATGGAGTGTTGAAAGACACAAAGGATCATAAATACAATATGTGGAAGAGCATAATTGGGGAGATTCAATAAGTAAGGATGGATGAATAAAGAAAAAAATGTGTCACTACCCATTCTACATTAGCATCCCATATTAGTACACTAAAAAATATAGAGGGGGACATCAATGTGTTGTACCAAATTTGCTTCCAATGGCCTATAGTCACCATAAAGGTGAAAAGTCAAATGAATCAAATTGAGTTGCACACCCTAAAAATAGTATAATCATATGATTCCCTTACACATGTAGATGGGAAGATCATGGCACAGATGGAGACCCTACTCTCCCAATTCTAGTAGCTACAAAATCAAGGGACCACACAAGACATCAATTCCATCAACTCAAAGAAGTTGTCAATTTGTAGATAGCACAAAATCACAAGGCTCCTCAAGAATGCATAGAAATTGGCCCAACAAATTCAGATCCCCACCACACTACCAGAAGCAGAACACCTCCTTACACAAATCAATATACAAAGCCAGTTTTCCTTCAAAAAGATAAGGTACAATGGGCTCACTTTTCTAATCTCAATGAGATATGCAAATCCATTCTTCCCCTATAATAAGGGTAGAGTTATCTCTAAGACAAGACAAAATTTTGAAAGGGGGGATGATGTTAGCAGGAGATCAACTAGAGTTAGAACAATGATATGGTTCCCATTGTAAGCCACCACAAAGCATTTGCATAACTCCTAACTGAAGAGACACCCTCTAGGGAAGGAGAATAATATAAGGGACACATCTAACCAAACAAATGTATTTATAAGATAAGATACAATGTAACATAAAAAGAGAAAGAAATAAAATAAAATGGAAAATAAGATCAAATACTAATTATTGGAAATGTATTAATTCCTCAATGTATGTATATGATGGATATATATATATGTATATGGAACTGTATCATATGTTTGTTATGATGAAATATAATTAGTTTTTTTTTTCATGTTAGTTAGCTTGTTAATCTATGTATAGTCTGTATTAACCTCCAATCACTTTATCACTACTGAGTCTGGGGTATAAATATAATATATAGAGATTACTTGGGGCTCAATAATCCAATCTATGTTCCCCTAATTTCTTGCTAACATCATCCAAATTCCAAGGCTCTCACCTACCCACGAGACAACTCAGGAATTCCACTAATGTGTCTTCAATGTCCACCAATTACGAGATCAAATTTGATGGCACCCATAAATAATTATTTATTTATATTAGTATGGATTCAAAGGATTAAAATGATGCTCAACCCACACCTTAGTTATTATTGTAGATCCTAATGATTAACACACCATCCCCAAGATGCTAAACTTCAATAAATTTATTAGTTAATTTTCTAGTCTTTGCACTCAACTCCATGAGCCATCAATGCTCAAAGGTATGGTATGGGTATAGAGGATGTTATTTCCATGTTTCCAAAAAAAAATAGACCTCAAGGGGACACGTTTATACATATAAAATTAATTAAAAATGATGGATAGGTCATAGGAATTGTCTCCATAGCATACCCATGGTGGATCACAAAATTTATTGCATCTTTGACACCTTCCTCTAGGGGTATTAAGAACCTAACAATCCTCATTTTTTCAAGAGAGCTACTAGATTTCAAAAAAATATAGACAAAAGAAATTTTCTTTGCAACATATTCTCTATTCTCTTTAGAGTTGTAAAAAACTTGCTCAATTCCTTACAATCAATAAAAATTATTGTTTTTAGCTTTTCTCATATGTTCTAGCATATTGTGTATTCTTTAGATTAGCAAGGTTTATGTATCTTTTTCTTACCTTATCATGTTGTTTAAGTGTTCTTACCTTCATGTAGAAGTGGTTTTTGTCTCTTTGAAGAGATATATATATATATTCAGAATAACTTGTTTTCAAGAACTATTTTTGGATTCTAGTCTTTAGGTCTATTATGCTTATCTCTCCCCCTCTTAGTGATTTTCAAACCCCTCACCTTTATACATGGTTGTATGAGTTGGTAAAATAGAGAGTTGTGTGATTTTGTAACCTAGTATAGATTTCATGTGTGATTTTGAGAAAGGAGATAACTTAATTAAGTCTTGATGCATCACTACATTTCCTTTTCAGTTATTTCCCTCATTCCTTTCCCCCTTCCGAATTAATAGAGTAGGATTAGGAATTATTTTTAATTTGTGTTGAGTTGGATCAACACCTGCACTTAGGCTTAGAAAGCAACTATCCTTCTCTATAGGTTTGATCTCAAAATAGCAAGGTCCCAAATTTGATAGATCATTTCCATTGTCTCTCTAAAATACTAAACTTGGTTCAATAAGGGTACAATTTTAGGTGACAACAATAAATTTTCAATCTTGTTAGGTTTCTTTAAATGAGATGGATAATAATATATAAATAGGTGAAACTGAGCCTTAAAAATTACTAGAAAAGTGTCTTAACGATCATGGTAGTCCTAATTCTTAGTCATAATTTTTAAAATTTTAAGCTTTGGTAGGGCCATAGATTGGATCAAAACTAGCACTTGGAACTCGAGTTTTAAAACCACTAGTTGGGATTGAGTCACAAAGTGCAACTAGGGCAAGTAGAACCTAGGTTTTATATTCTCATCAAGACCTCGGGTTTGACAAGAACTTGGATGGTTTTTAGAATTATAGGGTCAAAAGTTGAAAGGGAAGACAAAATTAGAATTGGGTTCTAAGTCTGAATTGAAATTTGAAACCCGCTGAATATCATAAAGATCAAAATCGAAGAGGAATGTTGACTTGGTTGTGAAATTCGAGGGACAAAGTGAAATGGGAACTTATGAGATTCCAAATTTCAATGGGATTCAAGATTCCATCAAGTTCTAGTAACCATACGAAGGTCAAAGGACATAATGAAACAAGAGCCTAACATTTAGGGTTTTAGGTTCCATTGGGACTCAAGGTCTAACAACTTAAGAATGAAACATGGGGTGTTTAGAGGGATGAATACATGGTGAGATACAAATATTGGAAGGAAACAAGTATTTGGATTGAAAATCCAATTAGAGAATTTTGGTTTGTGTAAAATATGAATCTAGGAAAGGGAAGAGAACTTGGACCAAGAGGTCACAAGTTCAGAACTCATAGTTGCAAGCCAAAACCTTAAGGATTTATTTAGTTAAATCTCAACACCATAACATCTAAAAAAAAAAAATTAAATAATAAGAAACATATAATTAAAAGGAAATTCACTAAAAAATTAAATGACCAGACCAAAAAATCACAACCCTAATGGAACAACATAGATCCAAGAGACCATAAATCCACCTCTAGAACTATAAATTGATCAAACTAGTTATATCCTATAAACATCTTACTCAACTTAAGAAATTTATATAATAATAAAAATGGGAAATGAAGAAAAGGAAAGAAAAGATTGACTTGATAATCACTCAAAAAATATCATGAGGTTCACAAACCCTAGTCAAATGGGCATAAAAATAATAGGTAACCCTTAACAATAAACCATAATCCTTCTTGGTTGCTACTAATAATTAATATTGAACAATTGGAATGTGAGGATGAAGTATTCAAATGCATAGACAAAGAGAAAATGGAAAAATATTTAATAACCTATATAAGTTTCCACCAACCTCACATGCTCAAACATTAAACACTTAAACCAATTGGAGGGCAAAGAGAAAATAAAGTTGGGACTTAACACTTGTGGTTCTAAGTTCTTATTAGGTACTATATTCCACTAAGAAATTTATATTATCAGTGATGGGGTCAAAGAAACGGGGGGATTTGGAACTCTACAAGGAACACCATAAGTGCTAGGATTTTTCAAAGACTTGGAACCAAAAAAACAAAACAATGCCAAGAGAGACGACAAAACCTTCAAAAAGGAAAAAAATAGAAAAGAGGGAAAGAAAAAAATTTGTTGGAAATGACCTTGCACCAAAAAACAAAAGTACAAAGGGGTCCCTCTATTCAAATGTCCAACCAAAATGGTTTGGTGTGTATGCATGGCATAACAAAACCCTCTATAATATTTTCATTTTTTAGGGTCCTTAGACTCTTCTCACCTATTTAGCCCATTCTAGATAGTGCCATAACATTATTTTATCTTTAGGTAGCTTGGTGTCTGAATCAAGAACAAATTTAATTACCTAGAAATTTTGACCATTAAAAGTGGATGTAACACTCCTCTTTGCTACTATTTTTGATAGTGAAGTTGTAGATTTTGTAGATCTCTTTATTACAAGAACAAAATAAATATTATAGTGAACCATGCATTCATCTATTTAAAACAAAATTCCCACTCAAACACTATTAGCAAGCACCATATATTCTTACACCATATTAAACCCTCCACTAGAGAAAACAACCGAAACACTTTGCATCATTAAGCTTATTGACTAAAATTAGGCTCCATGCCAAACCAAGATATGTAATACACTATTAATCCTCATCACATGTCAATCAAAGAATCATATCAAAACTCTTCCATGACTAAAAATATTCATATGAGAGTAATCTCCAAGGTACACCTTCCTCCAATCATATTATTCACACTTTGAAAACCAACCCCGATGCAAGATAATGTGGAAAAATCCCATGATTCTACCAACCACACACCTTATAATGCATTAACTACTGAGGCCACAAAAAATAAATTACCATCATCATGGGAAGACTTTTCAAAATCATCCTCTTTTTTCTTTTTTTCATCCTTACAATCTATTTTGAAATGCCTAGGTTTACCACAATTCAAACATTTAGCATTGGTATTTTTAGGAGATTTAGATCTAGACTTATTTTTATTCTTTTCCTTTTTCTTTCCTTTCTCTTTTGAACTTCCAATAATAGCTAGGGCCTTCTTGACTAGTTCAAGATTTATTTTTTGCATCTCCTCTAAAAGTAATGGTGTAACTACCTCATCCATTTTGAACTTAGAGGTATTACTCTCAATTATACTTGCTAAATATTCACATGATTTTGGAAAATAACATAAAAAAATTATGTAATGATCCTCCTCTCCTACATATTCACCCCAAAAAAGTTCAATTGGGTGACAATCATGTTGAAAGTATTCATGTTCTTGTCCATGTAACCACCATCCTCTATCTTGAGGGTATACAATTTCTAGTGTAGAAAAATGTACACCTTTACATTTTCACACTATATTTGGGTATCTAAATTAATTGGACTTAATTAAGCCTCTAATTGACCCAACTATGCATTTAAAATCCTAATTAATCACATTTTTCAACGGGGAAACTTGTATTAGATAATTGAAAATATTAATTAAATTACCTTGGAAGTTGAGTTTCCTGGATTTACGTCCTAGGACCCATTCACCCAAGGGAGAATGGGTCCCCCTTAAGTTGATAATCTCAATTTTTAATATGTTTTTGGTGGCATTTTTATGATTCAAATTCAAATTGCAATTGTCGGCCTTTGATGTTTAATTGCTGGGAAATTAGAGAATTACCTATAAGTACAAGGTCTTTTTATCAATTCAAGTCTAAGAAAGATTATCAAAATTTCACAAGAGAAAATATTATTGTCGAAGGTGTTAAAGAGCAGATTTATTAGTCTTCTATAGCAACATTCAAGATCTCAAGCATCATGTCAAATTTATTTGCATTCATGCATGTTTTTTGAGCTAAAATTATGATGTAGGTTTTAAGCATCCAAGTATCAATTAAAGCATCATGGTCAACATCCCAGCAAGCCATTTCATTCAAGATCAAGACCTTGGAGAGATGTGTTAGACTTCAATCCTCTAAGGATCTCCATTCAAGGGTTTGGTGAGTTGTAACATAGCATTGTTCATTCAACATTCCTTCCATTCACATTTCATTTCATTTCAAGATTTTAATTACCAAAATTGGGTTTGACCAAGGCAAACCCCCATTTACAAAAAAAAAAAATCCCTCTTTGTATGTGTAGATTTGCAAGTGAAGAAGGATTGAAGATTGATCAAAAGTGCAATTTTGCAAAGTTTTCAAGCCACAAAATATTACTTATAGAATTTAATTATGAATTTCTAACAATGAGATCTAGATAAATCATGAGAGAAGATCCAAGATAAAAGGAGTGTGAAATCAGATTTTGGATCCCTATAGCAAGACACATTCGCCTTAGGGAAAATCTATCACAAGAGGACACTCAACAACAACTTTTGGTGACCGGTACATATCAACTGACCCTTCTTAGATCTATCAAAAGTTTTTTGTTTCTATTTTTGTTATGATTTGAATTGATGATTCAAGTTTCACATTGCATAATTGAGTTCATTTACTAATTTTAGTTTTTCTCCCCAAAGTGTTGTTCAAGTAGGTTTTACCCTATCTTGTCATAAGGAAATTTGTAAGATCTTCAATAGGGTTGACTCACCTAAGGGTTGAAATTCAATCCTACCTTTGGGGATCTTATTTCCTAATTAAATAAGGAAGATAGGTGCACCACATCACCCCATTTTAATTGTAGTGTAGAAAAAAGTATCATTTTACATTTTCACACTTAATTTGGAATTAATATTAAAATGGACTTAATTGTGCCTTATTTTTGGAGTTGTAAAGTGGACCCCTTTACACTTTCACACTTATTTAGGGCTCTTTTAATTAATTGAGCTTAATTTTCCTTAATTGGCCCTTTTAATTCAAATCCAAGCCTATTTAATTGGATTTTTTTAAGAGGAAACCCGACATTAATTAATGCCTTAACATAACACTCCTCATTGAGCAATGTGTGTCCTAGGGTTAGGGACCTAGGACCCATTCACCCATGGGTGAATGGGTCCTCCCTTAGACCTAAGACCTAAATTTAAATTATGTTTTTGATAGTATTTAAACATATTCAAATCCATGATTCAATGTTGGCTTGTGATATTTGAATTTTGGGAAATTAAGGATACCTATCTATAAATATAAGGTCATTTCACTACGTTTCATCTAAGCAATATAAGAATTTTCAAGTGAGAATTATTAGAGAAATTCAAGTCATTTAAGAGAATATTTATTGAAGATTTATTGTAGCAATAAAGATCCAATTGTCATGTCAAAGTATTCTTGCATCATGCATGTTATTGGAGCTAATATGGTGATGTAGGTTTCGTGATCCATTCAAGCATTCAAAGCATTATATAAATTCAAGGTTCAAGGTTCAAGGTTCAAGGTTCAAGAACCATATCCATTGAAGCCATTTCATGCAAGTTGCAAATTTACATTCCAAGGTTTATTCAAGGGTTTGGTGAGTTATGACATTGAGTTGTTCATTCATCATTCCTTTCATAATATTTTGTTTTATTTCAAGGTTTGATTACCAAAATGGGGTTTGACCAAGGAAAACCCCCATCCACCTAAAATAAAATAGTTTTCCCTCTTGATTTGTGTTTATAGATTTAGGTGGAAGAAATCTTGAATATCTCTTGAAGAGCGAAATTGGAGAGCTTGTCAAAGTTACAAAAGTTGTCATCTCACTGAAACTCACTTACAAAAATTATTTTTAGATTTTCAAACCTGAAACCTGAGAAAATTTAAGGATTTAGATTTGTAGTAGAGGCTCCCAAAAGTTGCAGTCAAACCCTAACTCAGGACCCATCCGCCCCTGGGTGAATGAGTCCTAGATCATCTTCAACAACTGATTTTTGGTGAATGGTACACATCATCTTAGAATTCTCTAATATGTGATTTGATTTTTGGTTTTTCTTATTTTGAGTTTCATCTAACTATTCCAAGTTATAGATTGCATTTTGGAGTTGATTTTCTATTTTTAGTTTTTCTCCCCAAAGTGTTGTTTGACTAGGACCCCCGTCCTTGCAAAAAAAGGAAATTTCTAGATTCACACTTTGATGTGATTCACCTAAGGGTTGATAGTCATTTCATTGTGTGGATCTCATTTCCTAATGAAATTGAGGAAGAATAGGTCCCTAAGTGGTTCAATCCCATTTTGATCCCCCAATACCCCTATTCCTATTTTTCTTTGTTTCATTTTGGTGAACCTAAAGTTTGATCAGTATATTTTTCTAATTTTCGAATCCATTTTCACCCTAGATCTAGATATTTCATTCATTTGCATTGCATTTCATTAAAATTAATCTCATTTAGGTTTTTTTAACTTGCATTAGTTTGCATTTCATTTATGGTTTTAGGATTGCATGTTTGCATCTCTTAAAATATGAAAAATACAAAAATATCAATCGTCTTGCAAATCATTTACATTTAAAAAATTGAACCAAAATTGTACATCAAATTAGGTCTCCTAGTTTTTCATTTTATCATAATTTGCATTTGCATTCAACCTTAATTTCATAGAAAATTCAAATTGTAGCTCACTGTTTTAAATCAGAATCTGGAAACCACAAGAATCAACTCATAAATCTATAAAAAAAAATTTAAAAACCCTAAGCTAGGACCCATTCACTCTAGGGCGAATGAGTCCCTGATCAAGGTTATTTCATAAATTTTTGGGCATTAAAACATTTGTTTTTGTATTATGTTTTATTGTTTTTCGATTTCTATTTTAGTTTGCAGAATTTTTGTTACTTAAAATTGATTATATTAAGCTTCATTTGATAAATTTAGTGCATTGTGTAAATTCAAAATTGCATTTACAAGATATCATTTTCAAGTTTTTACATAGCATAATAAAAAAATTATCTTGTTTGAAATCTGAAAATTGCATTTACATATTTGCATTTCACCTTTTTTCCATTTTGGGTGTACATTGAGTTTGTGAAAATTGTATGAGCTTCCAAACTTGGTGTCCTATTAGCAATACTATTGTGAGACATAGTTCGAGACTCATGTCATCCCGCGATACACCATTTGTCATGGATATTGGGTTCTCCAACTCTTTCACTAATAGTGTTGATATTAATCAACCCTCTATGGATCATAGTCTTCATACCTCATTTCCAATCACTTCCCCACCCACAACTAATGTGCATGATGTTGAAACAATGGTTTCTGATGTCCTGGAAGAAAACATAAGAAGGATAAATGAAGAAATATAAAAATTGCAAAACTTTGTGACTTCTAAAAATATTGCTAGTAGTGTCATTCCTGATTTAGATAATGTGAGGAAAATGCTTGAAAATGAACATGGAATAGAGATTGTGTGAAGTCTAGATCATATTTTTAATAAGAACATCCCTACCATGACTATTTGTGCCCAAGCTTTGGGATATACTCAAAGTCAAGGTGGAAATTCAATTCCTCCTTCCACAACCCTTACCTCTATTCCTACATACACTAGTACTCATGTTACTACAACCATCCAACCTACTGGCAATATCAACATTTCCTTGGGTATTTGCACTAGGAATCCTTCTAGCTTTGTGAATTCAAATCTCATATCTCCTCAACCACCCCCCCCCCCTCACAAATCTACAATTCAATTATCCTCCACGTACATACACCACTCCACCTTATTCATGTCCATCTCATAATCCCAACAATGATGCAGTCCTTAACACACTTTTGAAAAATATGTCATCCCTCTAACAAAAAATCACCACCCTAGATCAAAACAACAATGGCCAAACTTCACAATACATCAAAACCAATTCGTTATCCTTGGAGATATTGAGAACAAAAATGCCACAAGGTATAGAGGTTCCTAGGTTTGAGAAATATGGTGGTAAATTAGATCATGTTAGCCATGTTTCTTATTATAGAAACTTATGTAGTGACTTTATTTTTGAAGATAAACTCTTGGCTAAGCTATTCCCTCAATCCTTGAAAGATGTTGCTTTAGAGCGGTTTTTCTCTTTACCAAATAATTTAATTAGTTCATTCAATGAACTTATTGATGCCTTTTATAACCACTTCCAAATTCACATGGGTCCTAAGATGAACTTAGTTGATTTCATGACATGTAAACAAAAGGATGATGAAAAGGTCATTGATTTCATAGAACGATACCAAATACTTTATTCACAAATAAACATTAAGATTCCTGATGCCAACCTTCAAAGAATATTTATTTCTAATTTGTAAGATAAAATTCAAAGTAAGCTTTAGATGTTAAGGTTTCCTTCCTTCACATAGTTGTGTACATCCCTTCGTGATTACCAAAATTCGACTAGTAGTCATGAAATGAAAACCCCCTCTAACCATCCTGAAAAGTCTTAATTTGCACCTCAAACCATCTATCAACCTTTCAAGAAACAAAATAATGGATTTCTACAACTTAATCCCCCTCAATATAATCAAAATGTTGACACCCAAGCGCCTATTATAAAGACAACAAAACCATATGCCTTTGCAGATAGAAATAGATAATTTACACCCCTACCTAATACCCTTCATAATATCATGTTGTAGCTCTTAGAAAAGAATTTGATTTCCTTACCTCCTACTAGAGTTCCTGATCTTACTAAGCCTTTACCTTCAAACTATAGACCAAATACCTATTTTCATTTCCATCGAAAAAATGGACATGATACGAAACATTGTAAGTGTCTTAAACATCTTGTGCAAGACCTCATTGATTCTAATAATATCCTAATTGGAGGTGTTAATGATCAAGGTAATAAATATGTAGCTCCTCCTAATCAAAATTTACAAATCTTTACCAATCCTATGCCTAATCATAATATCTCCTTTGTCGAAGCTAGTGAAACAAAGAATGATGTGATGAATGTTGACACGGATGATGAAAACACATGAAAAACAATGAGAACAACCTTATGGATGTTTGGTTGGATTTATTGATGCTAAAACTCATAAGTGCTTAACTAATATGGGCCACTTGACATTGCTTTCTCACAACAAGACATACTTAAACATGCACCTGATGGTCCTCTTTACATAGCTGGAAGAATCAATGACAAGCCGACTAATGGGATATTAATTGATCTTGTCTATGTAAAGAATGTGATCACTAAATAATTTATATTTGTGCATGAGATTTATCAAGATCATATGAAAGATCGAAAGTTTGGATCAAAACACAAATGTTTTTTTCTTTCCCTACGATTGGTTTGATAAATCTCCCTTTAAATGTTGGATCGAAATAATTAAATGTCTCATTCACCATCATCCCGACATTAGATCAATTTCATGTCAAGTTAGGCTATCCATGGCTTCGCTCCATGAACGTTGTCTCGTCGGTTGTGTATAAATGTTTAAAGTTTCCATTTGAAAATTAAATCTTTACTATGCATCATAGTGGCTTTAACCTTGTGTCTTCCCATGGGAACGTTTCATTGGATTTCTTTTGGCTCGAGCCTATTGAGCCTATTACACCCCATGAGGAATTATTTTTCAAATCCTATCAAAATTTTAAGGCAAAGCACATAGAACAATTATCCCTTATCAATATGACTCAACCCTAATTGGGCCTCCTATCCTTGATGAAACCATGATTGAACCAAAATCTCTTCCAAGTAACCAAGACTAGCCTTTGAAAAATCCTCCCCTATTTCATATAAGAGACCACGAGACAATCAAACAAATCTTGTTGTGTCTCCTAAAGTCAAACAAGCTTACAAAGATAAAGAGAAATTGGTTGAACAACCTCCCATGGTTCCTTTTGTTCCCCCCTTAAGGGAAGCAAAGGAACCTATGGTTGAAAAACCTGCTCCTACATAATCAAAACTTGAAAACCACATGAAAATAAATCGAAATGCTAGAGAGTGTAGGTGTAGACATTGTGCTATTTCTCATTCATTACAAGCAAAATAAGAAAACAATAACATAGAAAATCAAAATCCAAACTTGTCTCAAGAAATGGATGATGCCTCTCCACCCTCCCTACAACATAAACAAACTTCTATGGATATTGTCATTAGACCTCTTATTGTGATTAAATTGGATGATGATAATTAAATTGCAAAGATTGATGAACAAGTGCATAATGAGTTGAATTTTTTTTTTTCATCCTCTTTGATCTTAAATGATGCTTCTCTTAATAAGAGTGTTGAACTTGGTGCTTTCCCTAGCTTTACACTTCATGTTGTCCCTTTGGCTAGTTATCTGCCTTCTACATATACTGATCAAGATTGGGATGTGGACGACTTGGTATAGGTTGACTCACATGTGCCTTAATAGTATTTTGTTTTCATTTCTTTTTCATGTTCTTTGTGTGATTGCATGTGCGTAATGTGATCTCCCTGTATTGTTTTGTTTGATGTATCTCTCTCTTCATATGCATTCCTTTATTTGTATCTACATTCTTCTATATGCCGTAAACATTTATCTTTTCTTTGTCTTCTATTTTCCTTTTGGAGATGATGCAAGACGTTGAAACATTTAGGTCTCTTCCATGTTGACCCAAAAGTTTTTTCTTTGTTTTCATTCTTCCTTTTTTTTAGTATTTGGGGAATGATGACGTTTCTGAGCTCTATAATCACATTGTAGCAAAGACATACTAACCTCGAATTTGTGGATCCCTTATGTGTTTGGGATTTTATTTTTGAGGCAACCCCTTCCTCTCTTTTTCATGACATAGCTTCATTTGGGAACATGTGACTTGGCATAGGACTTTCCAAATAAGCTTCCATGTCTCCTTTATTGTTTAGCATTGATTATTGGCTACTTTAAAGAAAATTGCTCACAACAATGGTGCTAGAAATTTCTTTAAAGTGGGGGCATACATTGGCATTAATATTTTTGAAATTTTTGTCATTCCTTATGTTTCATTGTGTGATTTTCTTTTTTCTTGTGATGCATATTTTTGTTGGTGGTGTCATTGGGTTTGATGTCCTTTGAGAGTGTGATATTTCTTTTATCATTGACTTGTCCTCTCTTGGAGACATTAGGCACAATGTTCCCTAAGAAGACACCTTACATGAACTAAATAAGATCCCTTTAAATAAACCTTTATTTATATTTTGTTCATAAGTGTTTAGCATAATACAACTTGTTAACCTTATGAATCTTGAAGCTTTTGTTTTGTTTTGTGGTGCCCTATCATAATTATTAGAGGGATAGATTTGATAGGGTTAGTACAATGAGAGCATGTAGGCCTAGCATGAATTTCTGACTAAGCCACTTTTCTAGGGGCTCACCTAGTGGACAGCCTAAGGTTTCAGTAGCCTGGAGTGAGTGTGCATTGTTTTTTGCATAGTGTACATCGAGTTCCACTTGTGAACATTTTTGGACAAACAGTCAATACATGTTACACATTGCGTTAGATAGTTAAGGCTTGATCCACCCTTTTCCTTTGGACAAATAGTTGAGGCATGTTCCAAATCTTGTTGGAGGTTTGAGGCTTGATCTGCCTTTTTGTTTTTACCTTTCATTGTTGCATACATATGTTTTGAATGTCTACTTTAGTGTGAGTTTGATGCAAGTTCATCCTCTCACTAAAGTGGGGGCTAAATGTACTGTAGAAAATGTATCCTTTTACATTTTCATAATTAATTTGGAATTAATATTAAAATGGACTTAACTATGCCTTATTTTTGGTGTTGTAAAGTGTAACCCTTTACATTTTCACACTTATTTAGGGATCCTTTAATTAATTGAGCCTAATTGGCCTTAATTGCCCCTTTAATTCAAATCCAAGCCTATTTAATTACATTTTTTGAAGAGGAAACCCAACATTAATTAATACCTTAACATAAGACTTCTTATTGAGCAAAGTGTGTTCTACAGTTAGGGACCTAGGACCCATTTTCCCATGGACGAATGGGTCCTCCCTTAGACCTAGGACCTAAATTTAAATTATTTTTTTGGTGGTATTTTAACATATTCAAATCCACGATTCAATGTTGGCTTGTGATATTTGAATTTTGGGAAATTAAGGATACATATCTATAAATATAAGGTCATTTCACTATGTTTCATCTAAGCAATCTAAGAATTTACAAGTGAACATTATTGAAGAAATTCAAGAGAATTTCAAGAGAAATTCAAGGCATTCAAGAGCATATTTATTGAATATTTATTGCAGCAATCAAGATCCAATTGTCATGTCAAAGTCTTCTTGCATCATGCATGTTATGGGATCTAATATGATGATGTAGGTTTCACGATCCATTCAAGCATTCCAAGCATTATATCAAGTCAAGATTCAAGGTTCAAGATCCACATCTATTGAATCCATTTCATGTAAGTTGTAGATTTACATTCCAAGGTTTATTCAAGGGTTTGGTGATTTATGACATTGAGCTATTCATTCATCATTCCTTTCATGTTATTTTATTTAATTTCAAGGTTTGATTACGAAAACAAGGTTTGACCAAGGTAAAACCCCCATTCACCAAAAACAAAACATTTTCCCCTCTTGATTTGTGTTTACAGATTTAGGTGGAAGAAATCTTGAAGATCTCTTGAAGAGAAAAATTGGAGAACTTGTCAAAGTTGCAAAAGTTGTCACAAAAGTTGTCATCTCATGGAAACTCACTTGCAGAATTATTTATGACTCTTCAAACCTAAAACTTGGGAAAATTGAAGGATTCAGATCTGTATTAGAGGCTCCCAAAAGTTTCTAACAAACCCTAACTCAGGATTTATTTTCCCCTAGGCGAATGAGTCCTAGATAAACTTCAACAACTGACTTTTGGTGACTGGTTCACACCATCTTAGCCTTCTATGATTTGTGAGCTGATTTTTGTTTCTTCTTATTTTGAGTTTCATCTAGCTATTCCAAGTTGTAGATTGCATTTTGGAGTTGATTTTCTATTTTTAGTTTTTCTCCCCAAATTGTTGTTTGACCAAGACCCCCATCCTTGAAAAAAAAAGGAAATCTATAGATTCACACTTGGACTTGATTCACCTAAGGGTTGATAGTTGTTTCATTGTGTGGATCTCATTTCCTAATGAAATTGAGGAAGAATAATTCCCTAAGTGGTTCAATCCCATTTTTGATCCCCCAACTCCCCTATACCTATTTTTCGTTATTTCATTAATAAAGCACCCATTTTTCATTATTTCATTTTGGTGAACCTGATGTTCTTGCACTATAAAATTTATGATTTGTAGTTCATTAAAAACCTAAATCTAGGATTTTCATTAGTTTGCATTGAATCTATGGTTGTTAATATTGCATTAGTTTTCATCTCATTTAGGGGTTTTAAATTTGTATTTTGCATTATTTAAAATCTAAAAAATCTAAAAAAATGTATGCATATTGCATTGATTTTGCATAATACTTACATATTAGTGTATTTCCAGTCATTTACATTCACAAAATTGATCAAAATTGTATTTCAAAAAGTGTCACTTTGTTCATCATTTATCACTAATTTCATTTGCATCAAGACACCTAAATCTGGAAAATTTTGTCACTAAAACCATAGTCTACAATCTAAAACTAAGAATTCAAACATTAAGCAAGAAAATCAAACTTTCATTTTTTAGAACCCTAACCTAGATCCCATTCACCCTAGGGTGAATCAGTCCTTGTATAGGTGTTGTTTCAAATTCCTGGGCATTATTTTGTCTCTATTTGCTTCATTTTGTTTTGTTGTTAAATCTATGTTTCAGTTTCAGAAACTTAAAAAATACATACTTTCTTGCATTAAGTTCAATTGGTCAAATCAAGTGCATTGTTTGAAATCAAAATTGACATTAAAAGACATAAATTTTAGGTTTTTTAATAGAATTATCAATAGATTATCTTGTTTTTAATCTAAAATTTGAAAAATATTTTTACATACTTGCACTTCCTATTTTTGGGTGTTTGTTGCATTTGTTTAGTGCCTATTCTCCATTTTTTATGCAATTAGGTTTGGTGAAACTTGTATGACCTTCACAACCTAGTGTCCTATTTCCAAAACTTTAGTGAGATGTAGTTCAAGACTCATGCCATCCCACACTGCTACACCCATCATGGATCTTGAGTTTTCCAACTCTTTCGCTCATAGTGTTGACACTAGTCAACCCATTATGGATCATAACTTTGATACCACATTTCCCATGCCCACCCTACCCACAACAAATGTGACTAATTTTGACACAATGGTTGCTAATTTTCCTTAAGAAAAAATTTAAAAAATGGATGAAGTCTTAGAGAAATTATAAAACTTTGTGAGTTCTAAATATATTGTTGGTATTGTGATTCCTATCATAGATAACATGATGAAAATGCTTGATACTGATTAAGGAATAGAACATGTGTGTAGCCTATCTCATATCATTAACAATCATTTCCCTACAATGGCTAGTTGTGCTCAAACTTTGGGGTACACTCAAAGTCAAGGTGGAAATCTAATTCCTCCTTATACAACTATGGTCTCTATTCATACATACACTATTCTAACTATTACTACAATAAAGCAACCCACTAGTAATGTCAATACAACCTTAGGTATTTCCACTGGGAATCCCTCTAGCTTTGTACATTCAAATATCATATCTCCTAATGCATCTCCCATCACAAACTTACAATTCACTTGTCATCCAAATACATATACACCCCACCTTATTCACTTCCATCTCACAACACAACCAATGATTTCATCCTCAACCAAATCCTGCAAAATGTTTCATCCCTTCAAAAACAAATTTCCACATTGAACCAAAATAAAAATGGCCAACCTTCACAATAAGTCAAAAGAAACCAATTATCCTTTGAGATATTGAGAGCACAAATTCCACAAGTCATAGAGATTCCTAGATTTGAGAAATATGGTGGTAAAGGAGATCCTAGCAACCATGTCTCTGCATACATAGTCTTATGTAGTGACTTCATTTTTGAAGACAAGCTCATGGCTAAGCTTTTCCCTAGGTCTTTGAAAGATACCTCCTTGGAGTCGTTTTTATCTTTACTGAATAACTCAATTATTTCATTCAATGAGCTTGTTGATGCCTTTCTCAACCATTTCCAAGTGCACATTGGTCCCAAGATGACCTTAGCTGATTTAATGAAATGTAAACAAAATGATGATGAAAAGATCATTGATTTTATAGCATGATACCAATTGCTTTACTCACAAATCAACATTAAGATTCTTGATGTTGACCTTCAAATAATATTCATTAAAAATTTACAACAAAAAAAATTAAGATGTAAGCTTGGGATGATGAAATTTCTCTCCTTTACACATTTGTGCACGGTCCTTCATGACTATAAACATTCGGCTAGTCATCATGAAGCAAAAACTCCTAACCATCTTGAGAAATCCAAATCCACACCCCATAACAGTTTCCAACCATTCAAGAAACAAAATAAGATCTTTTAACAGATAAATCCACACCAAACAATTCAACATGTTGACTCTCAAGTGGTTTCCATATAAACAACAAATCCATATCAATTATGGGAAGGGAGTAGACAATTTACCTCATTACCTGATACCCTCCATTCCATCATGTTACAACTTATGAGTAAGAACTTAGTCACCTTATCTCTTGTTAGAGCCATTGATAACACTAAGCCCTTAGCTCCAAACTTTAACTCAAATGCCTTTTTCCATTATCATCGATAAAATGGACACAATATAGAACAATGTAAGCATCTTAAACATAGTGTGCAAGACCTCATTGATTCTAACCACATTAGATTGGTGGTGTTAATGATCAAGGAAATAAGTCCATTGCCCCACCCAACCAAAATTTTCAAATGTTTACCAATCCCATGCCAAATCGTAACATATCTTTTGTGAAAGCTAATTATGCCAAGAATGATGTGATGAATGTCGATTGCCCCACCCAACCAAAATTTGAAATTTTTTACCAATCCCATGCCAAATCATAACATCTCTTTTGTGAAAGGTAATGATGCCAAGAATGATGTGATGAATGTTGACATGAACGGTGATAACATGAGTGATGTTAATAATGGATATGATACTCTAGTTAATTTCATTGATGTTCAACCTCTTAAGGTCCAAAACAATTTGTCTATGAACATTGCTTTCTCACAAAATGATATAATTAAACAACACTCGATGGTCCTCTTTACATCACCAAAAGAATCAATGACAAGAATACTAATGGGATATTAATTGATCCCGTGTGTGCAGAGAATGTTATCACCAAGGAATTCTTATTTGTGCATTAACTTTATTAAGATTCTTATGAACAACCAAAAGCATGGATCAAAACACATAATTGTTTTTCTTTCCCTACGATAGGTTCAGTCACTCTTCCTTTAAAAGTTGGAACGAAACAATTGAATGTGTCATTCTCCATCATCCTGTCATTGGAAAAAAATTATGTGAAGCTTGGCTATCCATGGCTACACTCTATGGATGTCGTCTCATTTGTAGTGCATAAATTCTTAAAGTTTCTATTTGGCAATGACATCTTTATTATGCATCATAGTGGATTTAATCTCGTGTCTTCCCATCGGAATTTCTTATTGGATTTCTTTTGGCCCCAACCTATGGAACCTCCTAAGCCTCAAGAGGACTTCTTTTTCAAATCTTACCAAAATTTCAAGGCAAAGTGCATAGCACAATTATCCATTAGTAACATTCCTCAACCAATGATTGAGCCTCCTATCATTTATGAAGCCATGATTGAACAAAAAACCCTTCCAAGTAACCAAGACCAATCCATGACAAATCCTTTGCCTATCTATGATAAAAGACCAAGAGATAACAATATAAGTCCCCTTGTGCCTCCTAATATTAAACAAGTTTATAAAGCTAAAGAAAAAGTGAATGAACAACCTCCCATGGTTTCTTTTGTTCCTCCCTTGTGGGAAGAAAAGAAACCTATGGCTAATAAACCCACCACTACACAATCACAACTTGAAAATCATGCAAGAAGAAATATAAATGCTAAAGAGTGTAAGTGTAGATGTCATGCTATTGCTCATAAATTAAAAGAAAAGAATAAAACAGAAAATAAAGATCAAACACCAATTGAAACAAAGTGTGGTGATTCTCCACCTTCGCCACAACAAACACACACTAGTAGGAAAACAACGATAAATGACTAAAAAAACTACTAAAAATTGCATATAAATGACTAAGCTTGGTCGCGTGTCCATTACTATTATTGTCGGTCATTTATAACGTGACCAAATTTATGAATAAACCATTTTTAGTCATTTATTAGTTGTTTTATTTGATCAATTTGGTAGTATATTTAGTCATTGATTGTTGTTAACTAGTCATTTATTTAGTCGTGGTAGTCATTTATTTAGTCATTTTAATCATTAATTACCGACAATTGGTAGTATATTTAGTCATTTTTATTCATTGATCTTCATCCATTGGTAGTATATTTAGTCATTTGTATTAACTGATTTTCGTCCATTGGTAGTATATTTAGTCATTTTAATCATTATTTTTCCGTCAACTGGTCATATATTTAGTCATATTTATTCACTATTTTTTGTCAATTGGTAGTATACTTAGTCAATTTTAATTGTTCGTCATTTGGTAGTTTATTTATTTGTTTTTGTTCATTGATTTCTGTCAACTGGTAGTATATTGATACATTGTTTATTAATTGAATAATCATTATATTTACTACTAGTTTAGTAGTAAATTTTTATTTATATGATATGAATAATTTATTAAATACCATAAATTGTATAATGCAAAAATAAACATATTATTAAACTTCAATTAAAACATAAAAACAAATAAAAATATAGAAATAAACATATTATTAAACTTGAATTAAAACATAAAAGCAAATAAAAATATTACATATACAAACAAGCTACAACATGCTAGAAGTTAAAAGATTGATTTAATGTCATGATAAAAAAAAGGTAATTTGCAATAAAAACTAGCAATCGCACCTTCGTGTGCAATGGGTACGCCGAAGATTTGTGGAAGGTATAAGTGAGATAAATGTGGTATAGCAGTGAGAATTTTAAAATATCCAATTAAATGTATTATGCATTTTGCAAATGAATAAAATAATTAATATTTGTATATAAAAGGCAATGAAAAAAGTTGTAGTATTGCATAATATTTTTAGAAATAACAAAATATATCAAAGTTTTGTACAGATTGGTTATGGCAACCACGATATTTGTTGTCCCTGTCTCATCGGAAGGGATCTCATTTTGAAATGGTTTCAAATAAATTCCTTGAAAGAGTGGATAGTATTTTTCATTTCTTGTTGACAATACTTCTACTGGATTATAATGACCTCCAAAAAACCTACCCCCACCTCTTCCTCCAGAAAATCCACTTTCACTTCAGAACCTAGTAGAATTTGAATAAGTAGCAAACTTAGTCCACAATTCACAAGTTAACTGATCTAGATGCTTGCTAGTGCCCCAAGATGAGCATAAGATCCATGCCCCTATCATAGACATCAAAAAATGTAAATTGAGAAAATCATGTCACATAAATTAATATTTGCTTATGATCTAGATCCTTATTGACTGATATCTCTCTTAGGGACAAGAAGCACAACATTAATCATGTAGGGATTTTAATTGACATGGATCCTAATCTCTTAGGTTAGTATTAGCCCTCTTATAGATAAACCATGAATAAAATTAGCACATGGGGCTGAAAGGGCTATGAGAGTGACCTATATATAAAACGAAACTCCGACCATGAAACAACTTAAGTTTATCCCTTCAATAGAGACCTGAAAATACATGTTTTTAGTTGATTGTATTAACCAATCTTCTTGCAATTAGGTTAAAATATGTTGATATTACTCAAATTTTGATTACATTCCATCAAAAGTGGTTGCCTTCCTAATTTTTCCATCAATAGAACACCTACTACAATCATTGGCACCTAGAAAACAAAAAGGGTATCGAGTACTAAATATAAATTTCTTTAAAGTAAAAAAATTTGTCTTAACTTCATATAGAAAAATTGATAGAATCAACTACCTTTTCTACTGATTCAACATGGATAGATGAAAGCAAAGCATATGTTGGTAATAAAGTGGATATATAATTTTTAATGTGAAGCTGGTAGATTTAGCTCAAATTAACCATCACCTGAAATAAAATCAGAGGAGAAAATATTGTCACCTAAAGGGAAACAACACTAAAAAAATTTGCATGATTTGAATTGAAGCCTGCATGACAATCCAAAAAATTCAACATCCAAAAAAGGCTACATAGAATCAGAATTATGACCTCATTTTAATTTCTTACCAGCATCTTTGAAAATTTTGCTGGCATAAAACATGAGAGCATTGATTCCAGAGAATTGTTGGAACACCATCAAGCCAACTCCAACCTATACATGTATTGAAAATAATACAAATAAATGAATGGTTTGTCATGACTCATAAATTCAGCAAACCACGTTGTTCATTAAGAATGTGCTCACTATCATATGATATGCATATTTTTGTTGAAATAAGTCCAATACCCGCCCTTTGGAAAGATTTCTAACTCATCCAAATATTCCTGAACAAGATAGATCTATGCTTTAGTAACATTCTCAATCAATAAAATTAGATTATAACATTCTTCCTAGATCACTAACATTTATAAAACCAATCAATATGCAAGTTTTCTCCATGGACAGTTAGTTGAACTCAAGATTTAGTATTTTGGTTTTCATGATTTTCTCTGCTCACAGATAAATAGAACTCATTTATGTATGATCCAAGGTAGATATAAAGACCTTGATTTCTGCTGCCTCAGCAAAAACATCACAACCTTTTCCTCGAAGGACTTATAATGCTACTTTAAACTCTTTCTCCGGTCCTACCTTTTCTTGCAAGAAAATTATTGGGAATGTAAAATGGATACTATAAACTAAAACCATCAACTACAATTGAGCTTTGTTTGGATTAGGTTCCCATAATTTCACTCACTCGTTTAATTTCCTACATATTAACCACCAAACATGACGAAATTACCAAATGAAAAAGCTACTCACCAACCACTTGGGGGACTCTTTAATAAAGAAGAGACCCAAGACCAAAATATACCAAGGGATAAGTATTGCAAAGACCATTCATTCCAGATATAAGTGGACCAATGTTAAGTTTCCTCAAGCAAAAATACAATTTCGATGCATTTATGATACTAATCCTATATATATTGTGATTTTTACTAGACTTCAACCTAGATGGAGAGAATTTTTTGCTTATTATGATGTTTTATTTGATGAAAACATGTCAAGTGGTATCTTAATGGATTTTATTACCTATAATACCAAGTTCGTACCATGTCACCAACATTCCAAGAAGGTATACTATTACTATACCAACAGTTATCGATAACTGTTAGAGGATTCAATGATGAAACTTAGATTTGCAGATAGAAGCACTTTCTTTTGAGCATAATGAAGTGTGTGTTGTTAGAAAATGTGGATTAATTAAACAGTAAACTAACACACCAATGAAACATTCTATTAAAGAAAACTAACTAGAAAGCATAAATGCAAACTCTAATGACAACAACTTCTTCAAATTCATCCCATCGTCCTCTATCTCCAAGGATTTGATTAAAGGTGTTGGCTCTCGGTTGTGTAAGCAACAACTTGTTGAAATGGCAGCTTAGGAGAATGAGATTGATTGAAAATGCATGTTCATGACTATATGATTTAAGCTATGAAATTGAAATGCTATGATACTAGAATGTTGATAATACTAGAATACAACTATAGTAACTACATATGAAATATAGGATTCGAGGTGTTTTTCAACTCATAAGAGGGTTGTATTTATAGATTTTTGAAGGCAAGAAATCTAGTTGGCGAGGATCAATGGTTGAGATTCAAACCTGTTAAGATGAACGGTGAGAGATCAAGAAGTTGAGAAAAATATGGAAGGTTGAGAGAAAGATGGGAGATGTTTCCTCAAACACAGCCTTTTCCTTTCAAAAATGAAGGAAAGTTGCCATTTGTGCACTTCATTTATGAAGAGTTAGTTGATAGTTGAGGAAAAATGCTTAATTAAATAAATTAAATTACATGTGACAAAGAATTAGAAGTTTAGATAATGTAAATAAATAATATTTAATTATGTGTGAGAGATGATAAAAAACACTTTAATTAAATATATAAAATACTTAATTAAATATGAAAAGAAGAAAGTTTCTAATTAAATATTATAGAATATTTAATTATTGAGGAAAGAAAGCTTTTAATTAAATATTTTTAGAATATTTAATTAAGTGGAAAAGAATAAAGAATTAGAAAGAAAGCGTTTAATTAAATATTGGAAATATTTAACTAAATGTGAAATGAAGAATATCATTTCAATTTCGAATTTAAATTTGTGATAATTAATATAAATAAATTGTGAAATCTATTTATTTAATTAAGAGGAAGATAGCAATAATTAAATCAACTTATTTATTTAATTAAACTAGAAGAATTGGAAAAATGAAGAATATAAATAAATAATAAAATTTATTTATATGTAGATGACTTAAGAATATTAATTAAATAATTCATATTTAATTAATTAACAGGTTTGATTAAGTGTGACCATTTTTAGAAGTGTACATTTTGCCCCTCTTTGAAGTGATGTGTTTTACGCACTGCTTCAAAGAATTTTGCCCCAGAATTTTAGAAATTACCGATGCTATATGCCCCCCCGGGTGATGAATCGGATAAAGATGACTTTTGGATATTTTTACTGATTTGCTATTTGATTCATCGACCGATAAAGATGATTTGATGAAAACCCCTATTGAAAGATTGATATGAAGATGAAGAACTTTGATTTTGCCCAGATGGATGATGCTTTTTGATTGATTCAGCATGTGATAGTGAATTTGTGATGATTGATTGATGATAACTGATAAGAATGATAGGATAGATTGATAAATTTGCTTTCATGATTGATGAAAAACAAATAGTAAGTGATTTGATTGATTTGATTGATGAGGATTGATACAAGAATTTGATGAAGATGATTGATTGGTTGAATGAGTTTGATTAGAAGAAGCGATGTGATTGATTAGAAGAAATTGAAATAAATGATTGGATGCATTGATGTGAGGGACAAGAAAGGATGATAAGCAATAGGAGATTGGTAAGAGAAAATGAGAAGAAAGAAACACAAATAGATTCAAAAATGAGTATGATGTTGCCCCAGTCAAAATACAAGCCGAGATGGATTGATGATGATGATGATAGTGTTGTTGATGAGGGAAGGATTCATCCCGAAACAACACAAGGATAGGGAAGGATACATCCTGATGATGATGATGATCAAGGCTTGCAGTAAGGCTAGGAACAAGACCAAAGGTATGATTAAATGATATGTGCTAGATTGAATGGATTGATTAGATGAGATTGGAAGAAATGATTGGATAGATTGATTGAGATGATGCAAATCAGATGTGATGGATATGATAATGATCATGCACAAACTAATATGGATGCAATCTATCTAATATGCAAACTAAAATGCAAAGTTGTCATTTTGTGAGCTGCTTTATGCTTTACGTTTCATCATTGAGCCTTTTGATATGTTGAAAGTCAGTACAAGCATCAAAGGGTATGTTAGCACCAATGATGACTTGAGTACTGCTTTCGTGATGTTTGATATAGCAAGTTAATACAAGCATCAAGGTATAATTGAACCAAGATGACCTGAGTATTGCTTGCATAAACAAACAAAAGTTAACCATTTTCCTATGCAAATTCTAAAATGTCATCAATGATGCATTGTAGAGCATGTCCCATGACAAATTTGCACAATACTAATGATTAGCTTACAGACAGCAAGCAAAGAAAAATCATACTTCTTCCTTGTGATTCTAGTTTAGTACATCATTGAACCACTCCAAAGATATGATGTCATCAAATATCAAAACAACAATTGCAATTGATTTGCGTTAATTTTATCATTCATTTTATTCAGAGTAAGATCATACAATTTGTTTTAAGTATTTGACAAAATAGTCATGTAGGCTCAGTCTAATTGGAC
>VCHN02000014.1:156476464-156491501 GCA_007115665.2 Sequoiadendron giganteum | reverse complement strand
AGTGATTGAGTGAGAGACTTGAGAGAGATAGAGGTGGAGAGAGAGAGAGGGAAAGAGATAATATTTAAATATTGGTAATATATATATATATATATATATTTAAATATTTATAGATTAACTAAAATATTGAAATAATATTGAAATATTATATATTTAATAATATATTATATATTAAATACATAATTCGGTAAGAGATTATCATAAATTGTATATTAAATATATTGCATTATAAACTTTATTGGATATTATATATATTAAATTATAAACTTTACTGTATATTATATATATTAAATTATAAACTTTATTGCATTTTAAAATCATATATTAAAGGCTGTATAAATTTTTTAAAACTCATATCTAAAACATATCATATATCGAATTCAAATCGGATATCAGATTTGAATCCGATATCCGATATGCTGACACCAAAATTAATGCCTAGGGATTAGGCTCGAGATTTGGTTCGGACCTGCCAATCCTAGAAAGTCAATACGTAAAATGTGTTTAACAACTTACCTTGCTTTTCCAGACTTCGCCCATGTGGCTGACGACTTTTATTTTACCCAAAATTGATAAAACAAAAAGGGTTTGTAAAGGAGCTTATCAACTTTCTACCAATATAAATTATATTTTAATTAGAATCTAATAAATAATAATTATTTATTTTTTATTAGAATTACGACAAAAGTCCTGATTGATAGTCTGATAGAAAAACATCTATAACTTTCAAATGGTATCGCATTTTTTGAATCCAAAACATGTGTCACATTCTATGCTTGGCATACTATAGGATTAAAAAAAAGAATTGAATTTCATGAAGTTTTGACCAAGTTAAGGTGGTCAGATATACGAGTTTTTATATTTTAAAAAGTTGTAATAAAAAATTCATAATTAATTATTTATTTGAAACAAAATTACAAAAAATATGCATCACATCCAAACATGAGTCCTCTATTTATATCTAAAATATTATAAAAAAATATTATCATTTTATTATGGTTAGGGTGGTCAGACAAACACCTTAAAGATATCAAGTTTCCACAATCCATAATGTTCTTTGCAATGATTTATGGCTTTGATTGTGTGAGAATTTGATGCAAAAATTCTCACACAATCAAAGCCAGAAATCATTGCAAAGACAAACACCTACTTATTTTTTCCCTAAAATTTTAGTACTACTACATTGAAATTTCAAATTTTCACCAAATAGATTTTTTTTTTACAAAAATTAACCTAGTATTTTAGAAACTACATTCAATTTTCCACAGATTCTATTCTTACATATTTTTGAAATAATATAGATAACTTATTCAAATTTTTATGTCAAGTTGCCCAACTCTGATTTTCTGAATTTTCATTGCCACTTAAGGGCCTGTTTTTTCCATGATGATCCTGCACATACCCATTAGTTAATGATGTTGTGTATTTTGAAAAGTTGAGATTGATCATTATCACCATTGGGATGAATTATAAAGAAAAATCATATATAATTAGTCTCTTTTTCCTGCTGAATAAATCTGTGTTAATCCCCTTCAAGGATCTGGTTCACCTATTTGGATGCACATGAAACAAGAAATCAAATATCTAAGTATATTTTAAAAGTCAAATATTAGCATATGGCTTTCTTTGGGAAAATTAGTGGCAGCAAGATCGATATCTCCTCGTTGATACAAGATCTTCAGTCATAAGTTATCAAACAACCCAGTCCATGATTCAATATCAATAACATACTAATAATATCCAAAGCTATTTTTTACTTTTAATAAAAGTTGTCATTATAATTGGCCCATATGTACTTGGAGTATCCCCTATAATAGGATTCTAGCTAAAACACTTGCACCGACACTTAGAAGCATACATTTACATTATTTTCGTTGCTTGACATCTTGCTTGGGTGGACAAAGGAGCTTAGATTATAGAGGCTCTTAAGCCTAAATTGGTTTTGCATACCTTCTTAATAAAGTTTCTTTGTCTTATATTTTTTTTTATTATATTCTTTTTGATGATAGATAAGTATTATTGTGTGGTTTTGGTATTTTTTTTTGTTTTTTGCTATTGTTTTTTGAGTAGTTTGGATCTCTTTCATAAGCTCCAGATTCTGTTTGTAAAGAAAATAAATTGAGATTCCGGCCTTTCGGTCAAATCCTCAGGTTATAGTTGCTTTCATATTTAGTTAATTTTTAGCTCACACTCCAGTGTTTATTTTAACACACATATTAACAGGTTTGCTTGTAGTAGCAAATGTTGGTATTCAGATTCAAACCTTTATGTCCATATTTTGAGTCTAAAAGTTTAAACCTCAGATTTTTGAGCCATAAAAGCAAGTTTTTGCTGGCAACCAATTTTGCATTACAACATGAGGATAGACATTTGTTTGTGTTGAATTTGAATGGAATCATGAGGTTTGGGCGAGTATGACAGTTGGAGGTGATTTCAGTGCATAAAATTTAGCAAAGAGAAAGATCATTTTCTGTCACCAAGGAGTGCATGAAATGATGAATGACAACAAGCACTTATTTGAGTGAGTAGTGGCAGTTCTTGAGCCCCTTTAAGAGATTTTCATGCAAGAATATTTAGTTAAATACTACAAGACATTAGTTGAGATTATCAAGGAGTTTCAATGAGAGAAATCAACATGTTTTTCCCTTCTACACCTAGAAGAAGGTGAAGGTAATTGAAGCATTGAAGAGCTAGTTATACTCCTTGTTCTCCTTTTGAAGACATCTTCCTTGTTTCTCTCACACAATCAGTTAATTTTCTCTTATATCTTGTTGTAATTAGGTAGAAGATGGGGAGCGGCTAGACTTTTGGTATCAATTTCTACATATTGAATTTATAACACATGCTTGAGCCTTCACAATCAATCAAATAATTGATTATTACCTTTCTCTTGTACGGTTCCATTGTGTTTTCTTAAAGAATTGTAGGTTTCTCTTATGGATATTATTTCATTTCATAGCTATGTTGTTCTCCTCCTAACCTTTGTGACAGTACTCCATGAGTTTGTGTGAATGCAGGTCAAATCCTTGAGGTTGTTTTGTGCTTGATAAGTAGGTCCAGGGTTTCTCCTATTATTGGTGTATCACCTTTTTTGTACTTTTGGTCACTTCTCCCTCCTTTTCCATGATGTGAACCTTGTTTATATTATTGAGTAGTGTTTTTTCAGTAGTGTTTATAATATGGATGTCTTGAAAGAGTAGATCATAAGATAAATTTGGGTTGTCTTTGATACTTATAAATAGTTTATAAAAATAATATTTTTATCTTGTGTAGGTTGCATTACCATTGGATATTGGAGGATTGTTTGTGGGATATGGGGTTATCCTTACTTCCTATACAATGTCTCCTTTCTATATAAGATTAAAAGGGCTAATTTTTATCCTTTGAATATATGGGTGAATAAACATCAATATTTATATAATATAGTTAACCATGACTCACTTTTAGCATATATAGCATTTTGAGTTTGAATTTTTTTGATTATGTTTGTTTTTTGGCATTGCTTTTAATTCCCTTATTTTTAAATACCTGGATATGTTCCTGTCTACATAACTGAGATAACTCCTAAGAACTTGAGAGGATCGCTCACAAATACAAATCAGGTCAAAGGCTTTAATTTTCCTTATCCTTTGTCAATAGATAGGTGAGAACATGATTAAAATAGATAGAATTATATCAGTTAAAACTTAGAAGAATCATCATTGCACTTTGTACACATCTAAAAATGGTCACGGTTAATCAAACCTGTTAATTAATTAAGTATGAATTATTTAATTAATATTCTTAAGTCATCTACATATAAATAAATTTTATTATTTATTTATATTCTTCATTTTTCCAATTCTTCTAGTTTAATTAAATAAATAAGTTTATTTAATTATTGCTATCTTCCTCTTAATTAAATAAATAGATTTCACAATTTATTTATATTAATTATCACAAATTTAAATTTGAAATTTAAATGATATTCTTCATTTCACATTTAATTAAATATTTCCAATATTTAATTAAACGCTTTCTTTCTAATTCTTTATTCTTTTCCACTTAATTAAATATTCTAAAAATATTTAATTAAAAGCTTTCTTTCCTCAATAATTAAATATTCTATAATATTTAATTAGAAACTTTCTTCTTTTCATATTTAATTAAATATTTTATATATTTAATTAAAGCGCTTTTAATCATCTCTCACACATAATTAAATATTATTTATTTACATTATAGAAACTTCTAATTCTTTGTCACATGTAATTAAATAAATTTATTTATTTAATTATGGATTTTTCCTCAACTATCAACTAACTCTTCATAAATGAAGTGCACAAATGACAACTTTCCTTCATTTTTGAAAGGAAAAGGCTGTGTTTGAGGAAACATCTCCCATCTTTCTCTCAACCTTCCATCTTTTTCTCAACTTCTCGATCTCTCACCGTTCATCTTAACAGATTTGAATCTCAACCGTTGATCCTCGCCAACTGGATTTCTTGCCTTCAAAAATCTATAAATACAACCCTCTTATGAGTTGAAAAACACCTTGAATCCTAGATTTCATATGTAGTTACTATAGTTGCATTCCAGTATTATCAGCATTCTAGTATCATAGCATTTCAATTTCATAGCTTAAATCATATAGTCATGAACATGCGTTTTCAATCAATCTCATTCTTCTAAGCTGCCATTTTAACAAGCTGCTGCTTACACAACTAAGAGCCAACACCTTTAATCAAATCCTTGGAGATAGAGGATGATGGGACGAATTTGAAGAAGTTGTTGTCATTAGAGTTTGCATTTATGCTTTCTAGTTAGTTTTCTTTAATAGAATGTTTCATCGGTGTGTTAGTTTACTGTTTAATTAATCCACATTTTCTAACAACACATTTTTGGCGCCCACCGTGGGGCATCCCCCCGTTTTAATCTTTTTATTGCAAGAATTTTTTGACAGGTGACGGACTACAGTTGCGCTTCGGCGCATACGAGCTTTCTTTTGGCGCATAGACAGACTGTTTCGGCGCATCCAGAGGCTGTTTCGACGCATTTGGGGACTGTTTTGGCTCATTCAGGGACTATTTCGGTGCATCATGTATTGATCTTTCAATGCATCCAGTAACTGTTTTGGCATATTGGGGACCTGTCTTAGTGCATACAGGAGGTTCGTAAACATAAATTTTGATTCTGACGCCATCCGCAGACAAAAATTTTCATTTCGGTTTTTAAAAATGAACAAATCCTAGGATAGAAATTTAAAAATTTGGAATCTATCAATCCTAGGGTAGTCACCGCACGCTATTTTTGCAGTTAAAATGAACCCCATGCTTATCGTGGAGCAATATCTTCACTTAGTTTAGTTCATTGTCATTTGGTGCTATAAAAAGAACATTGTTTTCTTTGTGTGTGGCAATAGGTCTATGCTCTCCCCTTAACTGGGTGACCAAAATACCAGACTGCCTTTTTATTTTCCTACAATTTTTATGCTTTATTACATCCTTTAGAGGGCCTGCCATAGTGGGAAAAAGACTCACCCTACGAGAACGACCTAAGTGGGAACAACCAAAGCCAGTTTTTCCAATCCACTATAATCAAAAGTGAATTCGGGGAAAGTCCGCAATTCGACGACAGTGTGTAGAGATAACCATCCCCAAAGTCTTTGTTCTAAAGATTGGGAGGTCTCCTGAGGGATTTTATCTATTGCCGCGCTGAATGAAAACCTTGACTACGAACCATGGTGTAGAAAGCCAGCCGAGTCAGTATCCAGACATCATTTTAATCACGGTGCAAGGGGAGGGAATAATCTGCCCCCAAGACACTCACCATATAATCGCCACAGATTGTTTGCTCAGGGGATTCAGTATCCACTTCCGTCACCTTGAGTACGCACCTGGAAAAGACAAAAACACGGGCGCCCTCTAGGGGGTGACATGGCTGTGTGAGTCGACACGATTTTAAGTTGTGGGCTGTGATTACTATGATGACCTATTTGACAAATTAAGAGTGTGTCTGACTGAAGTGCTTATTTTGTTCAAAACCTGTGAAAATCTCAAGAACATACACTCTTTGTTTATATTTTAGGATTAACAAAACAAATGTCTGCTTCTCTATGCTGTGTTTTTCACATTTAAATCATATTAAGATCATTTAAAAATATCAAACTATCCAAACATGTCTGTCTCAGAAGTCTAAATGGATAATTTAGCGCATCCCGGTTTGTTTTGGCGCATTGTTGCTCTGTTTCGGTGCATTGCTGCTCTGTTTCGGTGTATTGCTGCTCTATTTCAGTGTATTACTGCTCTGTTTTTGCACATCACTACTCTATTTCGATATCTGTGCTCTGTTTCGGTACATCTGTGCTCTATTTCAGCGCATCTGTGCTCTGTTCTGGCGCATAGGAAGTCTGTTTTGGCACATTTAGGTTTTGTTTTGGCGCATGTGTTTTCCAAACCTAGATAAATTTTTGACATTCAGAAATCAAGTCATATAATTCTAGTCTTTTCCATGCTCAGAGTTTGGAAGTCTACAACTTTTGCTAAGAAGTCTCTAGAAAGGAAAATTAGAAAGCCAAAGAAATCCCTCGGTTATAAGAAGTTATTAAAGAAGAGGAAATTTTTATACCAAAGTCGAAAGGTCTTGCTTGAACATAGGACCTTTATTCACTGATATCATGACTATATTAGAGGTTTCACTGACGATTATGCTGTAGAACCTTTATACTCACGAGCCTTCTTTCAAAGAAGAGCCCTTTCTCAAAGGCACAACCGCAGTCACCGTATTCGTTCTTCTTATATTCCCCAACCTGTAATTACGTACACTACTTGTACCAATCAAATTTTGCAATAGAGAACTCAAGCACATTAGGCATCCATCAAACCCATCTTTTTACAAAGCTACGATCAAACCTCACAAAGTGCAAAATCATCTTTATTTTTGACCTTTGGTTTAATTCCCGCAAATAGGATTTTCATCCTTTCAATCAGGGAATCACGAGCTAAAGATTAAAAAATATTTTAACTCATAGAATCTTCATTCTATCCTGACTTTCATATCCATTAACATTGCACTATTTCATTCTTTTGATCAAGGTTAGGAAAATTTGAGTGAAGCTTATGCCTGTTGTCACGAGATCTCAAAAGCACATAGAAAAAGATGAAAGAGAAAGTACAGTAAGCAAAATGGGTGATAATAGTGAGAGGGAAGAGATCCCCTATAATAATTCAAATACTGAAGAAATAACGGAAGAAAATCTCCAAGAAGCCGAGCAAGATCCCTTATTCCATACTCTTATGGAAAGAGTTTTAGAACGAAACAAGGAAAGATATTTCCTTTCATTAGATAATCAAGGAGCTAAGTTACCTGCTAATTTTGACATAGAAGGGATTAAAGAAAATCCTGAAACTCCTCCTAATGATTTTAGTGCCCTTACTCAACAGAGCAAGGAATTACAAGGGAAAATAAAAGAAATTCAAGGGGCTACCACAAAGAAGTATGTTTTGGATGACATATGTCCTTATCCTTTTGATAGGAGTCTTCGAATGATTCCTTTTCCAAAACATTGCGAAATCCCTAAATTTGATAGGTATAATGGGAAAACTAACCCCATTGAACATGTGAGGGATTTCCAAAATATGAGCTTAGAATTCGCTCATGACGATACCTACTTAATGTGATTGTTTCCACGAAGTCTGGGTAGACAATCCATGGAGTGGCTTTCAAAGATCACTCCCCCCATCAAAACCTTTGAGGAGTTAATAAACAAGTTTATATCACAATACTCTTATAACATCCAACACCAGATAACCATGCTTGATCTTTGTAAGGTGAAACAAAAAGTAGGGGAATCTTTCACTACATTTTTGAAAAGGTGGAGAAGGGTGTTTGCTAGATAATCTCGCCCTGTTCCTGAAATAGAAAAGATGGAGATCTTTATCGATAGTCTGAATCAAGAAATGAGTTACAGACTAAACCTTCATTGTCCTCAATCATTTGAAAAATTGATTGAAAATGCAATTACTATTGAAGGTGCTTTGATCAAGCGTGGAGTTCTGAAAATCAATAAAGAGGGTTCAAATTCATACAACAACAACAACAGAAAAAACAACAATGACAAGTCACGATTTTGGATTCGAAATAAAAATGTTGTGAATGATGGGGTAGTTGATGCTAACAACATGAATGTAAAGCCTACCATCCTTAATATGTCTGGTGTTCAATGTAGCAATAATGCTGGAAATTCTAATACCCAAGGTAATGTTTCCAATCAAGGGAACACAACTAATAATCATGGAAATAATTCTGGCAATAATCAAAATTCAAATATGCCCAGATCTTCATATTTTTTGAATCGACAAAGTTTCACTCCCTTGGGCCAATCTTTGGAATCCATTCTCAAAGATTTATTGAATCAAAACGCTATTACATTACCACCACAAAGAGACTATGAGCCTCGAGTTAAACCACCATCATGGAATGACTCACACTTTTGTGATTATCATAGGTGCAAAGGTCATAAGACAAACAATTGCCAAGGGTTGAAGAATATTGTTCAAGATTTGATTGATAACCATTCCATCATGGTTGAGGGACATAATGCCAATAATGACCATCAAGCATTCAAGGATCCTCTACCTAATTATCAAAAAGGAGAATCTTCGGGTGAAAAAGGAAAGAATGTTAATTATGTCCATGACGTCATTATCAATCATATTTATACTGACGATCAACACATCAATGCTATCTGAATCAAAGGTAAGCAAGAATATTGAGAAGTCAATGCTACGACAAGGGGACAAGCCAAAATCATTGTCAAAGGAAGCTCATCTAAAGCAAAAATTCCCCCTCTAAGTCAATACAATTTGGTTGATCAACTACGAAAAAAATCAGCCCAAATTTCTATCTTTAAACTTTTAAAGTTATCACCTCCACATAAGGACATTCTGGAAAAGGCCCTTGTCGATACAACTGTATCCCCTAATCTGGATATCAAGAATTTTCAAGCCATGGTGGGACACTTGTCCTCATCCGCATGTTTATCCTTTACTGAAAAGGATGACTCATCCATAACCCATCCACATAATTCATCACTCTACTTAGAGGTCATGGTTCACAAAGCCCGCATTAGACGTGTCCTCATAGATGGGGGAGCCGGATTAAACATTTGTACTTTGAAATTGGTCCTAGCTTTGGGATATTCAGCATAATCTATAGATCCATGAAGGAAGATTACAATCAAGGCATATGATGATGAGGAAAGGACTTCCAAAGGCCTCATCATGCTACCAATCAGAGTGGGACCTATTGTGAAGAATACCTTTTGTCAGGTTCTAGATCAGGATCTAACTTATAAAATACTCTTGGGTCGTCCATGGATCCATGACATGCAAGCTGTTCCATCTACTTATCATCAATGCTTGAAGTTTCCATATGATGGACAGGAAGTAACAATACCTGCTAATCACATTATCAATCAAACTTGCTCTAACTTAAGAGCAACTCAGGACACACTCATCCCACACAATAGAGAGGCCTTGGCCATCTCTACCTCCAAGAATAATGAACAAGCAAGTGAAATGATAAGTAATTTTGGCACTAAGCTAAAATTGAAAGATAATGAAGTGGGAGAATATTCTTTATCTCTCTCTAATCTACCCCTATCTCCAAGATCCCATGGTCAACCATCAACATCCATACAGTAGGCTACAACAGCCTTAGCATTAGCTTCAATTCCCATCACCAAGTTTAATGGGATATTTATCAAAGAAATTGAAACAGAAGATAGAGCAATCCTTGATTGGCTCTATAAAGATGAAGAAGAGTCCGTACAACATGTCAAGTTACCCACAGAACAATATGGAAAAGGTTATGCTATCATGCAACAAATGGGTTATGAAGGAAATGGCCCTACAGGTAAAAGGAAAGAAGGTATTGTTGAACCTGTCCAGCTAAAAACAATGCACCCAACTGATAAAACTGGGTTAGGATATGGTGAAGATACAAAGGAAGAAGTAGTACAAATAATGTCTAAGGAGGAGTTAATCGAAACAATTCTGAGAATTCAAGCAAACAATTCTGACACTGACTCCAATGAATATGAATGGGATGACTTCTTTGATGATACTTTCATCTCAGAGAAAAGGGTGGACATCATACACAAATTCACACCCGCATTCTTACAAGGGGAAAGCTCAAGGCCTCCACTTGATTACGTCCTACAAAGCGATCATGACTCAAGTGAGACCGATTCGATTCAAAGTGAAATAGATCATTCACAGGAGGATACCATCCTAGACCTCCCCTATGATGACGTTAACAATAACATCATGACCCTAACGACTAGTGACCTTACTCATCCTAATGATCCATTTCCTTTGGTCCATCCCAAACTTATTGATTGGGAATAAATCGCACCTATTGATGTCCCAAATTTTCGCAATGACGAAACCATCATAAAATTTCTTTGTTCATCCCAACCAGAAACAAGTTCCACCAAGGAATCACAAGATCAAAGTTTTCGATAGGAAAGTGCCAAGTTTCTCAGCTATGAAATAAATAATATAAAAGAAAGATCTAATGGTGAAAACCTAACAAAGGCAATATTAGATCAAGAAAAGAGAAAAATAAAAAGCATATCCAATGGTGAAAACCTTTCAAAGGCACCAGAGGATGGGAAACTTGACACTCTTTCGGAGCATTATCAAGAAAGGTCTTCCATTCTAATTGAACCAACAGAGGCACTCAATATAGGTACTACAAAAAAGCCCAAAGTCTTGCAATTGGCTGCATCTCTAACAAAAGAGGAAGTACCTAAATTCATAGAATTTCTCAAGAATAATCAAATCAGTTTTGCATGGTCCTACGCGGATATGCCTGGATTAGATCCAAATCTCATCATGCATCATCTATCTATTACGCCGGGGGAAAAACCTGTGAAGCAGAAACTCATAAAAATGCATCCACATGTTGCATTATTGGTTAAAGAGGAATTAAAGAAGCTTTTGGATGTTGGATTCATCTGATCCATGGACTATGCGGAATGGATCTCCAATATTGTACCTGTTTCAAAGCCAGACGGAAGGATTAGAATTTGTACAGATTTCAAGGATTTGAACAAAGCATGTCCTAAAGATGACTTCCCTTTGCCAAACATAGATATGATTGTTGATTTGACTGATGGACATGCAATGTACTCATTAATGGATGGATTTTTCAGGATACAACCAGATAAAGATTGCACCAGAAGATCAGGATAAAACAACGTTCACATGTCCTTGGGGTACCTATTGCTGGAACGTAATGCCATTTGGGCTAAAGAATGCAGGAGCTACATACCAACAAGCAATGACGAAATTTTTTCATGATATGATACATACATTCATGGAGGATTACATTGATGATCTTTTTGCCAAGTCTAACACTAGAGAAGGACACATAGATATCTTATCTAAAAAATTCAAAAGAATGGAACAATTCAAAGTGAGACTTAATCCAAAGAAATGTGTCTTTGGAGTGAAATATGGAAAGCTATTAGGTTACATTGTATCAGAAAAGGGAATTGAAGTGGATCCAGCTAAGGTACAAGCAATTCTTGATATGCCACCACCAAGGAACATTAGTCAACTACACTCTTTGTAGGGACGGTTACAATCCATTCACAGATTCATTGCTCAACTGACAGATAAAAGTTTACCATTTACACACCTCTTACACAAGAATATTCCATTTAAGTGGGAGCACAAATGCGAAGCAAAATTTGATCAGATAAAGCAGTATCTCATGAATCCACCAGTATTGATTCCACTAGTGCAAGGCGGGCCTCTCATATTATACATTGCTGCCATGGAAGTATCTTTAGGAGCATTATTGGCACAGGAAGACAACTCAAGAAAAGAGCGAGCAATCTATTACATCAGTCGAACCTTCACAAGTCATGAGCTAAATTACACCTTCATTGAAAAAGCCTGCCTAGCAGTAGTATTGACTTCTCAAAAATTATGACACTACATGCTCACTCATATAGTAAAGCTTGTGGCTAAGATTGACCCACTCAAATATCTTCTAAGTAAGGCAACCTTAACTGGCAGGTTGGCTATGGGTTATGATCCTAAGTGAATTTGATATTAATTATGTGGATCGGAAAGCTATCAAGGGACAGGTAATTGTAGATCATTTAGCGGAAGCACCACTATCAGTAGAACACCCAATACACATTGATTTTCTTGATGTCGATGTATTCACAACAGTTATCCAGTAGTCATGGGCACTCTACTTTGATGGTTCTTACACTCAACATGGTTCAGGAGCCGGGATTCTTTCTATTACACCTCAAGGACATACAATTCCAAAATATTATCAGTTTATGTTTCCTTGCACAAACAATGTAGCTGAATATGAGGCATTAGTAATTGGCATAAGAATTGCAGTAGACTGGAAAATCATAGAACTTCAAGTTTTTGGGATTCACAACTTGTTATAAATCAAATCAACGACGAATATCACACTAAAGATGACAAGTTGATACCTTACAAAAGAATGGTGGACGATCTCAAGAAATAATTTGTTAATATCAAGTTCATATAGATTCCACGTATTGATAATAAAGCAGCAGACGCAATGGCTACAATCACCTCTCTACTTCAGTTGACAGAGAATCAAACACGGTATGATTTCCTGGTGGAACAATTGTTTTCTCCCGCCCATGAAAATTTTGAAACTCAAATCATTTGCCACTTAACCAATTCTGACTCTCCCTTGTATGGCCAAATTTACACTTACCTAAAGGATACTATTTTACCCTTAGACTTGTCTAGAAATTAGAAAAGAAATTTCATCCGTCAATCATCCCATTACACCTTAATTGCTGACGTCTTATATCGGCGTGGTTTGGATGGTACCCTCCTTAGATGTCTCGAACGCGATGAATCTGAAAAGGCCTTACAAGAGGTACATGGCGGAATTTGTGGGACACACTCAAGTGGACTAACCTTAGCAAAGAAACTTGTTCAATTGGGTTATTATTGGCCGACCATGGAGAGGGAATCATTCATCTTTGTGAAGAAATGTGCAAAATGTCAGATTCATGGGAATCTCATTCACGCTCCTGCTTAGGAATTACAACCTTTCACCACAACATGGCCTTTCGCTCAGTGGGGATTGGACTTGGTTGGTAAGATACACCCATCATCTTCAAATGGACACAAATTCATTATTACAACCACTGAGTATTTCACTAAATGGATTGAAGTTGTTCCTCTCACAACTGTTACTGGCAAACAAATCTCTTCATTCATTTTGAACTATATCATCTGCCGATATGGTATTCCCAACTCCATTATCACAGAAAATGGAAGACCCTTTAAAAATCAGGATGTTGATGAGCTGTGTGAAAGATTCTACATCCAACACAGGTTCTCTACGCCTTACTATCCACAAGGGAATGGTCAAGCTGAAGCTTTAAACAAAACAATTCTGAAGATTTTGAAGAAGACAATAAATGACGCAGGTCGTGATTGGCATGTCCAATTAAATCCAGCCTTATGGGCATATAAAACAAGTATTCACACACCAACAGGAGCTACCCCTTATGCTTTGGTCTACGGAGGAGAAGCTATTCTACCACTAGAAGTCGAGATTCCCTCACTTCGAGTATTACTAAAAGGGTTAATCAATGATGAAGACTATAGAGTATTGAGGTTGCAAGAGCTAGAACTACTTGATGAACGACGTCAAACTGCAGTAATCATTTGAAGGGATATCAACAAGTTATGTCCCACAACTACAATCACAGAGTCAAACCACGAAATTTTCAAGTGGGTGACTTAGTTCTCAAAGAAAACCCTCGTAATCAGAAGGATCGGGAAAAGAAAGGCAAGTTCGAACCTAATTGGTTGGGCCCTTTTGTTATTATTGCAGCGTATGGATCGGGGGCATATCAGTTGTCAACAGCAGAAGGGGATCTGTTTGAAGATCCAACCAACAACATTCATTTGAATAAGTTTTATGCCAGAGAAAATATCAAAAACAATATAAAAAGTCCTGAGAAAATACCAAAAACAATATAAAAAGTCTTGAAAAAAAAATACAAAAAAATCAAAAAGAGCAAAAATAAAAATAAAATATATAAAGACAAAATCGTTGCCTTGATGAAAACCTGGAAAATAGGTGTCTTGGTAATATAAAAAAAATCAGGAAATCAAGAAAAGGTGCAGTAAAAACAAATGGTGAAAACCTAGAAAATAGGCATTCTTTGTGATTTTATTTGGCTCTCTCATCTATTAGGATTCATTTTGCATATCCATCTTTTCATTGGTATCACACACATGCCTCACCATCATAGTTTACATCGCATCATCTCCTTGAAACGACAAGGACCTCATCATGGCTTGATGAATTAGAATTATCATTAGCAGTAGTTGTGTTTAGCAAGAGTCGAAGTACAAGGTCACTAGGGGGCAGTTCACTTCTTGGAGCTTTCCTAAACAGGCAAACGACAACATGGGTCTAGAATCAAAGTATCAGGAAACAAAAAACTTGTCCAATTACAATGAGGTTGCATAATTGTTTCGACAAATGGACAAATTGGATGATCTTAATCTGAATAAAATGAATAATAAACTTAAAGCAATAAGTTGCAATTGTTGTTTTGATATTTGATGACATCATGTCTTCAGAGTGATTCAAGGATGTACTGAACTAGAATCACAAGGAATAAGTATGATTTTTCTTTGGTTGTTTTCTGTAAGCTAATCATTAGTATTGTGCAAATTTATTGTGGGATGTTCTCTATAATGTATCATTGATGACATTTCAGAATTTACATAGGAAAATGGTTAACTTTTGTCTGTTTATGCAAGCAATACTTAGGTCATCTTGGTTCAATTATACCTTGATGCTTGTATTAACTTGCTACATCAAATATCATGAAAGCAGTACTCAGGTCATCATTGGTGTTAACATACCCTTTGATGCTTGTACTAACTTTCAACATATCAAAAGAATCAATGATGAAAACCAAGCACAACATGAAATGGAAACAAGGAGAATAGTTCATTAC
>VCHN02000014.1:156342719-156476364 GCA_007115665.2 Sequoiadendron giganteum | reverse complement strand
TTGCCAATGGCTTGAACAACACACCCTTGTGGGTTATTTTGTTGGAAGGACTCCCCCAGAAAGTGTGCTGAAAGAATGGGTCAACAAGGCCTGGGTCCCTCATGGGGTCCGCCTTGATATGGTCCAAAACTTGACCAAAGGCTTCTTTTTGTTCCGCTTTGTGGAAGTTAATCATATCCAGGGTATTTTAGGCCATGGGCCCTAGTATGTTAGGTCATCCTTGTAGGTTTTCCAAGCATGGACCCAAGATTTTGTTGTCTCAAACGACACCAAAATGCGGGTTCCGATCTGGATTGAGTTTCTCGGTCTGCCTTTGCCATGTGTGCCCTTTCTAAACCACATTGCTTCCTCTCTGGGGAGGGTTGTTTGTATTGAATCTGATAGGCTTTTCCAAGCCCGACCTCAAAAGCTAGTTTGTGTGGAAGTGGACCTATCCAAGGATTTGAAATAATCTATGGACATTCAAATAGGAGCTATTAGGCACACCCAGAAAGTCATGTATTTCAATTCTCCCAAAACATGCTATCGGTGCCAGTCAGCTGACCACAAGATCAAGGACTTCCCTTTGGCAGTGCCTCGTACACCATCCCTGTCATAAGATGTTGAAAAGCCTCGCCAGACGAAGCCTTTTGCTAAGGTCGAAACAAAGTGGACCACGGTTACAAACTGAAAAAATAAGCCATCTGGTTCTAGGTCGGCTCAAAAGGCCCCTGAACTATCCAAAGTTGTTTCAAACCCTTCAGAGAAGGGGACACCCGCTCCTTCTGGAGCTACTACTGTTGTGGTGCAACCCAAGTCAAAGGCAAGGCCTCAACCTACGACTGTCATGTGTGCTTAGCCAATTATTCCGCCCACAACGGGGGCTTAATGACGGTCTCACAGTCCATCTCCACCGCTAGAAGAAGCAGAATATGTGCCAGAAAATTAGAGGTTTTCACCTCTTATTCAGATTGGTTCAGTTCCACATAATTTTTTGAAGAATATTTTCTCTTCCCTGGTTGAGGAGGAATTGGATTCTGAAAGTATAGAAGAGTTTCATCCATGAATTTTCTTTCATGGAATGTTTGAGGTCTAACTAACCTCTCCATAAAGTATTTTGTTAGAGATACCTTACAAAAATACTCAAGGATTGAAGTGCTTTGTCTCCAAGAAGTTAAAATTTTAGGATTTTTGCTTGCCTCGGCTTGTCATTCTATTTGGCCAGCCAATACTATGTTTTACACTTTGCATGAAGCCAAGCGTGGTGGAGCCGCCACTCTTTTGTCCCTGTGATTGCATTCTTGCATTGTGGATCATGAGACTGATCCTTCCCAGTGGGTAGTCTGGGTTCTCCTCAACATTGATAATCATTCCTTTGGGATTATTAATTTCTATGCCTCTAATGATGTTGTGGAACGCTCTTTGCTTTGGCGCTGGATTGTTGATTCTTTACCAGTTGCCACATGGTTTCTCTACGGGGAATTCAATATGGTCGAGATGGTGTATGACAAGGATGACACCTTACCCTTCTGTTGGGCTACTGGTGAAAGGGAGGCATGGTTTTACATGCGTAATAAATTGGGGATTTTTGATCCCAATGTTGGTTGCCACCATTCTCATTCCCTCTGGCACACTTGGTGTAATTAAAGGGCTAGTTTTGACAGAGTTTTTAAACACCTTCATCGTTTCATGATCTTGGCTCAATATTTTTTTTCTTTTGACAAATCTTCCTTGCCAGTGAAACTATTAGTGGATGTGACTCTGTCTAATCACTTCCCAATTTATTTTCGTATTGAATGGATATCTTGTCAGCCTCACATGTGTAAAACTCAATTCTTTTTGAACACGTCTCTGCTCTACCACAAGCCCACTCTGGCCCACATTCGTCGAGTGTGGAATTTGGAGTGCAAACCAGTTGGCCAAACAGGTTGGATTACTTGGTGGAATTATGCCATCACTTGTACTACTCGATTCTTGCGCATTTATGGGCACCAACTGGCTATCTTTCGATAGCGATCCTATGAGGCTACCACTGCTGACTTGCGTATAGCTATGGAGGCTTTGGCGGCTAGCCCTTTTTCCCCATCGTATCAAGTCAGGGTGGTAGAATTAAGGCACAATAAGCAAGTGGTTGATAATTACGCTGCCAAAGGAGCGCAAATCAAAGCTCGGCTACATTGGCTTAAGATCGGTGATCGTGCCTCCAAAGAAAGTTTTTTGGCACTTCGGGCCAGACACTCATCCCAAGCATCAAAAAAATTAAGGATGGCACTCGAGTGCTCTCTAAGCTACCTGACATTCTCCAGGCCTTTGTGAGCCATTATGAGTAGGTGTTCACTGCACAGGACTCCATGCCTATGTGACAGCAAGCCCTTCAGGATTGCCTTACTATTGTGCCACATAGGCTTTCTTCAGCCCAGATAAATTTTTGTGATTGATCTCAAGGAAGTTTTTTTTTCTATGGTTGATGACAAGGCTCCTGGGATCGAAAGATTCCCTTGTGAATTCTATAAATCTCTTTGGGACTGTGTTGGGAGCGATTTACATCATGTTTATCTTGAATCTTTTCAAGCCAACTCTCTAGGAAATTTAATAAACAAGGTCAATATAAAGTTCATACCTAAGCCTAGGGATCCGGAGGATATCTGCAATTGGAGGCCCATCACACTTCTCAATGTCTCCTACAAAATTATTGCCAAAGCTTTGGCTCTAAAAATTTACCATCTTTTGCCTCAGATTGTGCGCCCAAAGCATACTAGTTTCATTAAATCTAGGTTCATTCTGGATAATATCATTGTTGTTTGGGAAGGCATGGAGTGGGCGCAACGCTCAAATCAGAAAGTTGTGCTCATTAAAATTGACTTTGCCAAGGCCTATGACCGCATTGAAAATGGCCTTTCATTCTTGCAATTTTGCAAGCTTTGAGTTTTAGGCCCAATTTCATTCAGTATGTTCGTATGCTTTTTGCTGATGCTTCAGCTTGCATAACCATTAATGGCTGCCAGTCTTCTGCTTTTGGTCTTTTTCGCTCAATTCGACAAGGGTGTCCTCTCACCCCCTCTTTGTATGTGCTTGTGGTTGAAGGATTTGGCTACCTTTTAGCCCATGTTGTTTCTCAGCAGCGTGTCAAATGGATTCTTCTCCCAAAATCTCAGGAGCAACTTGTTAATGGCCACTTTGTGAATGATTCTTTTCTCACTCTCTTGGAAGAAGAAGAATCGATCACTGCTGCCCTTGATTGTCTCAACACTTTATGTCTTGCCTCCAGCTCTACCATCCAATGGCAAAAGACCTTATGATACAAGCAATCTGTCTTACCCACTCCAGTGTGGATTCAAACCTATAATTGGAAGTGGATTGGGCAGGGAGAGATCTTTCATTTTTTGGGCATCCCCTTCGCCTTCCAAGCCTCCCCTAGGGAGCTTTGGCAAGCCGTGCTCTCCAAGGTCGAGTAGAATCTTGCTTACTGGATCACTAAGCCTATTTCTCTGTCTGGTAAGTTCTAGGTTTGCTCTAAAGTTTTGGCTACCACTCATGTTTACTACTCCTCCTGTTGGTCCCCCTCCAAATTTGCCTATGGTAGGCTTGAAAATTTGCTACGGGACTTTCTATGGGCATCCTCTGAAACCCACAAGGGTTTCTATCATGTTGCATGGAGTATTGTTGCATCCTTAAGGATTATGGAGGGCTTGGGCTGCTCTCCACTCAACGACAAGGGATTGCTCTTTGTGTCAAGTGGATTATACAGGCCCTCACCGGAGATGAATCCTGGAAGATTCTCCTCAGGCATTGTATCCAATCTAGATTTCCTATTCACAGACCCGCCTGGAAAGGAATAGGTCTCCAAACCCTCTTGGTTATGAAGGAGCCTGTTCAAATTGTTGGAACCTTTATGGCCAAGAGTATTTGGCGCGCCTGGAAGGCTGTTAAGCCTTGGCTCTGATGGGTCGGGGTTGGATTTCATGATGGGATTTCGGTCAATCAACAGAATATTTGGTGGTCTCCTCTTCTTGCTCATAATGGTCATCCCTTGGCTAAATCGCCTTGGCTTAAAGCCCTCAAATTTCACAAAAAGGGCATTCAGACCCTGCAACAGCTCTTTCACCGGCCCACTATGTGCATTATGCAGTGGGATGCTTTTAAGGCCCAACACAAACTTCAAAACCAGGACCGTGCCACTTTTGATGGGCCGGTGAGCATCATTCCAACGGAAACGCTTCACAAAATTGGCATTTGTGAGCACAAACCTTGGTGGAAAGACTGGAAATGGTTTCCAGACACTCTTCTCAGGAGCTATAAGTCGCGGCTTGGTTACTAGTGGCTTTCACCCCATTTTCCTATGATCAATAGTTTGAACCAGAGGTGGCTTCTTAATTCCTTTGCTCATCTTTGGCGGAAGAGATTTGATGCCACTTGGCCTGCAAATGTTAATCCAAATATGGCCCACTTTGCTTGGTGTATTCTTTTCCAAGGCTTGCCTATGGGTTCTTGGCTTATACACTTGGAGGTCCAAGACCCTCATTGCCCTTTTTATGGGCAACCTGAAAGCTTTAAGCATCTTTTCTAGTTTTGTCCCAAAGCTCAACAGCTTTAGACTTGGATTCATGACTTCTTTCGGCCCTTTCGGCCAGAACCTTTTTCTTGGCATATGGTTCTACTGGGAGATCCACCTAGGATCCCTGCTAAGTTCACCCAACCTTGGCACACTTTCAGGATGGAAATCATCTTCAACATCTGGAAAGACAGAAACTCTTGCATATTTTCTCATTCTCAAATGGATATTAATGTTTCTCTTAATGTTAAAGCAATTATTTGTTCTAATGTTCTTTTATAGATACAGGTGCAAGCTAACAAAGTTGCACTAGAGGTGGATCACCTACAATTCCTATTGGACCACTGGGGTAATGCCCCATGTGTTGTGGCTCGGGTCCCCAACTCGCCCTCCTCCTCCCGTGGTCGATAGCCCTCTCTGGGCCGATAGCAGAGTGGCTCCGCGCATCCCCGTTCCCAGCCTCCTATTTGGCGGGATTCTCGCCCTCCTCGGTGTGCTCGCTCTCCTCAGCTGCGAGCTGGTCAAGGATGGCCTTCTAGTGGTGTTTCGAGGAGCGACAGTGGCGATTCTGGGTGGCCCTCTGATACTCTACCTGCTTCTAGTTTTGGATGGCCTGCCAGTGGTAAAAGTCTTTTGTGGCTAGCACTTGCAATCTCGCCCCGGCACGAGGAAGAAGATAAAGATAAGGAAAAAGATGACGATGGTTGGGGTGCTCCTCTTGACGTCACTCCAAACCCCGTTGATGTATGGGGGAAAAACATGGATGACAGAGACCCTCCTGGCTCTGCTAGCACTGCTTTGGCCGCTTAATGGCCTATTTGTTTTAATTTCTCATGCTTTTAGACTTCTGGGCTAGGCCCATGTGACTTGACATTTTGTTATTTCTGGGCTCTGCCCATGTGACTTTTGGGGTGTGTCTTTTTACCACCCGCCCTTTTTTTGTGAATATGTACTCTTATCTTTAAATTAATATAGATAGCTGCCTATTCATCAAAAAAAAATTAAGTATTTAACCTGTTCACTTTTAAAAAGCTCAAATTATATTTGAAGAACATAAAATTCTAATTTTTAATTGGTTGAAAACTTACTAATAACTAATTAAAAAAATGAGTTGAAGAATGATTACAATAATTTTATGCTTAAGACAAATACTAATAATAACCTTAACAATTGAACAATGAAAAAATAAAATAATAACGGTACAGTCATGGCAGAAGGGTCCTCAAAGAGAACAATTCAGACTGTGCAACAAGAGTTACACAATAGAAGCAACACAAAATATGTAGGCAAATGCAAATTCAAACATTCTCATTATCTGAAATTTCAATTACATACAGTTGGCCACATCTGGCCTTACAAATTCGGCTCACGGGCCTGGTACAACATACATGCTCCTTAAAGTGAGCGAAAATATTACAGATCGAATTCTATATACATCTTAGTCTACTTGATCTTGATTTATTGCTATCCTAATGATCTATTACAAGCTTTATATCATATCCGCAGATCTCGAAACATCCACGTCGGCCAAAGAACATTACAATCTCCGATGAAGGAAACGTAACGTGTGCATGAATAGGTCGGCCTCAAATTTGAATTTCTCCACGATAGGTGCATATGATGAAGTGTGGACCTAAAATTAAGGTCGGGGAAACTCCACGGAGCAATTCGAAACACACTATGAGGATCCACAAGCTATAGGAAAGATCCACCAGCGATCAAACTAGTCGTTAGGTTTGAAATTATTTCAGGGCCAGTTCCAAAAACAGTCACTTAATCTGAAAGATAACTTGCCAGAGAAAGATCCAATCGAGCTGAAATCTTGGAATAAGGAAAATAAACATGTCCTTGATGAAAAAATAGATCCACAGGGTCTAGTGAGAAAACATGATGAAATACTGAATCTTCCAACTCGAACTGAACAAGAACAAAACTAAATGAAAATATTTTTGCTTAATGCGGGATTGCAAAGAACCAAGGATGCTCCTACATTAGACATCTGAGGTTATTTGAAAAGTGAGTCCCTCACTTTGTTGGGGCTAAAGTAAAACCAATATGGTCTACCTCAGCTTGAGAAATCCAAGAAGAATCCTCTATGGCTTGCATTTCCACTTCACAAGATATTCTTTGTATTATCTTCCACAAGTTTTCCTCCCATCTCTGACATCCAAAATCTCTTCTATCTCATCTGATTGTTGTTAAGGAAGTTGTTCTTCCAATTTTTCTTTATTGTCTTCACTGAATTCTGCTTCGTGGTATTGATGTAGATCTACAATGTTGAGTGTAGGTTATATACCCATGCCATCTGGTAACTCCACATCATATGCGTTTCTTGAATCAAATTTCTTCAAAATCCTACAGGGTCCAAACTTCCTCATCTTGAGCTTACTGTAATTCCAACTGGAAATATCTCCTTCCTCAGATACACCATTACTTCATCTCTAAATTCAAACTCCTTATGTCTTCTCTTTTCATCTGCTCGTTCCTTATACTTCCGGTTCATATCTTCCAATTGTTGTTTTACTTGAGTATGCACTTTCTTCATATGTTCTATGAATTCCTTTGTTTATGCACTCCTTGTATCTTCCTTGCTAATGTATTGCAATCCTGATATACCTCTAGGATGAACTCCAATAACAATCTCAAAAGGTGTCTTTTCGGTACTCCTGTTCACTGAATTATTGTAGGAAAACTCTGCTTGAGCAAGGACTAAATCCCAACTTTCGGTCTTCTCTCTAACCAAACATCTCAGCAAGTTTCCCAAACTCTTGTTTACTACCTCTTTCTATCCATCAGTCTATGGGTGAAAATTAAAACTGAACTTCAAATCTGTCTTCAACTCCTTCCAAAGTGTCCTCCAAAAGTAACCAACAATCTTTGTATCTCTGTCTGAAATAATATTCCTAGGTAACCCATGCAATCTGTTCACTTTCCTGAAAAAAAAGTCTACTATATGTACTATGTTTGTTGTCTTCTTACAAGGTATGAAATGTGCCATCTTATAAAATATATCTACCACCACAAATACATAACCATTACCTCTTTGTGTCTTCCGTAAACCAAGTATGAAATCTATGCTGATATCCTCCCGAGGTCTCTTTGGAATTTCCAAAGGTTTATACAATCCAACATTCTAACTACTCCCTTTTGCATCCTGACAAACTCTACAACTTTGCACAAATTGCCTAACATCCTTATGAATTTGTGGCCAAAATTAATTCTCACTTACCAATGCAATTGTCTTATCAATTCCAAAATGTCCTACCAATCCTCCACTATGTTTCTCTTTCACCAAGTTATCCCTCATTGAACTTCGGGGTATACCAACTAATTCCCTCTGAACAACATATCCTTCTAAGTAAAATAATCCAACCACTGACTCCTATCCTCCAAGACTGGTTGTTTACAAGCTTTCCAAGGTTCTACAAAATCTGAGTCTTCCTCATACAAGTTCTTTAATTCATAAAAGCCTAAAGTTTCCACTCTCATTCCTACCAACATATTCCTTCTCCTACTCAAGGCATAAACAACTCTATTTGACTTCCCACTCCTATGTTTCAAAACAAAAGTATAACTCTGAAAGAATTCCACCCATCTCATGTGTCTCTAATTCAACTTACCTTAACTATTCAAATACTGCAAAGCTTGATGATTTGTATACAATACAAACTCCTTAGGTAACAAGTAATGTCTCCACATCTTCAAGGCTTGAAATATAGCATAAAACTCTTGGTCATACACTGAATACCTTCTCCTAGAATAATTCAATTTCTCACTGAAATAAGCTATTGGTCTTCCTTCTTGACTTAATACTGCTCCAATTGCATTTCCACTTGCATCACAGTCTACCTGAAATACTTTATTAAAGTCTGGTAAAGCCAACATAGGCTGCTTAGTCACCTTCTCTTTCAACAACTCAAAGCTCATGTCTACTCCAGATGTCCACCTAAAATCCTTCCTATCTCCTCTCATCGTTTTTGTCATAAGACTGTAAATAGAACTGAAATTCCTAATGAACTTTCGGTAGAAACTAGCCAATCCATGAAATGATCTTACCTCTCCAATGCTTTCTGATGTAGGCCACTCAACAATTGCTCTTACCTTCTCGAGATTCATCTTCAATCCATCAACTGATATCATAAATCCCAGATATACCAATTCTTCCTTCATGAAACTACACTTCTTAATGTTTATCAACAACTGCTCTTCTCTCAACCTCTACAAAACTTTTCTTATATGCAAAAAAAAATCTTCTCTAGTCTTACTGAAAATCAAGATGTCATTCAAATAGACAATCACAAACATACCCAATAATTTCTTCAATACCTCATTCATCAACCTCATGAAAGTACTCAGTGCATTTTTCAGTCCAAAAGGCATCACCAACCACTCATACAATCCTTCATTTGTCTTGAATGTTATCTTCCATTCATCCCCTTCTCTGATTATGATTTGATGATATTCACTCTTCAAATCTATCTTTGTAAAGTATTTAGCTCCACTCAAACAATCCATAATGTCATCCATCTGGGGCAAAGGAAATCTATACTTCACTGTGATCTTTTTTATGGCTCTAGAGTCTATACACATCCTCCATTCTCCATCTTTCTTAGGTGTTAGCACTGCAGGTACTACACAAGGACTTAAACTTTCTCTAATCAAACCCTTCCTCAACAACTCTTCCACTTGTCGATTGAATTATTCATTCTTTGCTAGTGTCATTCGGTGTGCTGCTTTATTAGGAAAACTAGCTCCAGGAATTAGATCCATGCAATCACTAATGCTCCTCACAGGTGGCAATCCATCAGGTACATTATCAGAAATGATAGCTTCATATTCTGCCAGTAACTCCTTTATCTCCTCTGGTTGTTCTTCTACATGCTTCAAGTCTTCAACCTTCTTAGGTACCAAGGCATAACACATGCTCTCATGTCTCAGTCCATCCAAGAATATCCTTCCATCAACCAAGTAAATTCTAGCATTCATACAAATCTCAACTTTAGGAACATCCTCGAATGGCAACAAGGTCTGCTTCATCCCATTTGCAACAATAGTATATATATTCTTTCCATCATGAATATTCTGTCTATCATATTGCCAAGGCCTTCCCAACAAAACATGGTATACATCCATAGGCATGATATCGCACAAAACTTCATCATGGTAATTTCCTATCTTCAGTTTCACCAAACATTGTTCACTTACCAGTATCTTATGCTCATCTTCAATCCATGCTATCGAATAGGGCTTCGGGTGTTTCAACATTTCCAACTTAAATTAGGTCACCATTTCTTTTAAAACCAGGTTCTCTAAGCTTCCACTATCAATAATCACTTTGCAACATTTACCAGCTACCTTGCATCTGGTTCAGAACAAATTATTTCTCTGCAACAGTTCTTGCTCCACCTTGCTTTGACACAATACTCTTTTGTTCACCAACACTTCTCCCTCTTCCAATTTATTAGATGATCCAACATGATCCTCCTCAAAAAAGGTTGCTCTTCTATTGTTCTCTGCCTTTCTACTTGCTTCTCCCTGATTACATTCAAATGCTTTATGTCCTCCACCACACTTATAACAAGCTCCTCTGAATACTCGTTTCTCCTGTCTTCTATCATCTTTTTTGTAATCCTTATTCCGATAACCACCATATCCTCCTCTCTGGTAAGAGTTTCCATCATCTCTACGATATGGATTGTCATTCTTACTGACTTCCTTATCTTTATTCTGATTTGCAAAAGATCCTCTTCCTCCTCCAGTAAAAATTCTTTCTCTCTGAAATCTTCGACCTCTTCCTCTTTGTCTCTGCTCATGTCTTTTGTTCAGTTTCTCTTCTACTTTTAGGGCACACTGATATGACTCCTCCACACTTAGTAACTTAATCAAATTGACCTCATCTTGTATAGATGGCCTCAAACCATTCATGTATCTGGCTACTTGCTCGGTCTCATCTTCTGAATGTCTAGATCTGATATTCAACTTGTAGAACTCCTCAGTATATTTTGTCACACTTAACTCCTTTTGCTTCAAATTCTGCAACTTTCAGAACAAACTGATCTGATAGTCTACAGGCATAAACTTTGTCTTCAACTTATTCACCATTTGATCCCATGATCTTATCTTCTCATTTCCTTTTCTTTTCCTATCTATCTGCAAATGTTCCCACCAAAGGGATGAATGTACTTTCAACTTTGTACAAGAAAATTTCACCTTCTTGTCTTCTATGGTACCTTCAAAATCAAAGTACTTCTCCATCTCTATTATCCAATCAAGCATTTCATCTGAATCCAACTTACCTCTGTAATCCGGTGGATTGAAATGTGGTTTAGTATTTACTCTGGTTAGGGCTCTTATGAACATCTCTTCTCCCTGATCAAGGCTAGGTTGATCTTCTCTTTCCATTTCTTCCTTCTTTTCTACCTCTTCATCACTCAAATCATCAACTAGTTGATCTCTCCTCTAGGTCATTTCAACTGCTTCTAATCTAGCAGCAATTCCTCTTAGCATCTCCATTACAGTTGGGTCTGCATTTCCATGCGCTCCATTTCCTCTACCATTTCTTCTGCTCGCCATCTTTACAAAGTCCTCTGTAGCTGCAGGTCAGATCAACAATCCACCACCCCACAATAAATCTTCAACAAAACGCAAAATTTGATGATCTTCCACGAAAGGAATCTCGCTCCGATACCAATTTGGTGCAGTCACGACAGGAGGGTCCTCAAAGAGAACAATTTGGACCGTGCAACAAGAGTTACACAATAGAAGCAACATAGAATATGGAGGCAAATGCAGATTCAAACATTCTCATTATCTAAAATTTCAATTACATATAGTCGGCCACATCCGGCCTTACAAATTCGGCTCACAGGCCTAGTACAACATATATGCTCCTTAAAGCGAGCAAAAATCTTACAGATCAAATTCTATATACATATTAGTCTACCTAATCTTGATTTATTGCTATCCTAGTGATCTATTACAAGCTTTATATTATATCTGCAGATCTGGAAACATCTGTGTCACCAAAGATCATTACAATCTTCGATGAATGAAACGTAACGTGTGCATGAATAGGTTGGCCTCAAATTTGAATTTCTCCACAGCAGGTGCATATGATGAAGTGTGGACCTAAAATTAAGGGCAAGGAAACTCCACAAAACAATTTGAAACACATCGCGAGGATCTGCAAGCTATGATAAAGATCAATGAGCGATCAAACTAGTCGTTAGGTTTGAAATTATTTTGGGGCCAGTTCCAAAAATAGTTACTTAATCCGAAAGTGATAACTTGTCGGAGAAAGATCCAATCGAGCTGAAATCTTGGAATAAGGAAAATGAACATGTCCTCAATGAAAACATAGATCCACAGGGTCTAGTGAGAAAACATGATGAAATACAGAATCTTCTAACTCAAACTGAACAAGAACAAAACTAAATGAAAATATTTTTGGTTGATGCAAGATTGCAAAGAACCAAGGATGCTCCTGCATCAGACATTCAGGGTTGTTTGAAAAGTAAGTCCCTCACTTTGTTGGGGCTAAAGGAAAACCGATACGGTCTACCTCAACCTGAGAAATCCAAGAGGGAAACGAAGGATGTGACACTCATGGCCCAACGATTAATGGCGAAAGTGCAGCCAAGGGGCTACAAAGGAAAGATGTTGATGTGATGGTTGATGTCTCTAAAATTGTTGAGAAAGATTCCAAGGAACTAGAATAGACAAAAATTATAGGTAGGTTCTTGGGCAAGAAATTCACATGAAAATAGATTGGTGATTGGGTTTTAAATAATTGGCATATAGATCATGTTTAAACTTCATGGCGAAAGGCTTTTTCGTAGTGTTTTTTTAAAATGAAAGAGAAAGAGAGAAAATCTTAAGAGTGGTAGACTAGAAATATGGATGATCATTCTTGTATCTACAAAAATGGGAAAGGAATTTCAATCCACTAAATTTTAATCAACGGGACGGGCCAACATGGATTCGACTATACAACCTCCCTGACGAATATTGGTCAGGAAGTTGTCTAAGAAGAATTAGCAATGCACTCGGTCATACATTGGAGGTTAAATCGAGGGATTGTGAATCACTAATATATGCCAAAATACTAATTTTGACAATCAAAGAAATCCTAAAAAAAAATCGCTTGTTTTCTAGAGAGGGAATGGTTTCAATCCATCGAAATAGAAGTTCCTAGATTTTACTACCTAAAATGTAAGCGCATGAATCATAATGCAGAGAAGTGTAAAATATTCCAGTTGACTTTCAAAGATGTTTGGAAAGAAAAATTCCCAAAAAAGATCCATGAGTAGATACAAGCAATGACGAAAATATGGTAACTAAAAATAAGAAACAACAATCACCCTAACATTTGAAGAATTGGAAAATTGTGGTGGCAAAACCCCTAAAAATAGTAATACCAAAGGAATATCATCAAAGATAAGAAGGTTAAACAGAGTTCATAGAAATGGTAGAAAATTCCCCACCAAAAATGATTGGGTGGATTGAAAATGAAGGAGAAGAATGTCTAAACAAGCTTCAATGCAAGGTGACATGGATGGTTTGGATATATTGGAACCAAGGCAAATCCACCAAACTGTAAAATCAGCCCTTGTCTCAAAACTAGGGAGGAAAACCAATAAACAGATTAGAGAAAGGCCCTAAATGGAGAAAAACCCTCAATAAGATCGTATATGTTGTGATCCAAGGGAGGAAATTCCTCTCTTTGTATGTGTAGATTTGCAGGTGAAAAGGGATTGAAGATTGATTAAAAGTGAAATTTTGCAAAGTTGTCAAAGTTGTCAAGCCACATAATCTTCCTTGTAGAATTTAATTCTGAATTTTTGATAGTGAGATCTAGAGAAATCAAGAGTGTAGATCCTGGAACAAAGGACTATGAAATCAGATTTTGGATCCCTATAGCAAGACCCATTCGCCCTAGGGTGAATCTGTCTTAAGAAGACACTTAGCAACAACTTTTGGTGACTGGTACACATCAACTTACCCTTCTTAGATTTGTTAGAAGTTTGTTGTTTCTATTTTTGTTATACTTTAAATTTATGATTCAACTTTCAAATTGCATAATTGAGTTCATTTACTATTTTTAGTTTTTCTCCCCAAAGTGCTCTTCAAACAAATTTTTACCCCGTCTTGTCATAAGGAATTTACAAGATCTCTAATAGGGTTGAATCACCTAAGGGTTGAAAGTCAATCCTACCTTTAGGGATATCATTTCCTAATTAAATAAGAAAGATAGGTGCATCACATCATCCCATTTTAATAAAGCACCCATTTTTTCATCATTTCACAACTTATTTCTTGAGAGAAATATATTTACTAGGGATTTCATGTGATAAATCTCACCTAAATTCTTCTAGAGATCTATAGCATTGGCTTATTGATTTGCATTCAACAATATAAATTCTACCAAACAAAGCCCAATAAGACCCTTAACATTTATATCTATCTTATCATAGTCTTCTTAGGATATAAAAAAATGTTTGGATCTAAATACTACAATTCATATATCTCTATCAATGAGCATTTTCTCCATCTTGTACTTCCAAAGCTCAATGTTTATGCTCAAGAACTTTTTAATTTCTATCCTTAATTTTCTTGCCACTTTTGTAACAATGAGATATTTTTTGCAAGCTTCCACCCAATCCAAGATTAGTATATTTTTTGTGTCCCTTACACCTACAATCTAAGGTGATTAAGCTTTGATACCAAATAAAAGGAAGCATAAGTGAATAATAAATTTCCTACGCTAATCTATGAGAGTATGTACATGCAAATAACTTAAATATTTATAGTTACAAGGAAAAACACACAATAATAATATACAACATAATGGTTAATGTTTGGGAAACCTTTTCAAGAGAGAAGCCCCACACTCCAAAGAAACTCAATGCATTTTTTAGTAATCAAAGGTTACAATACACTTACAAATTCTAAGTCTTTATAGGGTATCACTAATAAGATATATGAGAGTAGAAGCAGCATAAAAAATACCCATAAAAGTCACTATCTAAACTTTCATCTCAACTACCCAATAAATAGGAGAAGTAATACATGAAACCATCAAATATTAATTAGAAAACTATGATCTAAAACCACCCAAATCCCTTGTTCAAATTCAATACTCAAATCCTGAGATGAGTCCATAGGCTAAAAATGACATATTCCTTCTAAGTATTATAGTTCATTGTAATCCAATCATCAACGTTGTTTCTCCATTTTATTTCATAACATATATCATAAGTTGGTAAACAAGTGTAACTCCCTCTTATAACTCACATACATGCTCTTACATTCCCAATATGATAGGTCAAATTCTTGGAGTTCATAACTTTTGATTTGAAAAGTTGATTGAGTTCTGATTTTTGAATTGTAGAGATTGAAGAGATCTACATATTGGACATTCAAGAACCAATGCCAAACCATCCATAAAAAAAATTGAAGGCAAAAAATGAACTCTATACTTCAAGAATTTAGATTTTTTGTTCTATAGCCCCAAAATCACAATTTTGTGTTCCTTAGGATGCAAAGTTGAGACATTTTTTGTAACATGAATTTGATATTTCTTACTTTTTTAGAGGTTAGACAATGTTCTTATGGGCACATGTTGGAATTTGGAAGTTTGTAAACTTGTCATGGGGTTTGAAATAGGTACTATGCAATGATTTATAGCCTTTCCCAATGAGCTTGTAACCCTTTCACATGTAGTTTTCATAAATTTAATTGGTGCAGATCAACAACCATGAATTTTACCAAATTGATTGTTATTGCAATTGAAATAAATAATAGACATTCAACACAAATTGATTTTTTCAAATTTGACAATAAACAATTATTTTAATAATGGTGACCAACGATTTTTATTGATGATTCAAATTTGTACACGTATGAAAGCTCAATTTATTCTTATGTTTTTCATTAGAAACTTCTCTAATTCAAATGTATAAAGCTTAATTTATTCTTATACTTTTCATTAAAAACTTCTCTAATTCAAATTTTGGTATTTATTGCTCCTATGCACTATGCACCCCTACACACTGGAAAACACTCTAAATTACCTTCTTTTCACCTTATATTTCCCACACCATACAACAATAATCAGAAAGCAACAATTTAGATTGGTTTATTATTGTCTATAACTCCTTATCAATAATTCCCATGTCCCAGTTCAAGTTATAACAATCAATACAAATATATTTTTATTGTTGAAGTTTTGAAGATTACAAACCAATTCCAATTTCCCCTTTTCAATGCTCTCTCTATCAACAATCTATAGATTTAAATTTGATTTCCCCCTATTCTAACACCCCCTATGGATTCTCAACACATCTGCAATGTCAAAAGAGTTTCAAAATGATTTTTTTCACTCCCTGAAGTCTCAGACCCCTTGCAACTCCTCTCTTCTCTCTTCTAAAATATGCCACCATTTTTTTTTGTCTTCTTTTATTCCCCTTCCTTTCCCATGCCCAACTCCCTTAAACTCCTAGCCAACAAAATAAATTCACAAAACAACAAGAAGACAATTCAAAATTTATTATCCTCTCCCAAATTTCAACACTCCATGTGTTGAGAAAATAAAAAATGAAAGAATTGCAAGTAAATTAAATTCCTTTGTCTTCATTGCTTGGAAATGAATTTTAATTTAATATCTTAAGTTGAGAAGGAAAATTATAATTAAATTTCTTTAATTTCGCTTGTTCTCTCGTTGCTTGCGAATAGAAAATGGCCCCAACACCAAAAATAAAAGAATTGAGAAAGCTGAAACATTTTTTTTTGGTGATGAGGATTGCTCTACACCAGGGATGCTCTTGTATTAGACACACCAGGTAAGTAAAAATTTTGTGATAATGACTCATAAAATGGATCTAAGTAGTAGGACTACTCTCCCAAGTCATGAATAACTTGCAACATACTCCACTACTGTGATAGGTTCCCCACAAAATTTATTTCTTCATCATTTCCAACACTTTGTTAAAACATTCACCATCTTCCTCCACCAAAATTCTTCTCCTATATTTTCACTAACCATTATACCTATACACATCTACATACCAATATCATGGGAATTAAAAATGTCCATCATATCCTCATCAACACTTACCACTTCTTTTTCAAACTCGACACATTGTTGCATGATGACTTTCAACCTCTTCCAAACTTTGTTCCTTTCTTTCCTTCAAACTTAAATTACGCAAATCATCATATACTTTACAAATGCAAGATTCAAGAAAATCAAAATTTACCTTATTTTCTATAGTCACAACTTCCCATTTACTCACTTTCATGCCTTCAAAAATACATGTTTCAGTTGTATATATTCTTTGATTTCTTCAATATTATCCTCTTCTTTCGTTGTCCCAACTATTGCATGTTGAACACACTGGATACTAAGAGGGGCCTTGAATCAGTATCAACAAAAACTTAAACCTCTCTAGAACTTAAACTCTTCAACATAGATCAAAGCTTCAAACCAAAACTTTTAAACAAATCAACAACAATGAAAGATATAGTAATTTTACTCCCTTAACAAGTTCAACAATCCTCGGAAATGAAAGATACAACAATTATATCCTTAACCAGATCAACAAAAATGAAAATGAAATAGGAAAGCACACATCCACAAGATGACACCAGATTTACGTGGAAAACCCAATGACTGAAAAACCATAGTGAGAGTTAACTCGCAATATAGAAGCTCACTGCTTACAAAAAAGCTCATTGCCAAAAAACTTGCAAACTAAGGCACATTACCTTAGGGAAAGATACAAAGGACTCGCAGAACTGAAGCACTTACAACTCTAAGGGTAAGATATAAGGACCTGATGAGACTCACTATCTTAGAGAAGGATACAGAAGATTATAAATAATTACAATATTTTTCAACAATTCACTCTATTAGTTGAGGCATTAAAGACATCTGATCTTTCTTTCATACAATTTCATACATCCTTTTGTGATATATTCAATTACATTCCACACACACACACTTCCACTTTCTCACCTTGCATCTGAAATTTTCTTGTATTTATATCCACCGTAAGACCTCAAAACATCAATTAGGTCAACCAGAAGAAAGATGAGCAATTATTTCAACAAGCTAGACACAAAAACATAGTGGTGTCCTATCCAAGGGAAAGAGAGGACCAAAAACAATCTCATTGCATCTTCTAAAGTGATCCCAAATAATTATCACGCTAGCACACACCAACCCATGTTGGCAACAAGAAAATGTGCAAATGAAACTTGAAGCACATAACCAGTCGACCCAAAAACATAACTTTAATTCAATTTACTCAATGTGGTCTTAATCAAGATAGGTCAAGACCCAAATATTTCTTAAGACAACTTCATATGTTGACACAAACCCTCAAAAACAAATCACAAGCAAAATGACAAGCCTTGTCAACCAGGTATCCACAAATTACCTAGAAGACCAAATCAAACACAATGCAACACCAAAAGAGATCAACCATAGTTGTGTGGATCACAAAGGGATGTTCCTTGAGTATCCAACAACACTTCTAGATACTTATTTCATACTATCATGCCACCAACAACTAGCACAACCCAAATAGGAACATAAAACTTCATCTCAGAAGCACAAAACATACAACCGTGAGATGGAACCCTAACAAATCAACTTCTAGACCATTTCAACACATGAGATTGAAAATAAGACACTACATAGATACTGAGAGCACACTCACCAATCCGCAAGAGCAGAGACATCAATGCAAAGAAATGAGAAGTATTTTTTGGGCAAATCCAAACAACCAACAACACTACCAACCTTTTGCAATTCACATAATCCTCTCAACAACACAAGTGACCTAAAAATATGGGAGTGCAACATCCATAGAGCACAAACACTGAATCCCAAACCGCAATACAATATCACTAACAATAGAGGAAAGTGGAGCATTCTCCTAAACAATCTTTACAAAAACATTCTGAACCATAAACTTCTTACTCACTTGCAGAGGCTAGAGCACATTTGCATCAACACATACTTCTTTAGGAACAACATGAGAGAGCACACAAAATATTGTAGACTATCAACAACATCTCTCCACCATCAACAATACTTCTAATCATCATCTTAATATATCATTATGAAAACTTTGTTGATAGCAACCATACACAATACTTCTTTACATTACATCAAACAAGGCATGACATCCAACCATGAACATCAAAAACACAACAATGACAACCCAAATAGAATATTTTCAACAATGACAGCCAATTCCAACCAACAATGCAACTATCTTCCCAATCATATGCAATAATCTCTTTAGGTGTTAATATTAATGATAATCAACAATCAACATTGACATCGATGACAACCACTGCAAACATTGCAAGCTTTGACATGGTTGAAAAACACATTTTATCTTCTTCCAAGTCCCTCAAATATTGCTTCCAAGAAACAAAACAAACATTGGATTTTCTCCCTACTTTCTCTTCTCTATCCTTTAACAAATTTAAAACATATTTTTTACCATCTTTCTTTATTGCATATGTGTTCAATCTACCATCATAAACAATTTATCTATCAAATTTCCATGATCTCACCAAAAGAACATGACATGTATCCATTGAATTCACATCACAAAATATTTAAGCTATATAATTACCAATTTGAAAACTTACCAAACATTGATCATTCACCAACAAATAACACTCATTTTTCAACCAGGAAACTTGGTAAGGGTTGGGATGTTTGGTTCTCTTCAACTTCAAATTATCCACCATCTCTTTGGAGGCTATATGTTATTAGTGCTACCACTATTTACAATGACTTTACAACACTTTTCATCTACCTTGCACTGTGTTCTAAATAAATTTCTCCTTTGGATTGGTTTTGGTTTCTCCTTTTCCAGATTTGAAACAAGATTATTTAAAACATCAATGACTCCCCTTCTTCGGGGTCCTATTCATGCCTTTATGGAGTCTCAAATTTATTTTCAACATGTTCTACATGTACCTTTTCCTCCTTTCCTCTTCCTCCATCATGTTAGATTTGTGGTCATTCAAATGCTCGATGTCCCATCTGTCCACATTAGAAGCATACATCAATGAATCCCATTCCTCTATCTCTTCAAAATGACCCTCTTCCACGAGAGTAATATCCTCTTCCTCTTGAGAAGTATCCTCTTCATTTATTTTATTGTGTACTTACTTGATATGTGCTTACTTCATCTCATTTATTTTGATAACCTTTACCACTGCTAGGGTGTTCTTTTTCACATGAAAATTTGCCTTTACGTCAAGAGTTGTTTTGCTACCTTCGTACCATTTTCTCTTCCACCTTCGGTGCATATTGGTATGCCTCTTCAATAATGGTTAATTCTTATTTTACTCATATCATCTTGAATAGAATTATTCAATCCATTCATATACCTCTATAATTTTTCTACATCATCTTCTACATGTCCAGCTCGTATGTTCAATTTGTAAAACTCCTCTATGTACTCTTGCTTGTTTTGAACTCTTTTTGCTTCAAGTTTTATAACTCTTTAAACAAACTAATTTGGTAATTTATAGGAAATAATTTGGCTTTCAAATTCACCACAATCCTCTCCCAATATTTAATTTTACCCTTGAAGGGCACACAATCTACTAAGAGGGGGGGTGAATCAGTAGTTTAAATCTATTTAAAATTCTTAACTCAAATGCATATATCAAAACTAAAACATGAATTAAAGAAAAAAATAATGATCAAGGAACAACAAACACACACACATTTGCACATGACAACACCAAATATATGTGAAAACCCAAGATGGGAAAAACCACGGTGAGAATAGTTTCTTGGATCTACTGTCCAAATCCAACCTCATAAAGCAAAAAAATACAAGTGAATTTTATAATATGAAGTAGGCACCAAGTTATCAAAGACACCAATCCTCTATTTTGTTTGTAGAAACCAACCTATTGGAAACACCAATCCCCAATTGAATTAGTACAACAAGTAGAACACCAATTCTACTAGATTACAAAGATAAAGCTTATGGATCTTCAATTGTAGCTAAAGGCTCATCATACACTTATGTACTAGCTACAAACACTATTCCATAGTTTTTATGATCTTTTGATAATGGCACACACTTTGAAATGCAACTCACATTGAATAACTCTAGCTTCATGATCATCTCCTTGTATTTTCACTTATTACGCCTCATTTGTTTCACTCAATTCACATTGTACATCCATCAAAGATGAATATATGTGACATTACATTAACCCATCTTCTATGTCGGCCAGAGATCTACAAATAACCAAGAAAACATAAGGTGGACCTAAATTCAAATTTCATGAAACATGTAATAGGTCGGTCCAAAAATAAATTTTGTTGTCACCAAAAGAACATGATTTCATGCACTACCACAAGAACCTTAATCAGGTCTTATCTTAACATCACACGCAAGATTTCAATTTCACACACTACTATTCATTACCACACAAACCTTGAACACCAACTGGTTGATATATTGGCATAGAGAACCTTTTTTCATGTTGAATATATCCTCTGAAAACTCAGGAATATGATAGAACTAGTGTAGACATACTCTCCTCTGAAACCATAGAGAAAAACTACATTTTTGAAAGAAATGCTAACCATAATTGTATTGCCAGAGAAATCTCTCTGCCTTGAGAACTGAACTGAAACATTTTGGTACATACTTCCACACCACTATTGTCATAATGAATAGATGAATGCATGATATTTCTAGCATACAATAGTCACACACACTTTTGGAACTATAAATAGTAGCATATATTTTTACAAATCTTTGTAACTCAAGATGATAAGTCAAGGGGAATATACTAATAATTCAAGTTATCCTTTCAACACAATGAAAACCTTTTACATCAATGACAACCTATGTTCAACAATCTCCCCCTTTGCCATTGATGACAAATAGAAAAATGTTGGACCACCCATAAAACTAGCTAGACACAGATGAAGACATTTCTCCCCCTTATATTGATTTCTCCCCCTTGGAAGATATAACATTTTGAGTTCACTTTCTCCCCTTTTGACATCAATGTTAGAGATCAACAATCTCTACTTTTAGACTTGAGGCACTCCTTCCCCTATAAACTCATCCTTCAAGTCATAGGAACATAAATTCAAATGCGGAGCATTTTCTGAACCTCCCTGACTGTAGTAACACATTCTTTATTTTGTAGGTTTTGAAATTGTTTGAGATAACTTATATGTTATAAAAAAAAGAACATACATACCTCATACTTACCTTTGAAAAACTACCAAACCATAAAGCAACATCTTGAAATGTGGAGAAATGTGGAGCGTTTCCCTGAAATCCTTTAGTACAACTCCTCTTGAGTCCATACTACCCTGCTTCTGAAAAACATTTCGCAAGACCACCAAGCCTTCTTGCGGCACGGAGACCACGCTCTCCCTCAACCTGTGTTTCCTCTTGATTCAAGAGAACGGAGAAATAACTCCGATCTTCTATTGGAGAAATTCAAAAGTCTCCTTGGTAAGGGGTTTTATGAACATATCTGCCACTTGCTCCTTTGTCTCAACATACTCCAACTTTACCTCTTTTTTTGCAAATTTCTCTCTCAAAAAATGATAGGTTGATTGTAATGTGTTTTTTCCTTTAATGAATTACATGATTATTTGGAATGTTTATAGAACTAGTGCTATCACAAAGAATAAAGATATGTTCATCAAACTCAATCTTGATTTCCTTCAGGTTTTGCTTCATCCAAATCACTTGAGTGCAACATGATGTTGCAACAATATATTGCACTTCTGTTGTAGATAAAGAAACCAAGTCATGTTTCTTGCTCAACCTTGAGACACCAAATTGTCACAAAGAAATAATGCTCCACCACTTGTTCTCTTTCAATCATTTATGCTTCCTACCCAATATGCATCTATGTATGCAGTCAAAGTGAAGTTTTCACTCTTTGGATACCATAGTTTGAAATCCATTGTAGCTTTCAAATGCTTGAATATTCTCTTTACAACTTTGACATGAGTTTCTTTAGGTGCTTCCTAAAATTTAACTACCATTCCAACTGCCTACATTATATCTGATCTAGATGTTGTCTCATACAAAAAACTACCAATCATAGATTTGTACATGGTCTGGTTCGTCGGGGCAAATTCATCATCTTTACTCAACTTGCATCCTATAACCATAGGTGTACCTACTATTTTTTAGACCTCCATCTTGAACTTACTTAGCATATCCTTTATGTACTTATTCTAGGAAATGAATATGCCTTTGTCTGATTGTGTAATCTGCAGCCCAAGAAAAAAGGATAATTCACTTAGCATAGACATTTTAAACTTATTTTGCATTGATTTTTGAAAATCCTTGCACATGTCATCGCTGCTACCACCAGGGATAACTTTAAGAACCCCCCCTTGGAGAAGGTGTAAAATCCTGGTGAATCTTGTATACTTCCCAAAAAAAAAAATCATTGGCGATTTTTTTAATTTTTCGAGAAAAAAATCTCAATTGGAAAATATTTTGTAATCACTAGAACTCTGTGGAAAATCTTAGTGAATTGTGATTTTTTTAAAACCAATAAAATATTTTCATTGGCGATTAAAACCTATTTTCAAACCAATAAAATATTTTCGTGGAGAATTCAACATGTTTTCAAACCAACAAAATATTTCTATTAGCGAATTAAACCTTTACTCAAAATAAATAAAATATTTTTGTTGGCAATTCAAAAATGTTACCAACCAAAAAAAATATTTTCATTAGCAACTTAAACCTATTTTAAAATGAGTAAAAAAAAAGCATTGGTGAATTAAACATAATCTCAAACCAATAAAAAATTCATTAGCGAAATAAACTGGTATGCCAATAAAAAATCATAGAGTGGGTGGTGAAAATATCAAATGCTACATATTGTTCTATTTCAACATAAATTTTCCACACATCCAAATTCCTTCATAAAGTGTTTGGAATGGGGACAAGTGTCAACATATTTATTATGTCTGAAGCCATATGTTAGTGCAAATCAATATAACCCACGACCAGTCGATGAATTTTCGATGGACGACTGTAGTTGCATTTCAAAAGAAAATGTCTGAAGCACTAGACTTGCAAATTCAAACCTCTGGAATAACACTAGAACCGTTAGATTTTAAAAAATTAATGGTTGACACTTTATTACTTATTAAATCACTTAAAGTCATCACACCCAAAATAATATTTTATCGTTGACTGGCTACCAACAGTTGAAGGTCGCTTAAGTTATGACTTAAGCCTTTGGAGTCATCCTAGTGACCGGCCTCATGACCTAGGTGATTATTGGTTCCATGGAGTATAAAAGAATTTAATATCTCCCAAGTCATGTGAGAAATATTTTCTCACAAAAATCAATGGTTGAGATTGGCGATTAACAATCGAGCATCTCTCGTGTGCCTGCACTACTGAGAAGGTTGTTGGCATATGGCTTCTAGTGTTGTCATTGATGGCAACCTAAAGTCATTCATCTAGTCCACAATTTAGTATTGGTTCATATCAACAGAATAGAATGAAGAATAGGGCATCTGGTTAAACCTGAGTTTGTCGATCAATGTGCATTATTTGGTTATCAGTTCATGTTTCACATCTCAGGGAAGATTTTTGGGTATCTGGAATACCTTATTCTAGAGTTTTGTGCCTACACATCCACTAGTGTATGATCTAGGAGATCTGGTGCACTAATTTTCTAGTTATCTGTGCTAGAAGGCCAACTTGGAAAAATTAGTCATTGCGGATGTTTAAGAAGTAATTTGTTAAATGCTTTTATGTTTGAATATGTTTATTTGGGCCCTCACTATGCTTTGACCGACTATGGGCGGTGTGCATAAAGAGTTGGTTGTGGATTTAAGCCGACAATTGAAAAGTATTTTATGCTTTATGAAAGCCAACATATGAGATCAAATATCTGGTAGCGGATATATATATATGAGATTGGTTGTATCATTTTGAAGTAGCGAATGTGTAGTATGCGAAGTATATTAGTGTGCAGTGAAAAATTTAGAAGGATAGTGGTGTGAATTCATTTGTGCATGGAATTGTGATGCGAATTGCAAAGCAGAGCAGAGCGAAGAGCAAAATTAGACAGAAGGTCCAAAATCTGATCTATGAGCCTAACCGGAACTGTAACCTGGCATAAGTAAATGCTACTACTTCAGTTCAAACTTTTAGATGGTCTTAATCTGAACATTTTGTAAGGCAATGAGCCTTTCTATTTTGAGCAGTGAGCTCTAGGCAGTGAGTTTGAATGCAAGTGCATTCCCTTTTGTAAAAATTATATTTGAGTACTCAAATTATGGATTAATCTCCACCGTGGTTTTTCCCCTAACAGGGTTTCCACGTAAAAATCTTTGTGTTATGGTGTTGTGGATGATTACTTTATGTGTTTGCATCTTTTCTTTGGTTTAATGTTGAAATGGTTTAAGTATCAGATTAATAAAGTTCATATTTACAGAACACTTATTCACCCCCCCTCTCAGTGTTACCTTGAGTCCAACAAAGGTGATGTCATCAGTTTTATACAGTAATGTAGGATTGTGACATCTATCCTCAGTGGGACTAAGCTTCAGCTCATGGTTAATGGTCTAAAAGGAATCAACGATCAACATTAAGTTCATCAAAGATCAACAGTTATCACAAGATGGATGACTATAGTTGCATTCTGGAAGAAAATGTCTGAAGCACTAGACTTGTGAATTCAAACCTCCAGAATAATGCTAGAATCGCTAGATTTTAAAATATCAATGGTTGACGTTTTATTATTTTTTAAATCACTTAAAGTCATGATTCAATTTTTTCAAAATAATATTCACATCAAGTGATGAATTAAATGTTCAAGTGAACATGAGTATTTGATGTAATTTTCTTCGTTCTAACTTCTATATATACTTCACCAACTTGATGTTCTTCATATCATTTATAATATATTTGGCTTTGCTTTTTTTCTTCTCTATTCTCAATTTATCTGTGATATTATGGAGTCTTCATGGTGCGTCATGCTACCCAAATGTTTTAGGGAGAAAAGAAGCAGTGATGCCTACGATAGACAAAAGTTGGGTATGGTTTTTACTATTCCCTATGTGCAGGTTGAGGATGCTATAAGAATAATTGTGGGTAGGGAATGACTTCAGAACAACCCCCGCACTCTACTTTCTAAGGTAGCTTATGCTTTCTTTTCCAATTTCAAGGACATTTTGTTAGATAAATATTTGGTGAAGAAGTTGGCAATACATTATTTGCAACCTTTCATTTACTCTCTTTCTTCGTTGGATTTGGAACTTGAGCTTTACAATTTAGAAATTGGGTTAAATCTTGTTGGTGGAATCTTCCCCAAACTTGAACTAGTTGCTTCTATAGTGCAAGCTCTTTCTATGGTTAATATGAGGTGTGGTCTGGTGTGTGATACGACCAATGGATCATTACAGAGTCTGGAGTTTTCGAGGAAGGATTTGGGTGATTTCCTTTTCTTCTTTTTTGTTACTTTGTTTAATTTGATTCACATTGTGCTCAAACACCCAGTTGATGAACTCTGCTATTGTTACATAATTTTTTAGTAATGAATTATGTCTATATTTTATTGTACAACTCTTGTAATATGTATTTTATGATTGGTTTTTTTGTCACGGTTAGTGGATTTTTGGCCAGGCTGGCTATGTACTTCATGGCTACTTAAATTAAAATACTTTTTGTGGCTCAATTCTTGTAAATCATTTTTTCTTTGTTCAATATAAAAATGTGGCTTTTAAGTCTGAAAAGATATTTATATTTTTTGTATGTTTCAAGTTCAAAATATAGTTATGATCATAAGTGAGAAAAATTGATTGTGACTTATTAGTGGACATTGATAATGATTAAGCTACAACAAGCCATTTAAATCTCTCTTTTCAATACCTCAAAGTACTCGACCTTTCATTTAATTCTCAATCTTTTTATCGATTTCTGCATATCCGCCAGATAGTCTTTCATTGAAGAAAATGTGGTTGCGGTACTGCGGATTAATGCCATATGTACCTGGGAAATCTTTAAAAGATTCAAAATAAGGTTGCTCTTCTAATCCAAAGCGAGCGAAATATTTGATTTAATAAATTGATACTGAAAATTTTAGAAAGTATGGCAGGTGGCACGTGCTTTCTTTTTATTGATTTTCGTATTTTTATCAATTTCCACATATCTGCCGAATTATCTTTCTTTGAAGAAAGTGTGGTTGTGGTAAGTTGTAGATTAATTCCATATGTACATCTGAAGTGATTGATCGGATAGCTTGATATTGAAAATTGCATGAAGCATTGTAGATGATGATGTCATTAATCTAGTGATCAATTGAAATAAGATTTGTAATACTTTCATATCATTTAGTGGCAATTTTGATAGCTTGTCAACTTGAGGTACAGTTTGCATGTAGTCAGATGTCAATCAAAATAAAAATTGTAAATGTAAGACTTAAGTTACATGATTACGTTGGTTACTTGGTTTGTGTGATTATCATTATACCCAACCTCGCATGACTCACGAGTAAACAAGGATCAAGCTGGTAGTGGTGGCCCATAAATATGGATAGTGAGCACAATTGAAATCATTCGTAGAAGGCTAAATGCTTTACTACTAAGTGCAATGTTCTAAATTATCATAAGGGTTTTCATTTTGCAAGGTTAATAAGGAAGAAGATGATGTGGTATTATTGGGAAGCTCTAAATTCTCCTACCTCTAGTTATGCAGTTACAGAGTAAAAGACCAATTTCCTTCAAGTTTATAATGGGTGGAATTGGAAAGAATTTGATCTGGTTGACCTAACTTTTGAGATAGGTTTTGAACCAGGATGAGGAGCTCTAATGGAGATAAGTTCTTTCACAAAGAGTACGCCTGTGGCATAATTATTTTAATCTTGTTTGCATTCAAACCTAGTGACTTCTCATGCTCCATTTTGACAGAGGCCCTCGAAGAGGAATTGTGGACTTTCATACTCATTGTGTGCTATCCCGATGCATGGAAGCTGCATGCAAAAGGTGGGAGCAAATTTACTACCCCTTATCTTCTGCATGACTCTGGCTCTCAAACATGATAGGTACATTTTGTATCTTCATAGCTACCATTTCCCCAATATGGTAGGCAAGCCCTATGGATTTTCAAAGTCATTTATTTAATAATATGGTCTAGATCCCATAACCGCCACTACCAACTTGGAATCAATTGTGTCATTTTGAGTTGTTCTGGTGCATCAAATTGAGCATATTATAAACACATAACCATATTTAAGATACCAATATCCAAGCCATGGTCGACAAGCCCCATGGTTTAAGAATATGGTTTGTATTGTCACTGGCAGTAGAAGCAGCCAGCGACCCAATAGCTTGGAATCAATTATGTTTGATGTAAAGTTACATGTGTCATTTATACAAAACAAGAGCTTGCATGCTCTACTCATCTTTAAAAATCTATGTAATAATGTAACATTATAATTTAGTGGTAATAAGTGGTTGTGTTATTCTTCGATATTCATTTATAGTAAAGAATTATTTTGTGTTTACAGTGTCTATTCAAATTATACAAGTAATGTACAAATGGAATAAAATAATGGAATGGAATATTTAACAAAATTATAAAAAATATATTTTTTTCTTTTAAGAGATTAAGTATTATCTATTTATGAAATATTTCCTTGCAGATTTAAAACATAAAGCAATACAAATAAAAAGAGAAAGTTGCCATCAAATTGACAAAAAACACTAAAAGTTGTCACTCTTGCTAGGGTTTTTTGAAATGTTATTGATTTATAATTTTTCGTTGACCTACTCCCCTAGTTCCCAATATCATTAGTCATTTTATTAAAAGTTCTTTGCAACGTTGAGTTACCGGCCCCTTGGCCTTGATGTCAATCAATTTATTGCTTTAAAGGGATTCTACGTGTCCATAGGATGCTTCAAGTAGATCTATATGTGACTAATGGAACCAAAAAATGGACATGTGTACTCATCTCGATGGCTCCATTAGGATTGTATATCCTAGCGCCACTACAGTTTAAAACAACTTTAAAACACATGTTTATTATTTATATCATAAACTAATCAACCATTCGATGAACATTTGATGGACGGTTGTAGTTACATTCTAGAATGAAATGCACAGAGTGATAGACTTGCGAACTCAAACCTCCATAATCATCCTATAACCATTAGATTTACAAAGATCAATGACTGAGAATTTGTTTGAGAATTTATTTCTAAGTGTCATTACGGAAATGTAATGTACTAATTATGTAGTCAGACGGAAACACATTGATGTTTCATTCACTTTAATATTCGAAAAAAATTGTATACACCTAAAATTGGTTTGAGCATCCGATTAATTAAATACACATTATTTGATTAATTATCTTAATTTCCTCTACTATTGAATAAATAGAAATATTTATTTATATAGTTCACATTTAAATTCATCTTAATTAAATAAACAAAATTAAATACTTTGTTTGATTTAATTATCAAATCCCTTTTTCAATCTATCACATCCATCTTAAATTAATTAAATAAAGATTAAACACTTTATTGATTAATGGCCATATTCTTTTGTTTAATTTAAATAAACAACTATCCTATAGTTCGTTTTATTAAATTATTTATCCCTCTTTTGCTAATTTTAAAAAATCAAAATATTTGAATTAAAGCACAAGGAATATTCCATCTATATTCTCTCAAAAATGAATTAGATATCCTCTGTCTAATCTATGTCTAAAATATGTCACAATTAATGCTTTGAAACTTCACGGGAAGTTTTGGAGACAAATTCCAAAATCTTCTCTCAATCCTCCTCCATCAATCTTTCCTCTTCTCTTGCCTGGGTGTTTTCATGGGTAGAGACAATCTCCATTTTTCTCTCAATCTCCTCCATCTTTTACCATTCAATTCTCCAGATTGAATCCAAGCCTCTCAATGTCTTCCCTGTGCATTTTTACAGCCAAAAATTCTATAAATAAAGCCTCATTGAACCAATAAAAGGATCCAGATAATCTAACTTTTGCACTCTTACTCTACAGGAATTCAAGTACTCAAGCACTCAAGCATTCAAGCATCCAACATACAACAATCAAGTTTTCACATCAATGGCTGCCTCCTGTAGTTGCAATTATCTGTTTCATGTCATACTAGTTTAATTCATTTATCATTTAGTATTGTTATATTTAGCTCCATATCATTGTTTTAGTATCCATCTCGTTCTTTGAATTGTCATTTTAACAATCATAGTGTCCTCACGATCTGAGAGCAATAGTGATTTAATAAATCTTTGAGGATAGAGAACAATATGACACTTTCAATTGATTATTGCTTTGAATTGATTCAATTTTATTTATCTTTGATATAATGTCATATTAAGAAGTGTTTTTTGCTTTACATCTAATCACATGCTTACAATTTGGCACCCACCGTGGGGCATTAACCCCAATTTTACAATTTTTTTGGAAAGTGTCACGCAGGTTCTCAGCGTGTTTTCTTTTAGCGCTTTCATCAAAAACTATAGCGCTTCTGTGGCAAACTACAATGCTTTCATGCTCTATTTCAACGCGTCCGTGTTACTATAGCGCTTCCGTCAAAAATTTCAGAGCTTTCAATTTTAGCGCTTTCGTCAACTGTTTCAACGCATCGGTGATTTAGCGCTTCCATGACAAACTTCAGCGCTTCGGTGTCTTGTTTCGGCGCTTTCGTGTTTTAGCACATCAGGTAACTGTTTTAGCGCTTCGGTGCAATATTCTAGCACTTTTGTAAAATTAGTCTGGATCCGATGCGGTCGCGGCCAGATTTTAATCTTTTCACAGTTGGACTAAAAAATTATCAATCCTAGGATAGTCACTTCTGGTTTTCTAAAATTTATCAATCCTAAGATAGTCACTTCTTGGTTTCTAAAATTTATCAATCCTAGGGTAGCCACTTTTTGTTTTCCTAAAAGCAAATTTATCAATCCTAGGATAGTCACTGCATTTTTTTCAGTACAAGTTAAAAAGAACATCATGATTTTTGTGAAGCAACACCTTCACATAGATTAGAAAATTTCTTTTTGGGCTTAAAACAGAACAAACTTATATGTTGTGCTTGTGGTGATTAGGCTTATGCTCTCCCCTTAACTGGGTGACCAAAGTGTCAGATTCACTTTTATTTTATGTCATTTACGCTTTGTTAAATCCTTTAGAAGGCCTGCCATAATGGGGAAAAGTACTCACCCTATGGGAACGACCTAAGTGGGAACACCTAAAGCCAAAGATTCCAACCCACTATAATAAAAATGCAAGCTGTTGATGAAAGTCCAACTTGACGGTAGTGAGCAAGATAACCATCCCCAAAATCTTTGTTCTAAAGATTGGGAGGTCTCCTGAGGGAGTTTATCTATTTGTCGCACCGCATGGAAGCCCTATCTACGAACCATAGAGTAGTTTCTCACCGAGTTAGTATCCATACATTGTCATACTCGCAGTGCAAGGGGAGGGAAGAATCTGCCCCCAAGACACTCACCATATAATTACCAAGGACTGCTTGCTCAAGGGATTCAGTATCCACTTCCGTCACTTTGAGTACGCGCCTAGAAACAACAAAAACACGGGCGCCCTCTAGGGGGTGACACGGCTGTGTGAGTCAAAGTAATTCAAGATGTGGGTTGTGAGTATAATGATGACCTACTTGTCCTTAAGTGTGAATATTTTTGATTTGTGTATAATTATCAAAACAACCCATCAAAATCAATAAGAATCATTCATGATTCTTGAACATACATGATCTATTCAGTTAAAAAAACTATTCACAATTGCTTCTTGTGTTTTCACAAATTCATTAAAATCAGATTTAAGATCATCCTGAAAACAACCAAGTCAAGTTAGATCAGAAAATACCATGCTTCAAAAGTAGAAGTCCACCACGTTTCTCAAGAGGAAAATAAAAATCTCAAAACCCAAGGACCCTCTCAGTTATCGAAATAAATTGAAGAGAACGTTTTCTATACCAAAATCGAAAACTTTTTTTACAACATAGAACGTTCATCCACAGATACCACGATTTTGCTAGGGGTCACACCTTAGATTACACAGTAGAATCGCTCTATTCATGAGCCTTCTTCCAGAGAAGAGCTCTCACTCAGTATCACAACCGTAGTCAGCGTATACATCCTTCTTATCTTCCACAATCCCTGATATAGTATGCCACAAGGCCAGATCATATTTTATGGTAGAGAGTCTTAAAAACCTATTTTTAGCATTATGGAATCCTGTTTCAGTGCTACTGGTCACTGTTTTAGCGCTTTTGTGAAATAGCGCTTTCGGGCACTATTTCAGTGCTTATAGTCTATATTTCAGCGCTTTTGTCAAAATAGCGCTTCCATCAATTTCTATAGTGCTTTCATGCACTGTTTCAGCGTTTCTGTTAAGATAGCACTTCCATCAATTTCTGCAGTGCTTTCGTGCATTGTTTCAGCGCTTCTGTCAACTATTTCAGCGCTTCGGAACTCTGTTCTAGCGCTTTTGTGAAATAGCACTTCTGTCCTCTGTTTTAGCGCTTTTAAAACAGAGAATTCAAAATTTTTACCAGTCAATCAGTCTATCATTTTATCCACAGTCTTCATCAGAACCAAGTTTCTTTTTATCAGAATCACTATCTAGAGACCGAAAACATATAGGTTTATACAAATTTCCAATCTTATCAACTGAAACAAGATCTTGCAAATCACAAGTGTCAAAATCAAATAAACAATCGATTACTACACTGAAGTTTCATCGTCAGGATACTATCATCCTTCATCACAAAACCAAGTATAGTAATTAAATTTTTACCATAGTCTCATCAATAAGATCAGTCATCTTATTCAACTTTGTTAAAAGTTCAATTGACATTTTTAGCATAGAAGATCAACATTTCGGAAGAAAGGGTAAGAATTTGTATGCCAATCTTCACTAGGTCCCAAAAGTAGAGACTCTTAGAGCAAGAAATTTTAAAATCCCAAGCAATGGCAGAGGAAAATCCTTGGAACAATCTGAACCGAAATGATAAGAATGAAATAACTCCAGAGGATATCCAAGCAGATCAACAAGATCCCAAGTTCCATATATTTATGGAAAAGATTTTAGAACAAGATATGGAGAAATGTCTTTTGATGTTGACTAAATCAGGTGCGAAAATTCCCAAGGACTTCGACATGAATTGTCTAAAGGAAACACCCGAAACAAGTGAGACTGCAATTCTACAACCTACACAAACAATAGATCTAGTTGTCGCTTTAACATCTCAAATGCAACTATTACAACAACAGATACAAGATATGATGAAAGGAAGTACCAAAAGATATGTGATACAAGACATTTGTCCTTATCCTTTCGACGCAACCGTCGGTCTAATACCTTTCCCTAGACACTGTGAGATCCCAAAGTATGACAAGTACAACAGAAGAATAGATCCGATAGATCATATCAGGGAATTCAAAACAATGAGTCTCGAGTTTTCCCAAGAGGAAACTTACTTAATGAGATTATTCCCAACGAGCTTGGGAGGATCATGTACGGAGTGGTTTTCAAAACTACAACCAAGTATCAGAACTTTTGAGGAATTAGTCAACAGGTTCATTTCCCAGTACTCCTTTAACATCCAACACGATGTTACAATAAAGGATCTTTATAACCTAAAGCAAAATAAAGGGGAAACGTTCTTGTCTTTTCTACAAATATGGTGATTGTTCGCTAGATATCCTCGATCCATTCCTGAGGAAGAAAAGATGGAGTTATTCATTGAAAATTTGATGAAAGAAATGAGTTATAGACTCGAATTACAATGTCCTCCCACATTCTAAAAAGTCATAGAAAATGATCTGAAAATTGAGGAAACATTAGTCAAAAGAGGATTTATCAAACATTTCAACGATAAAACGAACAACACAAATAACTCCTCCAATCAATACTCAAGCAGTGATAAGCCAAAATTTTGGCAAAAGAATCGAACCACAACTACCAATGAAACATCAAATGATTCCCAAAATGTCAAATCGGTCTTTAACTTGATAGCATCTACATCAAAGATTCAAAAGAATGATCAAATTGTTAAGTCAAATGTCGTACAAAACAACGAGATCATAAAGACACAATCATATCAGAAACCATCAAATCAGTGAAGGTTCACACCTTTAGGCCAAACAATAGAATCAACAATGAAAGAGCTAGTCACTAGTGGCCTTATCACTGCACGAGAGGCTCGATTCTGGGATCCAAAGGTCAAACCACCATGGTGGAATGACGCTGATTATTGCAACTTCCATAATAACAAGGGTCACAAAACCAACAATATGAATTTGAAACACGCGATACAAGATTTGATTAACAACAATAAAGCATATGTGGAAACACCCCAAAACAATAACGATCACTCAGCTTTCAAAGACCCTTTGCCAAACTATGACAAAGGAGCATCATCATCCTCAAACTACAAAGGTAAGAACATCAATCATGTCTATGAAAAAACAATCCTTTGTTTATCTGAAGTAGAGAGTAATCATACAGTTGGTCACAACATTGACGACCCCAAAATCAACAACACTACTTTGTTGAACTTGCTCCCGAACATATCAAACTCTGATAATCAAATCAATGTCTTAAAAATCAAAGATCGTCAAGAGCATCAACCAACAAATGTGATGACTAGGGGGCAAGCCAAGGTCATGTTAAAAGGAATTGGATCTACACATGTTGTTCCACCTCCATCTCTCTATAACATTGTCGATCAACTGCAAAACATTCCTGCTCAAATATCGATACTAGAGCTCCTTAAAATATCACCATCACATAAGGAGGTTCTCGAACAAGCTTTAGTTGCCACTACGGTACCAAAGAATTTGGATGTTTGTCAGTTCCAAGCTATGGTGGGACATTTGACTACCCCACATTGTTTATCATTCTCCGAACAGGATGATATCTCGCTAAACCATCCCCATAATACTACACTCCATATTGAAGTCTTAATCCACAACCACCATGTCAAGAGAGTCTTAATAGATGGGGGAGATGGTCTGAACATTTGCACTCTCAAGTTAATCTGTGCACTAGGATATTCAGATGATGCTATTGATTCTCGAAGAAAAATGACTATCAAAGCATATGATGAGGAAGAAAAATCGTCTAAAGGCTTGATTGTGCTACCCATTCAAGTGGGGCCAATGATGAAACATATAGCATGTCAAATGTTGGAGAAGGAGTTAACATACAACATTCTCTTAGGGCGACCATGGATCCATGAAATGCAGGTTGTACCTTCAACATATCATCAATGTTTGAAGCTCCCAATAAATGGATGAGAGGTGACTATATCTGCTGATTACAATCATCCTCAACATTGTGACACCCTTAGGATCTCTCAAGATACCTTCATACCACACAACAGAGAAGCATCATCATCCAAACAAGAACAACGTCCAAGTATCACTACTAAGTGGGTAGAAAAGAAAGGTAAAGAGAAAGAGACAAATCCTGTCGAAACTCAGTGAACGGATAATTCGGATCAACAAACTTCTTTATCACATAAATTCCAAGAGAAAATCCAACTGAAGGAATGGGAACATATTTTATGGAGCAATCGCTTAACCTATCACAGTTAATGCCATCTCCTAGGACATATGGTCAACCATCTATGGTCAAATCTCAAACATCATTACCAGTCACGGCTCTTGATGAAAGGTTTGTCAAAAAGGGTACAATAGAGGATGAAACAAGCAACAAAGCAATCCTGGATTGGCTATACAAAGATGAGGAACCCTCTACATTAGATATCAGTATCAAAAATGTTTCCATCAACACTGATAAATATGGAAAAGGAAAAGCTATTTTAGAAAAAATGAGGTATGAAGGACAAGGACCCGTTGGGTTAAGAAAGGATGGAATCACATAACCTATTACACCTCTCACTCTCCACACAAAAGAGAAGCCAGTATTAGGATACTCTAAAGAAGAAAGACAGGAACTAACAAAGACGGCTGTAGAAAATATTCTTCAGTTTAGAGATGGATCTGAAACCGACTCAAATGAATATGAGTGGGCATTGTATTCCGATCTATCTTTCATTGACATTCAAGTCGATGTAATTCAACAATATGCACCTATGTGTGAGGAGGGCCAAGGTTATGGGTCTAGACCACTCGTGGAAGGGTCACTAAATATCGATGATTCGAGTGGGGACGAGCAGACTTCGAGTGGACTAGATGATCTTGAAGAAAGTGCCATCATGGATCTCGATATCCAAATAAACAACTATGACGAAATGGTTGTCCAACCCCTTACATCCATCACCTTGAATGAATCTGATAACCTCATGCCATTAATCCATCCTGAACTCATTGACTGGGAACCTATCGAACCTTTGAATATACCAATATTTACAAACAATGATGCCACCGTAAACTTCCTATGTCATACTGAACCTGGTACAAATTCTGTCTATATTACTCATAACATCACAACTCGGCAGGAGGGTGTCAAATCTTCCAGTTGCAAAAATGACAACAGGGAAAATAGATCTAATGGTGAAAACCATTCTATGGCAGCATTAGATCTGGAAAAAGTAAAAATAAAGAACGCATCTAATGGTGAAAACCTTTCTGAGGCACTGAAGGATGGAAGATTTGACACTCTTTCAGAACACTATCATGAGCGATCATCAGTCCTAGTGGAACCAACGCAATCTGTGAATATCGGCACTGAAGATAGGGCAAAAATCCTACATCTGGCGGAATCCATGACAGAACAAGAAAGACCAAAATTCATCAAGTTCTTTAAAGAAAGAAGCATCAATTTCACTTGGTAATATTCCGATATGCCAGGCCTAGACTCAAATCTGCTTATGCATCACTTATCTTTGCCCGCAGGAATCAAACCTATCAAGCAAAAATTAAGAAAAATGCATCCCCACATCGCATTGATGGTAAAAATAGAGCTAAAGAAATTATTGGATGTTGGATTCATACGGTCTATAGACTATGCCGAATGGATATCCAACCTTGTACCTATTTCCAAGCTGGACAATAGTATCAGAATATGTACAGATTTCAAGGACCTAAATAAAGCATGCCCGAAGGATGATTTTCCACTACCAAATATAGACATCATCGTGGACTGGACAGCAGGGCATGGCATGTTGTCCATCATGGATGGTTTCTCTGGGTACAATCAAATAAAAATAGCCCCAGAAGATCAGGAAAAGACGACTTTCACATGTCCATGGGGAACTTTCTGCTGGAACGTCATGCCATTTGGTCTAAAGAATGCAGGAGCCACTTATCAAAGAGCGATGACGACAATCTTCCATGATATGATGCACACCTTCATGGAAGATTATGTGGATGATATTTTTCCAAAATCTAGTACAAGGGGAGGACATCTGCATAGCCTAGACAAAATCTTCACACGGATGGAGAAATTCAATGTCAGATTAAACCCCAAGAAGTGTGTCTTTGGGGTCACATCAGCAAAACTATTAGGGTACATTGTCTCGAAAAAAGGCATTGAAGTGGATCCGGAGAAAGTCAAAGCAATTATGGAGATGCCACCTCCTAAGAATATAAGTCAACTCAGATCACTATAGGGAAGGCTCCAATCGATCAGAAGATTCATCTCCCAGCTGGCGGATAAAAGTCATCCTTTTAATCATCTATTGCATAAGAATATTGTTTTCAAGTGGGATGAGGGGTGTGAAACAACATTCAATCAAATCAAGCAGTATCTAATGTCACCACCCATTCTCATGCCACCAACAGAAGGAAGGCCTCTCATATTGTATATTGCTACGACATATATCTCATTGGGGGCACTTTTAGCACAAGAGGATTATGAAGGAAAATAACATGCTATCTACTATATCAGCCGTACTTTGAATGGATATGAAATCAATTACAATTTCATAGAGAAATCTTGCTTGATGGTGGTATTCGCTACTCAACAGCTGAGACACTACATGCTAACTCATACAATCAAACTAATAGCAAAGATCGATCCTTTAAAATATCTACTTAGTAAAGCTGCCTTAACAGGTAGACTGGCAAAGTGGGTCATGTTATTAAGTGAATTTGACATTCAATATGTAGAGAGAAAGGAAATCAAGGGACGGGAAATAGCTGAACAATTAGCAGAGGCTCCTCTAGTAGATAATCAACCAATGACAATGGAGTTTCCAGATGCAGACATTCTGACAGTAATGCCCCAACAATGGGTATTATATTTTGATGGATCATATACATAGCACGGATCAGGAGCAGGAATCTTGTTCATCTCTCCACAAGGACACACCATTCCAAAATCATATAGATTAATGTTCCAGTGTACAAATAATGTGGCAGAATATGAAGCATTAATCACTGGGGTCAAAATAGCAATTCAGTGGAAGATCATGGACTTACAGGTATATGGGGATTCTCAACTAGTTATTTATCAAGTAAATGACAAGTATCAAACAAAAGATGAAAAGTTGATGCCCTACAAGCAAAAAATAGATAATTTGAAATAGTCCTTTGTCAATATTAAGTTTGATCAAATTCCAAGAGCTAAGAACAAAGTTGCGGACGCTATGGCTACAATTGCTTCATTACTACAATTTCTTGAGAAGCGTGTTTGTTATGAGTTTATGGTAGAACAAGTGTCATGTCCTTCCCATTATAATCCAAAATCCGCTACCATCTGCCATATCGAAACCACATAAACCTCCATCTATGAAACGATCTATGCCTGCCTGAAAAACGATGTCCTTCCTCCTGATCTATCCAGGAACCAAAAATGAAACTTCATCCGCCAATCCGCATGAGATACTTTAATTACCAACATACTTTATCATCGAGGTCTTGATGGTACTTTACTTCGATGTCTAGAACACAACGAATTTGAAATGGCCCTACGAGAGGTTCACGAGGGTATTTGTGGCACTCACTCGAGTGGGATAACTCTAGCTAAGAAACTCCTCCATTTGGGTATTATTGGCCATGCATGGAGAAATAATCCTATTAGTTTGTTAAGAAATGCCAAAAGTGTCAGATACACATCAATCTGATTCATGCACCAGCACAAGAACTGCATCCCTTCACATCAACATGGCCTTTTTGTCAATGGGGCCTGGATCTGGTAGGAAAAATACATCCATCTTCATCTAATGGACACAAGTTCATTATAACAGCTACAGAATATTTCACAAAATAGATTGAAGCAGTACCTCTTACTACCATCACTGGGAAGCAGATCTCCTCTTTCATTTTGAACTACATAATATGTCGGTATAGAATCCCTCAATCCAATATCACTGATAATGGATGACCTTTCAAGAATCAAGATGTCCAAGAGCTATGTGATAAATTTCATATCCAACATCAATTTTCAACACCGTACTATCCTCAAGGGAATGGCCAAGCAAAGGACTCAAACAAAACAATACTCAAAATTCTCAAGAAGACGGTTAACGATGTTGGATGTGATTGGCATGTTCAACTCAACCCTGCACTATGGGCCTATAGAACAAGTATTAGAACACCAACAGGCGCTACACCATATGCCTTGGTATATGGGTCAGAAGCTATATTGCCCATTGAAGTAGAGATTCCATCCCTACGTGTATCACTCAGAGGTATCATCTCAGATGAAGACTATAGGGTATCTAGACTGCAGGAACTGGAGTTGTTGGATGAGCGTTATCAACAAGTTGTTAACCATCTAACGGCTTATCAACAAAGGATTTCAAGAAGTTACAACCACAGGTAAAACCAAGGGTCTTTCAGGTTGGTGACTTGGTATTAAAAGAAAACCCTAAGAATCAGCAAGACAAAGAGAAGAAAGGGAAATTTGAGCCTAACTAGCTTGGTCCCTTTGTTGTCATATCAATGTATGGATCAGGAGTATATCAGTTATCAACGTCAGAAGGGGATTTGTTTGATGAACCTATCAACAATATTCATCTCCAAAAATTCTATGCTTGAATCTCCTAGTGCACGGGTCAAACTTCTGAAAATTGTTTCTTTGATGAAAATCTGGCAAACAAGCATCTTGGAAACACAAAAATACCAAAAAAAAAAGAAAACTACAAAAGAAAGAAAAAGGGAAAAATGAGAAAAATACAAAAAACACGAAGAGTGTAATCAAAGCATATGGTGAAAACCTGGAAACAGGCGTCGTATGTGATTCTAAGATCAAATTTCCCATCTATTTTGATATATATCAGGATTATTAGTCTGGCATACAATATCGTTTCATATCATGTCAGTCATCTTGCCATCTTTGCATCCATATCAAGATCATTTTCAAATAGTCAAGTATCACTCCAAAGCTTGGGGGAAACATCTGGATATCACTAGGGGCAAAAACACCGATGTCACCAAAGGGAAAAACAACAATATTACAGAAAACCGAAAACAAAGATCAACGTGCAATATCAATCATCCTCAGAAAAGCATCAACCATTTGTATCATTATTGAAAATCCAAAAACATGTCAAAAAGGTAAGTCTGAAAAAGCAACATCCAAAAAAATAGGTATGTGTCAGTCGAACTACGTGGTCTCTGTGTGTGTAACGTAGGCAAGGCTAATCTTTGATCAGCCCCTGAGACCCCTAAGATAGGTTACTAGGTTAGGTCTTTGGTCAAAATCTCAAAAATCCAAAAACATCACAAAATCAGGATGGATGATCTAAAATCTAAATAATGAATGAAACACTCTAAGTAAACAATGGATAAATTATACTTTTGATTATCATTTCTTTGGAGTAACTCAATGATGTAAAAAAAAACTAGAGGAACAAGGAAGAAGAATGATGTTTTTATTATCTGTTGTCTGTAAGTTAATCATATGAATGTATGAATTGTTGGGGATGTGCTATGCAAATGTATCACCGATAAAATTTAGAATTCACACATTGAAATGATTAACCACTGCCTGTTTACGCAATGAATGCTCAGGTCATCTCAATTAAATCATACCTAGATGCTTGTGTTCACTTGCAATATCAAAAATCATGAAAGAGGTACTCAGGTCGTCATTGGTCTAAAACATACCATTGACACTTGTATTCACTTTCAACATCCAATAAAGCTCTATGATGACAAAAAGGCACAAAAGTACTGTTAAAATGACAATCATTTTGCATATAGTTGCATGTTAAAATTAGATTGCATTCATCATATTCATTATCTGCAGAGTATTTGTTGCATAAAGGATTCCAATCAATGATTATCTAATCTACAAATAAGACTGAGTATACTTGACATAAATCCAAAAATCATCATCAAAAACATGTAGGAGTCATCATCACATCATTTAATTTCACCATTTCATCGTTTATACATTTTATCATACATCAAATCAATTATGAATTAAATGGTACCATAAATACATCAGGTTCATTTTTACCATTAAAACATTCATTACATTATCATCTATCGAACATCATATACATACATCATTTACCATCCATACATTTAATAAATCAAATCACGTCATTATTCTCATCCATTATCATTCATCATAAGATCATCATTTATCCTCATCACATTTAAAAATAGAAAACATTTATCCATCCATCCATACATTTACATCACATCATACATCCACGTATCATATAATCCACATATACATTTATCATAAAATCATTGCACAAAATAGAAACGTTCATCATCGCATCATCACATTTGAAATAAAATCATCACATAAATCACATAATAAATACATCCATCACATAGAAATCATAAACCATCATCATATCACATCAACTACATCTCATAAATATATCATCAAGTGTCAAGTATACAAAGAAGTTTAGAATAAAAATACATCATCCACAATGAGCTACATCATAATATACATCATCACAATAGCATCTATGATTTGCTACTGCCAGAATGGACGGACCCAACAGGACCTGTACCACCACTAGAAGGACCAGTACCACCACCACCCCCGGAGGAACTAGGATCTCTGGGATCTCTACGTGGAGGCTGTGTCACACCCTCACTCACTGTTTGCGTGTGTGTCCGCCCAGATCTCGATGCGGTATAACTGACTCTACGCTCAGGAGGCACTGCATCATAATATCTACCTCTGTAGAACTCTGCCTCTTGGCCAGCCCGCATAACCTCTCTCATGTAGTCCACCGCCGAGGTACCATCAGCTACTCTCTGGAGGGTCTCCGTTGTCTCCTATGCCCTCTCGGCAATCTGTCGAGAACTGTCTCTCTCAACTGTCAATGTGGCCACCTGCGTCTGTACAACGACCAATTATCCCTGCATCCTGCGATAAAGTCTAAGCATGAGCCTGTGCCTAGGCCTGCATCTGAGTCTGGGTCTGAACAAGCAAACCCCGAGCCTGTACCAACTACCCCTGTAGTGTCTAAACCTGTGCCTGGAGACCTGCAATCTGTCTCTGTTGATCCACTGCTGACACTGTCACTGCTTGCCTCTTGCGAGGCCTGCTGGATGATGGAGCACTGCTAATGGCTAGCCCTACCCCTTTGTCTCCTCCACTGCCACCATCACTGTCATCATTGCTGTTGTCATCACTGCCACTCTCCATGCTACTGTCTGCCGAAGTATCACCCTCGCTCTGTGCAGAACCCTCTGCCACATCCTCCTTTGTTGGTAGCGGTGCTGGTTCATCTGGGATGATGATGCGAGGATGAGGAACCAAGGCCAAAAATGTAGCATACTCCTCAGTAACTAGTGCCTTTGCAATATCCCTCCGCATATCCTAGGGTGATGGTTGCAATGCCCTATATCCCTCTACTATAGCATCATATGATAAACAGGGCCCCCAATTAGGAATATCCATCCGTTGTCTAGCATAATGAGCTACCCCCTTGTGGCATACACTGCACGATATCGTACTGTCTGTATACTCTACGGAGCATAAATCTCTCTAGAACAAATGGTGTCCGACCGATGAGATACATGGAATCATAGAGAAATCCCAATACTGCATCATCCTCATCTCACTGCTCACAGTCGAGGTACAGACGCTAGATAACTGTCTCTGTATCGTCAAAGACCCGCTTCCAGTGCTCTAACTTGCCCATCTGGGCCTGTGTAAACTGACCTCTGTATTTGAACACATAAGGTCTACCTGGTGGTCTATCTGCAACTGGAAATGGCTGAACAATAGCAAAATGCTCCCATGCCCACACCTGTAACAAGGTCATCCCTATTGATAAGCTTCGTGCTCCGAGGTACACAACCGAGTGCAGATCATGATAGAGATGCACCAACATGCACATCCCCCATGCATATCTAGTATCATGTACCATCATACTCTCAAGAGTCCTGCCCCAACTAATGAGGAATCCCTTTGACCTACGATCAAGGCAAAGGAAACCTCCAATGAATCTAGCTAGCACTGCTGGTAGTGTCGCATACGAATCAAAAATCCTCCGCCATCAAATGCTCGGACCCGCAATGTCCTAATCCGGAAATACTCTGCGAAGAGCATCTCTACCACCGGTCCCATGGGAATCGTATACTATGATCTCCCCTATGAATGGAATACGCAAAATCCGCCACACATCCTCGGGTGTGACCGTCATCTCTCCAGTGGGTAGGTGAAGGTGTTGTGGTCACTATGCCACCTCTCAGCCAAAACAGTCAACAAACCCCGATTAATCCTAATTTGGGGCATATCAAGTAAACTGGTCAAGCCACATCAGCCTATCACTTGAAGCTCATCTGGTGTTAGATGAGGAATCAAGTCTGTGGTCCATGGAAATCTCTCTCACATCTGGAGAGTACCCAAATCCTCCTATCATCATAATGAAAAAACTACAATCAGTGAACTATGTCAAGAAATCAAGAGTCATCCTACTATTAAGTCTATTCCAAAAATTTGGTATGAAATTTTCAATCAAAATTCATGGGCGAACATCAACAAACCTCACCTATCATGAGGTTCATCAAACAGTATCTAATCTCGCCTATCATGAGATTTATTAAATATTGAATCATCTCCTCGCCTATCATGAGGATCATCATAAATAGGGTTTTTTCTCGCCTATCATGAGAACTAGTCTTATTTAAATCATCACAATCCAACATCAAGAATTTAGATTGTCAATCACACCAATCCAAAGAATGGACATGATCAGAAGTGACGAAATCAAGGTTATCTAAGTCAAAATCTTAAATTCTGACATGAAAGCGCTAAAACAGGCTCCCAAAGCGCTAAATCCCAAAAGTGCTACTTTATCAGTCAAAAGCGCTAAATCAGGCACCCAAAGTGCTAAATCTCGAAAGCACTATTTCAACACTCCGATGCGCTATAACAAGCATCTAAAGCACTAAAAGTCCCTAAGCGCTACTTTTCTGCATCTAAGCACTACAATAGTCCATCAAAGCGCCGCTTTACCGGAAGCATTAGAACAGACCATGAAAGCGCTAATCCACCAAATCAAAGTGCTAGAAGTCTCTAAGCGCTACAATCCTACATCAAAGCGCTAAAATTCAAATCCTAAGCGCTATAACATCGAAAGTGTTACATTACCCTATGGAAACGCTAGAGTTTTTAACGCAAGCGCTAAACTACCTACTAGAAGTGCTACACCGGAGTGAAAACGCTACAACGTAGCTCTAAAGCGTTAAAACAGACTAAAAAACACCTAAACTATGAAATGCATAAAAAACAAAAAAAAATGCATGAATTACGAGGAGGTTAAGGGGTACATACCGGAGGTCCATACACGATCGGTCGTCGGTGACGTCGAACACGCTCGAAATAGTGAGTGTGGTAGGGGATAGGCATCTTGCTCCAGCTGGCAGAAAAGTCTTTATCACAAAGGTTTTTTAACTCAAATAGTGCAAATGAATTGGAAAATGACCTTTTTGCACTATATATAATTTTTGGAAAGGTATTTTTGGTGGGTTTTATTATCTTTTGATTAATTTTATCCAGAAAATTAATTAAAACTCATCTGCGGGCTAGATTTCTTCATCATTTGTTGGGAGAAATTATTTCATCATCAAATCATCATCAAATCATAATTTTTTTGAAAATTTCTAAAAATCATTAGATCATTTATTTATCTCCCGAGGGGGCATATTATCATCCATCATCTGAAAATCAATGTCTGGGGCATACAGAATTATTTTTTTTATCATCGATCCTGTCAGTAGTAGCAAAATTTTCTTCGAAGCAACGCATAAACACATCACTTCGAAGAGGGGCAAAATTTATACACCTAAAATTGGTCTGGAGCATCCGATTAATTAAATACACATTATTTGATTAATTATCCTAATTTCCTCTACTATTGAATAAATAGAAATATTTATTTATATAGTTTACATTTAAATTCATCTTAATTAAATAAACAAAATTAAATACTTTGTTTGATTTAATTATCAAATCCCCTTTTCAATCTATCACATCCATCTTAAATTAATTAAATAAAGATTAAACACTTTATTGATTAATGGCCATATTCTTTTGTTTAATTTAAATAAACAACTATCCTATAGTTCGTTTTATTAAATTATTTATCCCTATTTTGCTAATTTTAAAAAATCAAAATATTTGAATTAAAGCACAAGGAATATTCCATCTATATTCTCTCAAAAATGAATTAGATATCCTATGTCTAATCTATGTCTAAAATATGTCACAATTAATGCTTTGAAACTTCACGGGAAGTTTTGGAGACAAATTGGAGACAAATTCCAAAATCTTCTCTCAATCCTCCTCCATCAATCTTTCCTCTTCTCTTGCCTGGTGTTTTCATGGGTAGAGACAATCTCCATTTTTCTCTCAATCTCCATCTTTTACCATTCAATTCTTTAGATTGAATCCAAGCCTCTCAATGTCTTCCTTGTGCATTTTTACAGCCAAAAATTCTATAAATAAAGCCTCATTGAACCAAGAAAAGGATCCAGATAATCTAACTTTTGCACTCTTACTCTGCAGGAATTCAAACACTCAAGCACTCAAGCATTCAAGCATCCAACATACAACAATCAAGTTTTCACATCAATGGTTGCCTCCTATAGCTGCAATTATTTGTTTCATGTCATACTAGTTTAATTCATTTATCATCTAGTATTGTTATATTTAGCTCCATATCATTGCTTTAGTATCCATCTCGTTCTTTGAATTGTCATTTTAACAATCATAGTGTCCTCACGATCTGAGAGCAATAGTGATTTAATAAATCTTTGAGGATAGAGAACAATATGACACTTTCAATTGATTATTGCTTTGAATTGATTCAATTTGATTTGTCTTTGATATAATGTCGTATTAAGAAGTGTTTTGTGCTTTACACCTAATCACACGCTTACAAAAATAAGTGAAATTTTTGCTACTAAGTGATTTTATTTTTAAGTGAGAGAGTCAACACATAGGGAGATTTCAGATTGCTCATTGCAATACACCAGGGAGATTCTAGGTTCCAATAAAGTTAGTCCACAATTGTCAGTATTAATCTTTTTAAGAATCAAAATCCAGGTAAGTGAAAGATAAAATTCCTTCGGCTATGTTTCATTATTTCTTAAAATCTTATTTTGTCAAACTTTGAAGTTTGGGTTTAGGTTTGAGAGACAAGAAAAATTAAGGAGGACTAAGCGGGAATTCACAATTTCACATTGTACAAGCATGTCTACCACCACTAGTAGACAAATAAAGCTTTTGGGAAAGGCAAAGAAAAATCGGATAAAAAAATACATTATGTTGGATTGCTTAAAACCCCAAGTTTCAGTGATCAATACGATGATATTTATGATCCTAAAATTTATGGTAGGCTTACTTCAGAACTTAGATTTTCATATGAGAATAAGGCTGCAAACCAAATGAAAAATAATAGTTTCAATGCACCGTGGGTAAGTGGATTAGGGCACATGATGTTACATGAGGTTTTCCCTTGCCTAGAATTTATCATGGTTTGTGCCCATAATTATGATGATAACAATAGAGTAATTGTTAATAAAGATAGAAAATAATATTTTTATCCATTAATGCAGAAGAACTTGGAAAAGTGTTGGGATTTACAACCAAAGAATTTGGAAATATTCAAATTGACCAGGAAAAGCTTGCTAGTGATTATGAAGCAATGTATGAAAGGGAGAAAAATTATTTCCTAAATAAAATAGTTCAGGATACCAAATAAGTTAGAAAAAAATTGAAAGGTAATCATAAGCCTCCATCTGGAAAGTGACGTACAAATCTAAAATTTCAATGATGAGTCAAGCCTTGATTTTCTTGAAAAGGATACAACTGCCCTCTTTGTCCAACATAATTCTCCCATGTCCCACGTGAGAATATCGTCACATAGTTTCCTTTTGTGGTTCTGCAACCAAGAAAAGGACATTTCGCTATGGGCTCGCAGACTTGCATAATCCTTTATCTTTCACCATGTAATGAACATAAAACAATAAAATTATAGAAAAGCAAAGGCTTTGATTTTGATTTTATGTCTAATATTAAAGGGAAATTTCCTAGCAAAAGGGGATGCAGGATTCATGGAATCGATACCCATAAGTTATAACTTAAAGACCAGTCAAAAAGTGAATGATGTCAACAACAAAACATAAGAACACCAGGGTTTTAGGATAATAGGGTTTGAGAAAGCCCTAGGTTGTAGACCTAACAACCCGAATTTAACCAGTTGAGGATTACCAAGAAATTTACTCTAGGGTTTTAAAAAGCTCTAGGTTGCAAACCTAACAACCCTAATTTAACTAGTTGAGGATTACCAAGAATTTTATGCCAGGGTTTTAGGATAATAGGGTTTTAGAAAGACCTAGGTTGCATACCTAACAACCCTACTTTAACCAGTTGAGGATTACCAATAATTTTATAAGATTGTTCATTTCATCTAGCATGGAGAGAAGACTATCTAAAGTCAAGAGTGTCTTTATATCGATTAACCTACATAAGAGGTCAGGAGCTTTGTCTAATGTGTTGTGATGCTCATACATTACTCTAATCAAGGATCAATATTCTGAAAGAGCTCATTGCGTTGGTCCATGCAAGGAGATCCATTCAGTATCAACATCTTTGAGAAGCTTATTTCCTACTGTTATTCCCTCAGCAAAATTCTAAAAATTTTGCGAAACGTTTGGGACTTCGATAGAAGTATGCATAGAGATCGCAAACTAGATTTTCAAATTTTGATACTACAGGATACTTGCTTACAATTCTAAATGCTAAATTCATTCTATGGGCCATGTGGTGAATGCCAAGCATGTGTGGACTTGCACAAGTAGTTTGTAGCTTTGTGCAAACACTGGTCTTGTGACCTTGCATTATTGTAGCTCCATCAACTCCTACACACACCAACGTTTTGGCAATTATCAAGTCATCCATACCTATAATTTCATTCAAATATTTCTTGACTAGTTTAAATAGATTTTGCGATGTTGAACTGTCCTTCATTTTATGAGCATAGAGAATATGAGCTTGGTGGACATGTTATTTTACAATATACACATACATACAGACCGAAGAAGTATTATCTATCGTAGTAACTTCATCTAAAGATAATGCAATGAATTTTGACTCTTTTACTTTCTCCTTTAAATATTTCTTTTCTACTGCAGCAAGACAACTTTCCCATTCCCATCCAGTTTTTATTGAACAATGTGTGCTAGGAAAGTGAGGAACACCCAAAAACAAATTAAAATATTTTGGGTAGCCTATCATACGACGCCCTCTAGACAAAATATGAAAAACAACACTCATCTTAACAACTTTTTCTAGTTGTGCTCCTTCCATTACTTTTCCAAATTGAGCCTCAATTGTACCTCCACATGTAGCAAGCTTTGATATTCTTTACTTATGATCTTCATATTCAGTGACATACTTAACATGAAGACATTCTTCCTTTGATTTCCATCGTACTATTGATTGTTCCTTTTTGTCTATGATTTGTTTTTCATAAACTTTATCAATATGCTTTTCTATAGTGTCAATCTTTAGTTGCAACTTCTTGTCTCTTTTACATTTCCAACTAAAAATCATACACTTGCATTTTGTTGGAGGTTCATCTTTGTTTTCTTTCTCCATTGCTTCAATGAATGGGTACTTTGACACCCAATCAAGCTAAAAATTCTTTACCATTTCCCACTTGCGCCCCATTTTTTATTTTCCTTTGTTTTTCTTGCTACCAACATCATTTTCGGCCCCAAAATTTTCATCAAAGTCAATTATCTCATTCTGGATAACCAGGGTATCCCTTGGAACATCTTCTGTGGTATTTTCATCCTCATTTGACTCATTTAACTCAATGCCAATCCAACCTTCTGGTGGTGGTGAGGTATTGTGAATGCCTTCTTCATTGATATTTGGTGGAAGAATTGATGATGTAGCTCCATCTTGATTTGATGGATCATAAGCATTGCCAATTCCAAAGTAAGATTGTATGGTAACTCTATTTTTTGGGTGTTTTGATGGCCTCCCAGTCCCTTCACCATCCTAAGGAGTCTTACCCTTGTTGAACTTTCTACTCAACATCTTGATCTCTCACTTCAAATAAAAGTTGGAAAAAAAGTCTTCTTTTTTAAGAAGGACAAAGAATATAGATCACATTCCCTACTCAATATCATCTTTAAAATTGAAGCAAGAATGGAAAAGAGATAAAGAAATCTTATAACACTATGAAGAAATGATCACTCACCTTTAAGTTTAGGTTTTCACCAACTTGCTATTCGTTAATGTAAGAATGTATGTGTTGTAAGTTTGTAACTTGCCTACAATCAACTACAATGTTCCAAGTCCAACTTTTGAATCAAGAGCTCACAAGTTTAGAATTGAACAAAATGTGTAAGAATAAATGAAAGTTTCAATTGTATTTATATCAATCCATATTTGGGAAATTTCATGAGATTTTTAAGTGGTATATTAAAAATTTAGTGAATCCCACATGATTATACAAAAATACATTTAAGTTTTGGGCGAATCAAACCTCGACGAAACATATACATTGTAATTTTCAAGGCAATTATGGCCTTACGATTAACATGGAGGTGTCACGGTTAACATGGAGGTGTCACGGCAATTGGTGAAATGTGTCCTCAAATGTAATTATTTTTTAATGTTATTGGAAAAATAGGTCCTCATAAGCAACTATTTGTAAATTTTAATTGGCGAAATGGGTCCTATTACATAATGTTGTTTTAATAGTATTGGAAAATATGTAGGTGATTTATTACATAAGTCTGAGATTCCAAGTGAAAATATTAATGGTCTATTTGAAACACGTAGCTTTTTATAGCAAATTTATTACTTAAAAATGCCTCATAAAATAAATTGATGGTGAATGGAGATGCATTGGACCAATTTTTCATAAAATTTAGGCGATTTGGCCACCTTGTTGGGTGCGATTAATTCACCAATTTCAACTTGGAAAATATCTAATATTCATCAATTGGTGAAGATTTGCCACTAAAAAATCCCTAGCTACCACCAAAAATAATATCATCTACATAGACCACAACTATCAATATTTGATCACCTTCTATCTTTATGTACAAATTACTATCTGCACTTCCTCTCCAAAACCCTTGTTGTTGCAAGTATCCATTCAACCTTGAATACCATGCTCTGGGGGCTTGTTTGGGTCAATACAAATCCTTCTTCAATATGCACACATAATTTGGATTTTTAAAACATTGAAACCCTTCCAGTTGTTCAATTTAGATATCTTCTTCTAGTTATCCATTCATAAATGACGAATTAACATCCATCTGGTATACATTGAAGTTCTTGAATGTTGAAGGAGATAAAAACATCCTACTAGAGAAAATGTCTCTTCAAAATATATGCCTTCAACCTGAGCATATCCTTTAGACACAAGTCTAGCCTTGTTCTGGATCACTTTACCTTCTTCATTGAGCTTATTTATGAAAACTCTTTGTTCCAATCATATTCTTGCCTTCAGGTTTTGAGACCAGTACCCAATTTTCATTATTTTTTATCTGATTATTCTCTTCCTCCATAGCTTCTATCAAATCTTTCTCTTTGCTTGCTTCTTTATAAGTCTTTGGTTTTATCTTCGATAGTAATGCAAATTGTACTTACTCATTTACCTTCTCAAGTCTCTTCTGGGTCTGGACCCCGGCACTGTCTTTACCTCCTATAATCTGATCTTCAGAACATATTTTTACTAGTTTTTGTAACAACTTATGAATCTTCACTATTGTTGCAGATTGGTTCTTCATCATCTTCTACTTCTAGAGTACTAGTAGATTGAATTGTTTCATCAACTCTTACATTTGAACTTTCCACAATCCTCCTCAGTCTTTTGTTGTTACATACATATGCTTTACTTCTCAAAGAATAACTAAGAAATACCTTCGTCAGATCTAGAATAAAACTTACCCAAACTTTCTTCATCTCTTTTGATGTAGCATTTGCTTCCAAATATCCTAATATGTCTGCTTAAAGTTGGTCTTCCTCTCCATAACTCATATGGTGTTTTATCAGTCTTGTGTCTGATTTGAACTCTGTTCAAGATATATACAACAATTTGAATTTCTTCTCTCTAGTACATATCAAGTAGATTTGTTTGACATAACACTATTCTTGCCATCTCTTGTACAATTTGATTCTTCCTTTTATTAATGCCATTTTGTTGCAGAGTCCCGTGAGCAAAAAATTACCTCTGAATCCCATGCTCTTCACATAAATTTTCATACTTGTCAAAAGTGAATTCTCCACCTTTGTCTGATCTCAAAACCTTGATTATTCTTTCAATTTCATTCTCTACTAATGCCTTGAATTCCTTAAAAATTTCAAATGCTTATGACTTTTGTTTTAGAAATGTAATTGAAGTCATTCTAGTGTAATCGTCAATGAGCATCATGAAATTCCCATCTCCTTGTAGACTTTTTTTCCTCATAGGTCTGCACAAATCTGTATGGATCAAATACAATGGTTTTGATGTAGAATACTCCTTAGTAGGAAATATGTTTTTGTTTTTTTTCCATCATGGAATGGTTTACAATTGGTAGATTGATGCTTCTTAATATTTGACATATCCCAGACCGTTCCTCCTAATCTAATCTTCACAATATCATCAAAATTAATATGTCCCAACCTTCTATTCCACAACCAACTTTCTTCTCTTTGCACAATAACACAATTTTGTCCATTCCACTCACTAAGATGATATATGTCATTGTCTGTCTTGCTTCCTTCCGCAATCAGTTCTCTAATGCTTGATTCCTTGATTTCACAACCTTTAGCACTAAAAGATAGCTTATAACCTTTATCACACATCTAAATTACACTTAAAAGATTATGTTTTAGTCCCTCAACATATATAAAAGCATGTGTCTTTGGCCTACAACCATCAAGACTCAAAGTTCCCTTACTAGAGATTTTGGCAATAAAATTATTTCCAAGTCATAGAACCTCCTTTAAATTTCTTGAAATTCATGAACTTACTTTATCTCCAGTCATGTGGCTTGAGCAACCATTGTCTATGATCCATAAATTCTTCTCTTTCTAAGCATGTAGTGCAGTTTGAGAAATCATCGATTTCTTTGAATTTTTCCCTTCGGGAACCTTCTAAAATTTATCTACTTCATGATTTCTACATGTTGAACCTTTTCTTCCTATTTTCAACACAGGGCTCACAAAATTGCTTCTATAGTTCTTAGCAATGTGTCCAAAATTGTTGCATTTGTAGCAAATGGTATTGAAATTGTATAGAGGTGCAAATGCATTATTGCTGACAAATTTATTTCTTCTTACCAAAGTTTTTCTACAGTCCACAACCTTATGACCAGAACTATTGCAACTGAAACAGTAACTAGAAAAAGAATAACTGAACTTTGTGTTGTATCTCTATCTTGTGGATCTTATTCTCTTCTTTTGAACTTGAATAAATCCATCATTTCATGTCTTACTTTCATCACTTGCAATAGCTCTTTTAGACTTCGTAGTTTTAGAACTAGTCACTTATGGACTTGCTTTAGCAGACTTCACAAACTATTTTGTCACCTTGTTCTTTTGATCGTCAAAACCAATTATGGTTTTAACATGCAAAGATCTTTGACATCCCAATATATGATCTAGAGTTCCAATACTCTTTCCAAAATTCATCTACAACTGCTGATTCACTTTCTCACACTTTTTTCTTATTGTCATAATTTCTACTTCAAGCCTCTCACAATCCTTGTCTCTTGGCAATAATTTCCAAGTTAGAAGTTCTTCAATCCTTTTTGCTTCTTCTATCTAGGTCTTTAGATCAACAATCATCTTCTCTATTTTCTTTAAATCTTGAGATACCTTTTCTTTATCCTTCACTTCTACAATTCTTTTCTTCAGTCTCTTAATCTCTTTTCTAGCACATCTAGTGATTCTTCCACAAGATCTAGGTAAGTGCAAGAAGTTGAGTCCATGAAATGTGGAAGTTTTTTCCTTAGCCAAAAAAATGAAATTGACATTGCAAAAACGGGATCCTATTTTTTAATAAACGAGATCCCGAGCCTAAAATCAAAAAATGGGATCCCATTTTGAAAACTTTCCATTTTTGGAAAATTTTAAAAATGGGATCCCGTTTTCAAAGTTTCCAAAATGGAAATTTTCCATTTTTGGCAATTTTCAAAACGGGATCCCGTTTCGTAAAAGCATAAAAAAAATGTATTTTTATAAAATGGGATCCCATTTTAGAACGGGATCCCGTTTTTTAAAATATGAGTTTTTGGTCAGGTTTGTGCTTTGTTTTTTGGTTTGGGAAAAGCATTGGAAATCCGAACCTAGGCCTTCAACCTGGTTTGACCTGCAAGTTGAAGGTCCTAATAATGTTAGAGAAAAATACCAAGTTTGAACATATGGTTGACGACTTTTTTTGCAATTTTTTTTTACGAAATTAAAACCCATTTTAGATGAGACAATGCAGATTCCAAATATGTAATTTTTTTTACAATTGGATTATTTTTCTATTTTTCAAATAATTTCTAATGAAACTGCTCCATAAACTTTAAATATCAAGATTTTTTACTATTTTAATAACTTTTGATCAACATAACATTTTGACAAATGGATTGCACAAGAACAAACTTCAGACAATTCTTTTCAATTTAAAAGAAAAATTCAAAAAATGATAAGTTTAGGTCATCTTATGCGTGTTGTACATGACGATTTTTCAAAATGATAAATATGCCTAATAAAAATTCAACAAAAATAAATATATTCAATAAAAAATTACAAAAAAATATTGAAAACAAGCTTGAGTGAGACAAATATTTTCCCAAAAGGATTTAGAAAAATACGATAATTTAGGTCAAAATATGGATGTCGTACATGTGCATGGTAAAAAAATGACTTTTAAACAGTGGTTTTTAGAAATGCCTATTGAAACTCAATTTGTACAATCTGGGTATTGAAATAAATTACATATTTGGAAATTAGACTCCAAGTACTACATTTTATGATCAGTGACTTTTTTAAAGATTTCATCTCTAAGTGCTTCAAATTTTAAGGTCAAATGTGTCAAATTTTGAAAATTAAGGAAAATACTTCTGTGCAGCATCGAAACTCTTTTCGTCACTTGTCCGTGGGACTCAAGTGCGCCCAAGTGATCCAGACTACGCCAACCTCCCAAACCACCAAGCTTCAAAACCTGCAGACACCAACTTCCAAAATCCAATGCACAGCGAAACTTAACTAAAGCAATGCAACTATCTACTTAATGCAATGTGATCTAATATTTACATAAGAGATAATGCACAACACCAGAGTTGGGGTAAAGATAGCTTTATTGATTGTGAATGGCCCCTGGCCTAGTCTACACTCAATCACAATAGTGTGTTGCTCACTACCTCGGGTTCTCCCAAGAACCCAATTATAATTCCCACCCCTAGGCTTGCACCAAATCTTCGAGCTGCGATCACTATTGATCTTGCCCCTGGCTGTAGCTCTGCATGATGTTTCCAAACCCTATGACCCCTGATCACTTTGGAACTGTCCATAGTTCAGTACGATTGGAAGACCTCTCGTGGCTCCCATAAGACCTCCCCACACAAGACCCAGGCCCCCCTCCTTGGGAAATTCGAGTCCACACTACAATGCTTGTAATCTCTGCCTCACACTCTGAACACAACACCACTCCTCACTGCACCATCCTCACTCTCACACTGATCACCACTACACTATGCTCTGCTCAATGATCGCCTTTTGTGCCTCCTTGGGTTGCCCCACCATGACACTTCGTTGGAGAATAAGAATCCGTTGTAGAACGCAAGTTGCTTGCGGGTGGGGTACTCTCATTCCCCCATACTAGTTTTTCGTCCAAATCCTAGACCTCTGAAGGATGCGACACTATTTCCGCCTACGTCCCTAATCTTTGACTTTCTGCTTTTGGCTTGAGAACCCATTGTTGCATTTGGATCCCCCTTCACTTAGCCTTAGGAAACTATCACAACACTTGTGCATGGAGGAATCCAACATCCCCTCAACATTATGACAACACCCCATTTTGGTTCCCCAAGGACTTGGTCGCAACATTCCACCTGCCTTGGTGTTCACTTGGAACCTGGCTCTGGCCCAGCTTAGAACCTCGATGCAACTCAGATGCAACCCCTAGCTCACCTCGCATTTGCACGGATATGGACGAGCTCCCTGAGCCCAACCCTGGAATCACCCGTATGCATTCCCAGAATGCCTCCACAGAGCTAACTCGCCCCCTTAGGATTTGACATCCCCTTACATCCTCTCCCACTCTAAATCAGGTGACGTCCCCGACGCCGGCAACACTATCCCTGACACTGCTGCGAAGGTACCCAACTTTGCTTGAGTACATTAGAAGGGTGTGGTAGAGTCCTTCTCCAAGAACTCCAACACCTTGTCCTCATATTTCCACAAACTCTCAGCTCTTTCCCAAGATTCCTCATCTCTTGATTGGCCCTGCCAATGAACTAAGAACTCCTTCCATTTCCTTTTTCCAAATCCCCTCTCCTTGACAGCAATCACTTCCTACACCTCTAAGCCCAGCTTGTTTAAGACATTTGCAGTTCCCCTTGTTGGTACATTCCTATTGTTGTCCTGCTTATCTTCATGATACGAACGAAGCTGACTGACATGGAAAACATCATGGATTCTCATGTGATTTGGCAACTTCAGTTTATAAGCAACCTTACTGACTCTCTATGTCACTTGGTAAGGCCCATCGAACCTTCGAGTGAATGCTTGAATCAACCCCCTAGGTGGCCTAAACCGAATCAGATCCATCTTCAAGAAGACCCTATCACCAACCTTGAATTCCATATGCATCCTCCCTGAGTCTGCATACATTTTCATTCTTTCCGCAACTTTGACCAAGTTGTGCCTACCCAAATCAACTTGGTCCTACCAATCTCTTAGTTTATCCATTGCACTTGGACACTCGCTCATGTATCCACTCAACACTATATGAGGAGTCAGTGGCTGTTGCCCTATTGCCAACCCAAATGGTGAGTACTGACTTGATGCACTCTTCTGCATGTTGTAAAAAAAATGAGTTGGGTCCAATAAGTCTGGTCAATTGGACTGGTTCAACCAAACAAAGTGCCTGAGATAATCTTCCAATATCCCATTTATCCTTTCAGTCTTCCCATCTGTCTCCGGATGATGATTGGTTGACATTAGCAACTTCATTCCAATCAACTTGAACAACTCCTTCCAGAACGCACTGGTAAACCTGGCATCCCTATCACTAATGATACTCAATGGAACACCCCAATGCTTTACCACATTTATGAAAAAGTAGTTTGCAACATCCTCCGCCCTGCACGGTGCCTTGCACAAAACAAAAATGGCATACTTGGAGAATTTGTCGACCACCACCATTATGCTGCTATACCCATCCACCTCAAGCAATCCTGTTATGAAGTCCATGCTCACACTTGCCCACGGTCTCACTGGAACAGGTAGGGGCTGCAACAAACCTCCCGAAGGCTTAGTCACAACCTTATCTTGCTGAAAAATGAGGCAACTTTTGACATATTCATCCACATCTCGCCTCATTTTCGGCCAGTAAAAGCCCCTTTCTAGCAGTGCGAGGGTCCTCTTCTGCCTTGGGTGCACAACCCAAATGCTGTCATGACACTCATGCAGAATTTCCGTCCTCAAATTCTTCCACTTGGGGACATAGACTCGATCTTGGGTGAAAACCAACATTCCATCTTTTATGCTGAACTTCTGAGTCCTCCCCTCTAGTGCTTGTTTATAGAGCTCTGTCGCCTGAAGATCCATCTCATAGCCTTGCTTGATGGATTCCAACACTTCATCAGATAGTGTCACCTTGCTTTCCCCTGGACTTGCTTCTGACACCACTTCCTCCACTACAACTAACTGAGCCTTCCTACTTAGAGCATCCGCTACAACGTTCATCTTCCCAGGGTTGTAGAGGATCTCAAAATCAAACTCCACTAGGAACTCTTGCCATCTGAATTGCTTTGGAGTCAACTTAGCTTGTGTCTTAAAATATGTTGAGGACACATTCTTTGTCTTCATGACAAACTGAGTACCCAAGAGATAATGCTTCCAAGTTCTGAGACAATGGATGATCCCTGTCATTTCCTTCTCATGGGCAGGGTGGCCAAAAAGTGGACTCAACTTCTTGCCAGCACCCATCTACTTCATCTTTATTATTTTTGGAATCCATTTATGGATCTTCTTCAATAGTTTCAAAATCCATGAATACAACTTCTTCATTTTCATTTCTGAAGATATCTTCATCTTCTTCATTAGTAGATTAGTCTTCTTCCTCATTAGTGTAGAAAATTTGATGTTTCTTCTGACCTTTATTCCTTCTTTAAAATGGTTTATTTCCATACTTTTTCTCAACATTTTTAGAAACCTTATGGGGATACTTAGCCATAAAATTTCCTACTTCACCACAATTAAAACACTATAAAGGGGTGATCCCACAATAGTGGTTTACAATTTTTGGTCAAACTGGACACTATAATTATTATTTTTAACTAAATCTTCACATTCAGACACCTATAGTGGCTAAACTGTGAGGAATTTGAAGATGATGCAAACTAGAGTCTCATCACATTTTGTCTATAGATTCTAAAAATGGTTTTTTTCAAAAATTTTGGAATCAGATTGCACTTCTTTTTCCATCTCCCACGAAAACAAGTTTTTTTCAAAAAATAGCATTTTTAAAAAGTGATGCACACCGTATAACACATAATTTTTTTTCATGAAGGATAAAATTCTAATTCTTTCGAATTTAGATTTGTAACTTTGATATCTAGTGCTTCCACTTGGTTAGATAGTTTTTTATTGAATATTTTTTCTTTAATTAAGTTTCGAAGTTAAACCAATTACAATTCAAACATAGTATGACCGTATAACGCGTAACTTTTTTTGTATATATCGGATTTTTTTTTTTTGTTAGATCTAGGACTTCAATATCTGGTGCACTCATATTTTTCAAATTTTGTTTTTGATAATCTGCTATTTTTCCACATGTGCAGAACATAGACCTTCATTTTTAGTGAAAAACCTATATTTAATAAAACTAAAAAAATAAATACATAATAAAACCAAAACATATCAAAATTATATTCATTGGATAGCTCGTTCCGAGTACTACCTGATTCTAGTTGGGTTTGGGTTTGTGAAGTCTTCGCCATTTTCATGTTCAAACTAAGCTTCAAAGTGAAAAAATTTAGGTTTTTTTTTGTGTTTGAGGGGGAGAATGAGGGATAAGGGGGGGTTCGTACGAACCCATAGGGGTTCGAGTGAACCACCTCACATAATACATTTTTATTTGGTTTTTGGGTGGGAAACTAGGGAATGGGTTCGCTCAAACCAGTAGGTTCGTACAAACCCCCAAAATCACATTTTTGGCATGGGGTCATTTTTTGTGAGTTTTCCTTCCTCACTGGAATTATAAACCACTATTGTGGCTTCACCCAAAGATAACTTTCCTTTATAATTACCAGAGCCTCTTTGTAGCTTTCTGATAAAATTGGATTCCTTCAGATCTAATCCAATATCAAAATCTTGATCAACTTGATTCTTAGATACTTTGAATGCAACCTATTTCCTTATAGAATCCTCACTTTTAAATCTCATCTCGAAAGCAGTTAGAATTCCATGTAGTCCAGTCATCTTCAAAGAATTCAGATCCTTAACTTCTTTAATTGCAAAGACTTTAGAATTAGACCTTACAGGGAGAGATCTGAGTACCCTTTTCACAATATTCTCTTCTTTCAATTCCTCACCAAGGCCTCAAATAGAGTTGACCACTTCATCAACCTAGAGCATGAATGTGGAAATATTCTCATCTTCTCTCATCTCCAAGCTTTCAAACTAAAATCTATTAGTTTGTAGCTTTGTCTCTTTGACTTTGTCATCACCTTCATAGATGGTATGCAATTTATCCCATATTTCCTTCGATGTTTTTCATTGCACACCACTTTCACAAATTCAAAGTTAGTCAATCCACATAAAATAACATTCCTTGCCTTAGCATTAATTTCACAAGCCCTCTTTCTGAGCTGATACCCAGGAGGGGTTTTTAGGAATCTCATATCCCTCTAAGATTGACATCTAGATATCCATTCCTAAAGCCATAGGACTCCATCCTAACTTTCAAAAATTCAAAATTGGATCCATCAAAGGGTGGTGCTTTATTTCCAAAGAATCCTTCTTGAGCAACTGAGTGTGCCATCCTAAAACAATCTTAATTTATTAGGACTCTTCAAAGGAGCTTGGCTCTGATATCGATTGAAGGGCACACAATCTACTAAGAGGGGGGTGAGTCAGTAGATCAAATCTATTTAAAACTCTTAACTCAAATGCATATATTAGAACTAAAACATGAGTCAAAGAAAAATTATGATCAAGGAACAACATAAGCACACACATTTTCACATGAGAACACTAGATATATGTGGAAACCCAAGATGGGAAAACAATAGTGAGAATAGTTGCTTGGGTCTACTATCTAAATCCAACCTCACAAAGCAAAAATATAGAAGTGAATTTTATAATATGAAGTAGGCACCAACCTACCAGAGACACCAATCCCTTATTGTGTTTGTAAGCACCAACCTACCAGAGACACCAATACCTAATTGAATCAATACAACAAGTAGAACACCAGTTCTACCAAATTACAAAGATAGAACTTGTAGATCTTCAATTGTAGCCTAAGACACCTCATACACTTTTGTACTGGATAAAAACACTCTTTGACACTTCTTATGACCTTTTGATAATGACACACACTTTGACATGCAATTCACATTGAATAAATCTAGCTTCATGATCATCTCCTTGTATTTTCACTTATTGTGCTTCATATAATTCACTAAATTCACATTGTACATCCGTCAAATTGATGAATATACATGAAATTACATTAACACATCTTCTATGTTGGTCGGGGGTCCCCAAATAACTAGGACGACATAAGGTGGACCTAAATTCAAATTTCATGAAATGTGTAATAGGTCCAAATTTTTGTTGTTGCTGCTATAAGAACATGATGTCATGCGCTACCACATGAACCTTAATTAGGTCCTATCTTAAAATCACACTTAATATTTGAATTTTGCACGCTACTATCCATTACTACATAGACTTTGAACACCAACTGGTTGATAGACAGGCACATAGAACCTTCTTTCACTACAACCTTTTTGCATGTTGAGCATATCCTCCACAAAACTTAGGAATATGATAGAACTAGTGTAGACATACTCTCCTTTAAAACTGTAAAGCAAAATTGCATTTCTGAAAGAAATATTGACCATAATTTTATTACCAGAGAAATATCTCTGCCCTGAGAACTAAACTGAAACATTCTAGTACAAAATTTTAGACCACTACTATCTAAATGAATAGATGAATGCATGATATTGCAAGCATACAATAGTCACACACACTTCTAAAACTATAACTAGTAACATATATTTATGCAAATATTTGCAACTCAAGATGATAAGTCGAGGGGAATATAATGATAATTCAAGTTCTCCTTGACATAATGACAATCTTTGACATCAATGACAACCTATGTTCAATAATCCTTACTTCATTGCCTTTCCACTTACACATGATCCCACCATATGTCCAAGCATGCACCTTCAACCTTGTGCATGCAAACAAGTCACACATTTTGGGTCTTCAATCAATTCATAATCAAAGTATTTCTCCATCTCCAAAATCCAATCAATCAAGTCTTTGGGATTCAAATTTCCCTTATAAATAGGAGGGTCCAATCGGGGTTTACTACTAATCTTTTCCATCACTTTCAAAAATCTACTCTTAGCCATGTTCTCTCCTTCATCCTCCAAATTAATTTTGGGGGCTCCTATTTCATCTTCATCCTCACTAACATCTGCCACATGTACTCCTCTTTGTTGCACCATTTCCATCACATCCTTTCTCACTATGATTTCTCTTAGCATCTCCATGATACACTATCATCATTTTGTGGTACTCTTTGCCCACATCCTATATGCCATGTTGGTACCCTTTGTAGCTACAGGTCTTCTTTCTCCCAATTACCCACAAAACCACCTCTTTGGGTCTTCTCCAACCATAATTACACACTAGACTCAAATTTTTTATTACTCTGATACCACTTGGTGCAGATCAACAATAATGATTTTTTCTAAATTGATTGTTATTGCAGCTGAAATGAATAATAGACATCCAACACAAAATTATTTTTTACAAAATTGATAATAAACAATGATTTGAATTATGGTGACCAAGGAGTTTTATTGATGATTCAAATATGTACAGGTATGAAAACTTAATTTATTCTTATGCTTTTCATTAGAAACTTCTCTAATTCAAATTTTGGTATTTATTGCTCCTATGCACTCCACACCCCTGCACATTGGATAACACTCTTAATTCCCTTCTTTTCACCTTGGATTTCACACACCATACCACAACAATCAACAAACAATAATTTAGATGTAAATTTGATGTACCCCTATTCCAATGCCCCCTTTTTAATGCTTTCTCTGTCAACAATTTGCATATTTAAATTTTTTGTACCCCTGTTCCAATGCCCCCTATGGTTTCTCAACACATCTGCAACATCCAAAGACTTTCAAAATGCTTTTTTTTCACTCCCTGAAGTCTCATGCCCCCTACAAATCCTCTCTCTTTTGAAATCTGCCACCAAACTTTTTTCGTTTTGTCTTCTTTTCTTCCCCTTTCTATCCCACGCCTAGCTCCCTTAAACTCCCATCCAACAAAATAAATTCACAAGCAGTTCAAGAAAATAATTCAAATTTTATTATGTTTTTATCATCCTTTCCCATGTTTCAAATAAAAAAATAAAAGAATTGCAAGTAAATTAAATTCCTTCGTCTTCACTGCCTGACAAGGAATTATAATTTAATATATTAATGTTGAGAAGGAAAATAAGGATTAAATTTCTTCAATTTTGCTTGTTCCTCGATTGTCTGCGAACACAAAATGACACTAACACCAAAAGTAAAAGAATTGAGCAAACTGAAACAATTTTTTTTTTTTGGTGATAAGGATTACTCTACACTTGGGATGCTCTTGCATCATTAATATATAGTTTTTTAAATTTTGTTGTGTATGTTGATTGAAGAATTATAGGTTGCAATTATATGTTTCTAGGTTAAATTAGTTGTTTCACTGAACTTCTGATACCTAGATTGAACATCATATACCAATATCAAGAATACTTAAAAGAAATGGAACATTATTGTATGGGCCATCATCCTAAAAAATAAGATAATAGATGAATGCACCAGAGAGTTAAATTACTATCATATACCATGAAAGCATTATCATCAGCGTGAACCATATGGACAAGTGTAATTACTTTATTTAAAATTAATGATAATACATCTAATTAACTAAAAGTTGCTTAACAATATTATGATCTAGTAATGAAAACACACAAAAAGTTTAGAAAATCATAAATTTTCTAACATAAAAGGAAACTTTATGGATTCACCAGAGTGTAAGGAAAAAAATTGCTTACCCTATAACCTTATAACATGCAATATAACTTATACATTATGATTTACATCCAATTTAAATGATAAGCATTACAAGAAACAAGATTTGAAATCAATATGAGCTAAGCATGCAATTTTGACTAAAAAGGAGTGATCCTTCTCTACTCCATATGTGATTTTTAATTTTTTTTTTGACCTACTAGAGTGCTATGATAATTGAAACTAAATTATGATTTTCTAATGAATCAATACGTAGCCAACATAGATAACTTCATACTCACATTTCCTTGTTTTTAGGACTAGGCTATGTTATGTAACATGGTCTTGCTCATGTAGTCTTGTCCTTCTCATGTAGCCTTATTCGATGTCAATGTTGATTCATGACATTTGCTTGCATGCATATTTATACTTGCACATTTGAAACTTTGTGAAAATTAGAAGCATGGGGCTCGCTTAAAGGTAAAAGGTTGATGATTTTCAAATATTTTGTTATGATAATTAGTTAAGACTTTAGAAAAAATATAAGTACACATAAAACATGCAATGATGATGTAGCATGTAGAGATGTTAATCAAATATAACTTTTAGTGATTTTGGTTGATTATTGTTAATGATACTCAATACTAACAATGATTTAAGAGATACCTCTAGATACAAATACTTAGTAATTGTCTTTTGACCCATGGGAATACAAGAAAGAAAATTAGAATTTGACAGAAGTAAACTAAGGTCATACTACTTGATATAATCCCATGAAAAAAAAACATATAACATACTTTGAACAAAAATAAAATAAAATAATAGTTAGCTAATAAATTTAAAGATAAATATTTATTCAATTTTTATTTATGAATATTTATTCAAATTTAAAAAAATTAAAATTAAAATTTATAACTATACACTTACATCAGGTATTAAAAAAAACGTAAAACACAAGTGTAAATGTGTAAGTTTATGTACTTTTATCCCTTACTTACTGTGCTATAAATTCAACAACTATAAACCCTAGACTCTAAATATGTGTCTACGATAGAGCAGATGCCGGCCTGCCAGCAAATTGAAGTTCCTGCAGGTTTGCTCATTTCGAGATTACTAACTACGCAACGCTTCTCTCTCTTCATAATTCGCTTTCAATTAGCGCTTAAAACACAATTTCACAAGGCTACAAGTTGCCTGCTGCATTAAAATTAGATTAGAGAAAACCGAAATGGCATCAGGTAATAATGGAAGTCTCAAAAATCGCGTTTATTTCAGTAGCTATTGAAACACACGTTGAAAGTTGAGTTTTGTCCTACCAGTTCTTTTAATGTACTGGAATTGGTGTAATACATAAATTATTTTCGCATTTAGTATTTTGTCATCTCAACAAACACTGTAGTGGAACATTTATTGTATTTGGCAGTAAATTTAATGATATCCCATATGCATTTAATTTTAGTCAGGACGATGTTCGAATTTATGTTCGACTTAAATGAACTTAGTCTTTGTTGGTGGTGCAGGTGAATAGTTTGCGTTAATAGCAAGTTGGGTAGATCGATCGATCAGAGCTTCTTCTTCTTCTTCGTATCAGAAAGAGAAATTATTATGGAGGGGATTCTGATGAGTATAGATAAATCAGTGGCTGCAGAACTTGCCTCGGAAGCAATGGAGGAATTTATGAAGATGGCTATAGATAATCAAGAAGCTCTATGGTTAGAAGGCCAAGACGGTAATGAATCTCTCATCTATGAGGAATACTTGAATCAGTTTTCAAGGGTTGATATGGGACAGAGATCTGTTGACTACAAGACTGATGCGACCAGAGAAACAGCCATAGTGTTCATGAAGAGCTTAAGCCTGGTAGAGACATTGATGAACATGGTATGTCAAAGTCATCGTAATTATCCATTCTCTGTCTTTTTAACATTTATTTTATCAGGATGGTAACAACATTTAAAGCTGGAGTTATTATTGCATCTGACAATTGTAATAAAAACTTACTACAGCTGTGGTTCGTTGGGATTCATCTTGTTTTGCCTGTTTTAACCTTTTACTTTAAACTTCATAATTGGTTTTCAAGCCCCAAATGGAGGACCCTAAGAATAGGTGTCTATCCATGTTGCCTGCCATTCATTCGACCTAATATAAAATTATTTGCCAACCAATCTTGGGCATCATGTTCAGAAAAGTATATGATGCCTGGCCCTTTCTATTAGGTAAATTAATACACAGTACTTGTCTTCTTTTGGTAGAATTCAATGTGGTGACTGCAGCTCATGGTGCAGAAAGAAATCTGAATACTGTCTATTTTTTTACTGCAGAAACAATGGAAGGATATGTTTTGCTGCCTTGTCTCAAGGGCAATTACTGTAGATGTCATATCGAGTGGAGGTGGTGGCAGTCTAGATGGTACCCTCCTTCTGGTATGTATGTTTTGAATGGTTTAGGGTTGAGTATATTTAAGTTGACCAGACTGTGCTTTAGTTTAAATAGACCTTTTTTTCTTGCAGATGTATGCAGAGCTCCAAGTTCTGTCTCCATTAGTGCCAACCAGGGATGTTTTCTTCCTTAGATTTTGCAAGCAACATGAAGATGGCGTGTGGGCAGTGGTGGATGTATCTGTTGACAGTCTAACTGAAAGCTTATCTTCCTCCTCCTTGAAATGCAGAAAGAGACCATCTGGTTGCCTGATCTACGATATGCCTAATGGATTCTCAAAGGTCTGCTTTCTTCCAATTTTTAGTTTTGTCAATTAGTTAGATTTCAGAAAATATAGCTAATGTTTAAGGCTAAGATTAATGTTAGTATTTGTTTGAAGGTGTTAGAGACATGCATTAGATATGGGAAGCTTCTAGCTTAATATACTGTATTATTTTTTTCATTGCTTTAAACATTTCAATGCATTAGAATGAATTTCAAAATGCTTTAAGGAATGAATCTCAAAGGGTTCTCTTTGGGGAAGATGGCAAAGTGTCATAAACTTAGGTTGAGTAGGAATAGGATAAAAGGATTTACAAGAAACTCGCTTGGCCAATCTTGAAAGCCAGAACTTGCAATGAAAAGGCTTTCTTTAAAAAAGGGGTTGCCATTGGTGATGGGTGCCTGCATATTAAAGGAAGAAGAAATGGATTAAGGACTGACAAAGAAAATAATGAACTTTCAAATGAAAATGAGTAATAAAGTGAACTCCAAGAATAGAGTATGATAAAGATTTAAATAAAGAAAAATACTCTTAATATTTAATTGAAACAAATTAATCTCTAAGCTGAAGAGGTGCACGTGTGGGCCCGTATCGGGTTCCTAAATTGTTTATGTGGTGGCCTTCGCTGATTGGCAGCTCGCAGGCTTTGTGCCTCGTTGGGCTGCCTCGCAGGTCTGAAACCTCCATAAAAAAAATAAAAAAATAAAAACAGATTAATATTAAGATATTATTATTTGTTAATTAAAAATAAATTTCAATTAGAAAATGAAGTAATTAATCTTTCAAGTTTTTAAAATAGCAAAAATCTAATTAATAATAAATAGAATTAAGGTGAAGGATAAGTAAATATAATAATATAAAAAATATATTAAAGAATGAAACTTGAATCACAAAGAAATAGAGATTTATTTAAAATTTATAGTTTAATTTTTCATATGTATTAATTAATATTAAAAACATATTGGCTCAAAAAAATAAATATAAATTGATATTTTTTTGAAATGAATGCACGAAACAATGATTATTTTAATTGATGTTAAAAAAGATTGGTCAAAATAATACAATAAAATTATTAAATATTTTCTAGAAATAAATGTCCAAAATAAAGACTTGTTAGAGTATTGAAAAATTATTTACAGAAGAACAGTTTTCATATACAAAAGAATAGTTTTCAATCTTACTTCTAAAAGTAAGAAAATTAATTGTAAATTTAAAAATGTTCAAAAAAATTAAATACAACATAAATAAATAGCCACTTAGAAAAAAATTGCAGTTTTAAATTAGAATATTTTAAACACAAACATTTGCTCGAAGTTTTAGAACTAAACACAAGATAATAAATAAAAGTATGAATTCAGATTGACCAAATGAAGTGAAAGCTCAAAAAGGCTCAACAAAGTTTTCAAATTGTGAAAATAATTTACAATATAAGAGGTATCTTAAGAAATAAAAGAATTGGATGTATAAATAAGATATAAAAGGAAATATCCTATAAAACTAATTGTTCAATATAGAGGAAGGTAATTGAAGCTCTATTTTGCAGATAACATCTTTGTAGAAATAATAAAAAAATCATAAGCAATAATAAATACCACAAGACAAGGGAACTGAAATAAGATAGGGGTGAGATTATAAAAATTTAAGCAAATATAAAATTATGAGAAATATATAGTATAAAACAATATTGAGGAGGTATTTCAAAAAATATTAAAATTGAATGTCTAATTTGAAGGTGTGCCAAATTTAAAAATTAAGTCATACCTTTTATTTGTCAAAATTGATGCTTAAAGTAAATAATAATTAACATATAGATATAAATGATCCAAATATTAAAGCATGTTAGAAATGGACAAGCAAAATCTCATTCAAGCCATGAATATAGTTAAAGTATTGTTTATGTTTTTCTAACACACATACAATGCCATTATCAAGATGTAGTTTATGAAATAGTGTATTTAGAGTAAAAAATACTATATATTAATTTGATCGTAGAATAAGAAGTCTTATATTGTTCACAATTAAATAATTGTTAATTTATTATTAATAAGTATTTTAATGATTTAAGCTGACATCTAAAATATTTAGATCTTAATATAAAAAACTAACTTTTTATATATGCACATTTTTCATTTTTCTTTATCTCATTTATTTTTAAAATATTTATATAGTATTAACTCAATATAATTAATAACTAAAAGATTTATAAGATGAGTAGCAACTAAATGTATGTATACTTTAAAATATTTTTAATGATTTATTAATTGCTTCAAAAAATTTCATTTATTAATCATTACAAAAAATTCAAGTAGATTTGAAGGTATCATGTTATGAAAAAAAAAATTAGTTCTTTTCTATTAGACAATTAAATTGAATGATACAAACCCCATAATTTATATTTATTTTGCAAAATGAATATGTAAAACCATTATAATAATATATTATAAGATTTATTTTATTAATTTAACAAGTACCATAATATTTAGAACTAAATTAAATAATTGATTGCTCCAAATAATAAAAGAAAAACCAACACGATGACTATTTTTTTCATTAACAATTTAAAAAAAAACACTTTTTGCATGGATGAGTCATGATGACATGTGTCTAAGAGGGTTTGTGTTAATTTCAATCAAGAGAGTAGCTAACATAGCAAGTAGAGACAATGGTGGCATGTGACAAGGTGGAGGTGGCATTCAAAGTAGATAGCCTCGTTAAGGGTGCTAAAGTTGACACCTCCACATTGAACAATGCATCTACTTAATTCCACTCTAGAGGTGAAATGAAGGTACAAAACAATGTTCAAGTTTATTTATGCCAAAATAGATTTGTAGTGGATCTTGTATACAAGTATGAATGTTCTTAAGAGGGTCATCAAAACTATATCAAGAACTTGTAATACTTGTCAAAGTAGCAAAAGGAGGAGGAATCTTTGTAGTATTGGCAAAAAGTCACATCCATTAATGAAGGTTGCCCAAGGAAACATCATAAATAAATGGAGGTACAATTGGATCTCCAAACAATTGTCTCTATTATGGTCCAAGTAGTGTATGGACACAATTCACACTAGGTGATGTAATATATCATCAAGAACAAGAAGACACATTTAGTTTGTAGAGTGTCATTGTTGTTTGACTGTAAAACCTTTTGAAAAGGATCACTTGGCTTATGATCAATTTCAAATATATAAGCTTTTTTTTAATTCTCTATGAAAGGTTTCTTGATCCCTCCTTACTAACATGTATAGTTTTGGTGATTCAATATGATAATAGAAGGGTGGAAGTAAATACTATGTCTATGAAATATTTTGGCACTTTATGATTAGTGTATTTATAATATCCCAAACCACTTTCTTATAGCTTTGCAATAATTTCAAAAACATGGGCAGATGCAAGAAAGAATGTGCTTACATTTTTAGAATGCACTTAAAACAATGATGGGCAAATGGATGCAAGAAAGAATATGCTTTGCACTTTTTTACAGCTTTGCAAAAATTTCAAAAAAATGGGCAGTAGGGATAACTTTAAGAACCCCCCCCCCCTCAGCGAAGGTGTAGAATCTTGGTGAATCTTTCCTTTTATTTGAAAAAAATATTAATTTTCTTCGCGAATCTTTCTTTTTATTTGATTTTTTTTTTAATTTTCTTGGTGAATCTATGCACATTATTAAAAAAAATTGTAAAATCTTGGCGAATCTCAATGAATAATTGGTAAAAATAATAATCACAGTGGCGAATCCTAGTGAATAATCACTAAAAAGATTGATTACAATGGCAAATCTCTCCATTAAAAATTTGCATAGTTGGTCAGCACAGTTCCCCCATATTTTTTTATTTTTTGTAATATTGAAGTAGGGGCCCCTATGTGATAGCTACCGACAGGGTCAAGGGGGTAGAGCTCCCTTGTGGAGGTCAAGAGGGCAACACCCCTCGTGGGGTTCGGGGATAGCGGCCTCGACACGCTCCTATCGCGATACAAGCGGGGTTGAGGGATAGAGCCCCTCGCCACCAAGCATAAATTCACTATTGAAAATGCATTGGAGCACACACAGATTAAGTGTTTTTAAAAATCTTACTTTAAAAGTAAGACTAAATAAAAATTGAAAATGTTATCATCGATTAGCTTTTTAATCAAATGGTTGCAGGTTGATTCCGCGACCTAATACGCATGTGCCTTTTAAAAGGCTTGTTGAGGTCTGAAATTTGTTTTGGGCCACATAGTTAAATCTAATTGTGTGGCTCAGAACAAATTTCGAGCCTCAACAAGCCTTTTAAAGGCATGTGTGCATTAGGTCACGAAATCACTTGCAACCATCCGGTTAAAAAGATAATTGGTGATTTGATGGCAATAAATAAAATCCCTATTCAAGGCTATAATATCCATGAAATTAAATGGTAATTTATTATTGTGGCAATATTGCCCCAAAATTAATGGTAGGAATATAATATTATTGGCGAATATAATTAGTATTTGTAATTATAGTAACTATTGGTGAATCGGTTCCAATGACGCATTGTTTACATGGCGAATCAAATTGGATTTATTAGTTTAAAAAATAATGCATAGGCGAATTAATTGAGACAATTAATTTTTTGTAAAAGCTTGGTGATTCAGTTTTTGTTTTAGCTTGTATTGTTTGCCATTTTTGGAGGTCTCGATTTCTATTATTCGCTAATTGGTGAAGATTCGCCACTAAAGTTTTCCCTGATGGGTAGATGCAAGAAAGAATATGCTTACATTTTTAGAATGCACTTAAAACAATGATGGGCAATTGTTTGGTTTTGGTCTACAATTGAATGGATAGTGGGAAAATGGCAACACATGAAGGCATCCATATAGGAGGTTGTTTGCACCTAGGGACGCTTGCACCTTTTGATAGGATTGTGATGTGTGCATATGAGGCAATGATGGGCAATTGTTTGGTTTAGGTCTACAATTGAATGGATAGTGGGCAAATGGAAAGAACTATTTTAACACATGAAGGCATCCATGTAGAAGGTTGTTTGCACCTAGGGATGCTTGCACCCTTTCATAGGATTGTGATGTGTGCATTCGAGGCGATGATGGGAAATTGTTTGGTTTAGGTCTACAATTGAATGGATAGTGGGCAAATGGCAGGAACTATTTTAACACATGAAGGCATCCATGTAGAAGGTTGTTTGTACCTAGGGACGGTTGCACCCTTTGATAGGGTTGTGATGTGTGCATATGAGGCACTACCCTATTTTGGGCATTGGTGTCTTTCAAAAATATCCCCTTAGGTGTATGGCCTTCTCAAAAAAAATATTGAAAAACTCCACTCCATTAAAATTAGTGCATATTATTGCACCTCTAAATTGTACTTTTACCTTGAATTTGGAGACAACCTAGAAGGAGAAGATTTTTTTCTTAAGAAATGGGCTAATTGCTTCAAATATTTGACAAGTAATATTAGAATCTTAAGCTCCTCCAAATGCAATGGTGAGTTCAATTTGCTTCAACATGCTTCAAAATATTTATTATCTATGAAAATCATAAATAACAAGAAGCTAATACCCATTGTTAGCATGGCCTCCTATTGTTTGTTTTGGATAAATTAAAAGTCTTTAAAATCAATTTTTAAAATTTTTAGATCCTCTACAAATAATAGCGGGCTTGGATTTACTCTACCAGTCACTCAAAATTACTTGTAAACAATCAGTATCAAAATTACAAAAAGTCACTAGAATGAAAAATAATCTAACATAAGTTTGCATTTTAGCTAACATAAGTTGCATTTTAGCTCTAATATCATGCAAGATTTACTTAAGAAATATACCAATTACCAAAATGCCTAGAACTAACTCAAAAAATTGATTGCTCAAAATAATAGAATAAAAGTGAATATGCAACAAAACAATTGTTCAATTCATTAGCAATTCAAAGGAAAAACATACATATACATAATATTTTGGATGAATGAATCATGGTGAGAGATGCCAAAGAGGAATTTAGTTAATTTTAAACTAGAGATGAATTAGATTTAACGAATAGAGACAATGGTGACATTTAGTGACACATGTTTGATGCAGGAGCATCCAGTGGTGTAAGGGCAATCCTACATCACCCAAAAATATATTTACTTTCATTTAGATTTTTGTAAATGTTTTTGCATTTCTGGATACCCTTTTCGTCGAAAAAGAATTCCCAACTTTCAGAACTGCTTTTTTTGCTCAATTGCTATTTTTAGCAGGTACGAATTTGAAGGCATGAGGAGATAGAAATTTAAGGGAAGCTTCGGGACATAATAATAAACACTTTGGTGAAAGAATTAGGCTAAGATCATCCCTGGTTCAAAAGTTATTCAAGTTTCAGTTTCTGCTTTTTGCCCTACAAAATCTTTAGAGTTAATTTTGAGGGACTTAAAGGCTCAAGATGGGCTCGAAAATTGGCAAAAAACGAAAGCGGTTAATTTGTAGGCCCCACTTTCCGGCACTTCATTTTCGCAAGATTTTTTCGAAAAGGTATTATCATTGAAGATCCGACGGTTAGATCTTGAGTTAGGGCTTTTGGAAGTTTGTGCATAATTAGAATGTTGTTTTTGGCTCCAAACGGAGGAATTGGGCTATTTATGGGGTAGTTTTTGATTTTTGTGGGGAGTTTTTGGGGAAAAAGATCGCATGTTGCAAAAAGGGGAATTTCTGTAGTTTCTTTCTGTAATTTGCATGTATTGCAGAACTCGAGGATTGAGATCCTTTGCATGTAAGAATTTCATATTTTGAAAATAATAAGAATCTCTGGTTTGCTGTGTGATTTTCTGTGTCTCGGGTTGCACCCTCATCAATGTTGAAGGACGTGTTATGGTGACACACATTGCAGAAGAGTTCATTTCAATCAAGAAAGGGGTTAACTTCAACAAGTAGAGACAATGGTGACATTGGATGAGGCAGAATTGGCACTTGATTGTCATCATTAAGAAATGATGAGGTAGAAGTGGCATTGATCCATTATGCTTGTAGGTTTGAATCTTCGTGTTGAAGAAGTTGGTGTTCATGTTGATGACTTTGTGCCCCAAACCCTTGATGGGCGGGTGTGCTTGTGAGCTTTGTGGTTTTGTTGGACTATTTAGCGTGCAAGTTTAGACTATTCACATTTGAACTATTTGTGTTAGTGCAATGTGTTGATGACAAAAATGAGGTCCTCGTTTGTGGCATCACTTGACTTGAACTAGGCTATTTTTTTTTTTTACCAATAAGAAATAAAACTAAAAACAATTTAGAGCAAAGTTGTGGATAAAAAATAGAACTAATAAAAATGATTTCAAAATTAATAAAAATTAAATTATTTTAAGAATACAAACATAAACTTGAAAATAAAAATAATTTCAAAATTAATAATTTTAAAAAATAAAAAATAAAATACAAACATGAACTTGAAAATAGAACTAATAAAAGTAATTTCAAAATTAATAAAACTAGAATTATTTTATGAATACAAACATAAACTTTGAAAACAAGATAAAAGACATGAATGCTGAGAATAATTAACCAATATAACCAAAGTTTATGGGTTGGAGACAGCTTCTAATGAAAATCATTAATAAAACAAGAGACACGCTAAGAAGTAATGAAAATGGAAGCACTCGATATAAAATTAGAAATGAAGTAAATATCGTTATAGCAGAGTTTAACATGGAGAGAATCACAATGAAGGTGTGAATTTAAGAAGTCTGGTTTTGTTGTTTTGTGTTACTATTCATATTAAATGGTTATTGAAGCATTCACGCCCATGGACAACACAGGGGTACAACTTTGAAACATGTTTCTTTTTTAAAAAAAAAAGGGTAAAAATTTATTGAATCAAAGAAACATTATAAAGCAACAGGCAACAATTCTCAAAATACCAACCGATCACACAATAAAAGTCCCTAAAATAACCCAATTAAGAAACCAATTACATATGAAGGTCTTCCATGATTATTTTTTTGAGGGACAAAGAGAGTTCTGAGAATAAAAGTCCCCACTCATCTTTAATCCACCTCTCCACATTCTTAAGAGACTCACTTCGTCAGAAGATAAGCCACCCTATTCCATTCCCTGAGAATATAACAAAAAGAAACAAATTCCGAAGAATTGCACAGTTTCACAATCACAACACAAAGTACTCTTATGCAGAATGCACTGAGCCAGTTTTTTATTCCCTGTCCACCGTTATCTCTACAATACACTTTTATCTTCCCTATCACCACTACAATATTACAATTATTGTCACTATATTTCCATAGTCACTATTATTGTTCGTAGTACTCCTTAATCATCTTCTTTCCTCTTTCTTCTCTCGGTCTGATTTCTGGTTATAGACTATCGACCTTGATTTATTTTTGGAATAACGAATGGTTTTGCTCCTTCAAATGCTTTACTAAGATCGATAAGATCAACTGGCTATCCTGAGAATCATTAACCAATATAACTAAAGGTTATGACTTCTGACCCTTAGAATGATTAACCAATCCATTCCTTGGTGAACCTTCCTGAGCTGAAATTTTTTTCCACTTGATATTTCCTTAATTGATATTTATCTCACCTCAGCTAAAATTTCAGGCAACAAGAATTTAGATAATTTTTTATATGATTAAAAAGGCCTTTTAATATCTAAGAAGGTACATCATTCTTTGAAGTTTGAACAAAGCTATGTTTATAGAAAGTGAATTTTCTATGTACTTAAATCAAGTTGATTATTTTTAGTCTCTATTAAATATATTCGGTTAAAAATTTATTTTGCATAAAAACAAATTTTTAGTTGTGGTGTCGTCGAGTTATCAAACTTCTCACATGGATAACAAAATAACAGAACTGAAGTCTGATCCAAGAGGCTGAATGGAAGATATTTTATTGAAGGAAAGTTATGATATTTTACAGTTGTTTTGAGGTTACTCATGTGTGTCCCAATTTAAGTTTTCTCCCTAAATTTGTTTTTATCATAAATATTCATAAAATATCCTTCACTATAATAAGACCTTCAATAAAATATCCATAAAATTTATGGATCACATATGTAACTTAAATTAATTATTTAGTTTCGTTTGTAAAGGCGACAACATATAATCTATTCAAGAATACAAGCTAGAATTGTTTTGGTTGTGACTAGGAGATATATGCTTCGTAAACCAGATTATGGGGAAAAAAAGTTGAAAATGAAAGCATTTCAAATTTCATATGAAATGTGAACCGAGGTATGTTCCTACGTACTCTAAATTTATAAGATTTGTTACCAACTAAAATGAGAATTCAAGAAATACTCAATGAAGTAGAGGATAACATAACGAACATGTTAGAGAAAAAGCATTTGAACATTTGGTCTCATAGATGCACTGGATCCTCTTTCAATTCAATTTACTGAATAAATTAAACGGTTAAAAGTGTACATTTGTTTTATAGTTTTAAGTTTAGTATTGTTTTTCTTATCAGGTGACATGGGTGGAGCATTGGGAGTATGATGAGAGCGGGATTCACAGCTTATACCGTTCAGTTATCAGTAGTGGAATGGGGTTTGGCGCACACAGATGGCTGGCAACTTTGCAACGCCAAACTGAACGCCTTGCTACCGAACTGGCAACTCCGCGCCTGCAAAACATGGGTATACATTTTAAATAAGAAATTTAATAGATCACCACTTTTGGGTTAAATCTCATTCTTTACTATAAAATCCCACTACCCTTATTTATTTCTCTCTCTCTCTCTTTTGTACAGTAGTGGGCGGAAGAGTGGATGGTGGCCGCAGCTTGTTGAAAGTTGCAAAGAGAATGACAAATTCATTCTGTTCCATAGTGAATTATTCCACTTTGCATAATGGGAGTGAAGTGTCAGGCCTGAAAGATGGTGGAGTCCATGTGGCAACAAGAAAAAGGACCGATGACCCAAGAAAACCTCCTGCAGGAGTGCTGAGTGCTGCTGCCTCAATTTGGCTTCCAGTTTCCCCCGAAAGGTTGTTTGAATTCTTAAGGGATGGGAGACTCAGAAATGAGGTAATATAAGCTTTTATCTTGACTGTTTTGTTGAGAGTATCAAATAGCAATGTTTTTTTTTGGGATTAGCTGTCTAGTATGAGTTTATATAATTTTCAATTTTGTATATAGAAGAATATGTTCATTAAACTTGAAGTATTTTATTTACGTTTGTTGCAATTCCTTTAGGAGATGGGGAAAGAAAAACTGAAATTTGTGAAAGTTTTCTAGGTTCCGTTTATAGGTTTGATTTGTCGATTTGGAAGAAAATAAAAATAGAGGTTGGATTTATTTTGAGTTTATTAGGACAAAAATATATGAAAATCATAAATAAATAAATATTTGTAGTAGTAATTAAGCTTAGAATATTATATAGTATTATATAATAAACAAGATATTATATGGTTTGAAAATACTATAATGTTAATTAGCAATGTTACCGCAAGTCTTTGAGATAGGGATAATATACTCATTTTTGGGATGGATTTTTGTAAGGCCATTTTTTAGGGGATGAGAGTGGATGGTTATTAAAAAATAGGAATTTTTTCAAAATATAAGGAAATTTCAAATATTCACATGATAACTTGGTCAGACATTCATCATAGACATTACAAAATTTTGTGAGCATAAGTAATTGAATATGAATTATGATGTTCTCTCTCTATATATACGAGTTAATAAAGACATGCCTAATTGGTGTGTATATTTGGGTGAGGGATTTATTATTAAAGTTTTCCTAAGCCTTCAAAACTGCATGTTTTGTTGCCAAACTCATTAACAAGGAGAACAATTAAGTAAAAATATATCTAGTTATATTTTAGTTTGACCTCTCTTGGGATACTAATAGATGGGATTGTTTTAACTTTTATGAGTTGCCTGTGCAAGGCATGATAGATACAATTTTGCATAATGAAATTGACATTTCTTGTTTACTCTGACTTAACTTGTATTCAATAATATAATGATTGTAGCATGCCAACTTTTTTTGTGGTAGTCCTTGTATATTGAATAGGTTGTCTAATGTATGAAACAAGATAATCCTTGATTGTGACTAACTGTGAAGATGCAAATATTTGCAATAGTGGATATGTATGAAACAAGTAATGGTTGTTAGGATTGAGAAAAAATTGAACTATTGGATATTATGCCGCTTTCTTTGGTTGGAAATTCCAGATTTGTTTTAAAGTATTAGTTTCCACTCATGTTTACTATTCTTCTTGTTCATTGCTTTCCAAAGCTTCTTACTTAAAATTTGAAAAATCACTTAGAGATTCTCTCTAGGCCTCTAATGGTATGGGTACCATGGATTTCATCATATTGGTTGGAAATATTGTTGTCTTCTCCATGATGTTGGTTGTTTGGGATTGCTTTCAATTCATCATCTAGTTATTTCCCTTTGTGTCAAATGGATTCTCAAGGCTCTTGAGGGAAATTAAGCTTGGAAATTTCTCATTAGGCATTGTATTAGTTCAAGTCTACCTTTTGGAAGGCCAACATGGAAAGGTTTGGAACTCGATACACTTTCCACCATGAGGGATCCAAATCAAGTTTGAGATACTTTTGTCATTAAATGCATTTGTAAAGCTTGGGAGGCTATTAAGCCTTGGCTTCTTTGGGTGGAAAATGATTTCCACAATGGTCTTCAATTAACTAGCAACCTATTTGGTGGTCTCTTGTTCTTTCTTGTTAAGATCACCCTCTAGCCAAACTTCCATGAATTCATGCCTTGAAGTTTTTCAAATGAGTCTAACTCTTCTAGATCTCATTCATAGAGCTACCAAGAATATTCTTTCTTGGATTGAGATTAAAAGAAAAGGTAGATTGTCTAACCAAGATTAGGAGATCTTTTAAACTTTTATTGATGTCATACCTCTTCAAATGGTCTACAAAATTGGGTTCATGCCTTGGTGGAAGCATTGGAAATGGTAACCTAATACACCATTTTGTAATTATAAGCCCAACAAAAGATATTTGTGGCTTTTTCCTCATCTTCCTATGATTGGCCAGCTAAATCATTGTTGGTAGCTTTAGTCTTCTAAGGGAACTTGGCATTCTAGATTCTAGGCTTCTTTGGTTGACTATTCTTGAGCTTAAATTGATTCATTTTTCCCAGTGTATTCTTTATCAAGTTCTTCTACTTGATTCTTGTTTAATACATTTGGGAATTACTCGACCATGTTGTCCATTATGTGGACAATTGGAGACTCAAAACATTTTTTTTGGTTTTACACTAGAGCTCAAGAATCTTGGATTTGATACATGATTTTTTAACGTCTGACACTTTTTTGTGGCATATGGTTTTGTTAAGGGATTGACCTTATCTCCCTTTTAAGTATACCCAGATTTTGCATGCTTTAGGGTGGAGATTCTCTTCAACATTTGGAAGGATATATATATTTTTTTTCTTTTTTCAAGATGTTATATCAATGTTCATTTCTCTCTTTACACCAAAGTTATGATGTTCTCTAATATTCTTATGGAGATTCAAGTGTAATCTAGCAAAGTTGCACTTGAGGTGGCTCATTTTTAGGAGCTTTTGGATCCTTGGGGCAACACTATTTGCATTTTTGTCAGAGTTTTGCCTCCTTCCTCTTCCTCTCCTTGAGGATGTCGATGAGGTCGTAGCTAGTTTTGCTAGACGAGACTATGGTTCCCAATCTTGTGGCTCTCAAGGAAACAAAGATCATGTTGTGGGTCCCAACCATCATGGACCTTTGGCCTCCTCTCAAGGGTATGGTGCTATTGGTTGGCCTAACTTCAGTAAGGCTCCTTGGCTAGAGCTGGCCATTTCTTTGGTGCATGCTCAACAACCTTTAGGCAATAATCTTGAGGAAGAGGGTGCTTTCATTGGCTGGAAGCTAATTGATCATAATCTAGCCCTTGGTGATGTATTGGGGAAACTTGCTGATTAAGACCTCATCTTGCTGAAATTACTTTAGCTGCTTAGTTTTTTCATGCTATATTTGAACTTGGACCTATGACTTGATATTATTTAGACTTAATCTCGTCTTGAGAGTGTACCTTTTTACCACCCACTTCTTGTTAATATTGTACTATTTTCTTTTAAATTAATTAAAAATTAAATAGATTTATTTATCATTAAAAAACAACAAAAACAAAACTACTCTAGAATAAAAACATACCATTGACTATTTAATCCTTAAAGTCAATCCTTAAACTATTTAATATTTAAATAGAGTGGATGGAAAGCTTAACAAACTATATAAACTACTCAAAGTTCTTCTATATTCAAGTTCTCAACTTCCCCAAAATTGCAAAACAGACATATGCGTTCCTCTACATTTATATTTTCTATCATCCTATTTCAACTACAAGATTATGTGCTGATTTGACGGGGTTATTTATTTATTTTATTTTTTGCATTGCTATCATTTTTTAAAGGTTGATTAATGTCGGATATTGAAACTCAACAGCCACATCCTTTTCCCTTCAATTTGCACAAGTTTCTTAACATTCTTTTTCGAAGACTTATCCAAAATGGATAATGTATTTGCTAATGTATTATTGCTGATGTTATGCTGTTGTAGTACGTATTCTGAAAATAGAGATTAATAAAATAATTCCCCTGCTTTATTTTGATTGAATATGTTAGAAGTGCCTCTTCGTTTAATGTATAACATGCTTGGATCACGTTGAGCATTGGAGTGAGGTGTTTTTCTATTCTAACTATTAGTTCTAAAAAGAAGCTTTTCAGAATTATCTTCAATTTCTTCCAAGATTATTTTGGGAGACTTGAATTGAACCAGGGGAACCGCGTTTAAGGGCTTGTTTAGTGGGAAATTCATAAGATTTGCTTATGTGAATCGGTTTGATTTTTTGCTTGTATGGTTGTTTTATTCGAGGTATAGGCCTGTGAAAAGAATAAAGATAATTCAGGGCATACGAGTATTTCTCCAATAGGAGATTTCAATTGTTTACATAACTTATTGAATTCTCCATTTTAAGGAAATAAATTAAGAATGCTTTAGTTAAAAAATAGTATTGATAAAATACATTGGCTTGTAGGACAACTTGAGGTAAATGGCGGTTAAATTTGTAAAATTTTATTGAAACTAATTCTAGAAATTGGTCTATGAATGGATATAATTGTAACATTGAAAATTGGTCTAGGTCTGCTCGTACCATTTTCGACATAATTCTAATGTTCATGATCATGATTAAATAATTAACGATTAAATAATGTTAATTATTTAATTATTTTTTAAACACATCTTTCTTCTATTAATTAAATAAACTTTAATTATTTAATTAATTCGTTATGACCTTTATTCAATTTTGATTAATTAAATAAATCTTACGTCCCTAAGTAATTAATTCTCTTTCTGAATTAAATAATTTATTATTTAAATTACCCTTTTATCATATTTCAACTATAATTAAATATTTTTTTCGAATTATTTAATTATTCAATTAAATAAATCATTATTTATTTAATTAAATCCTTAAATTTCGAATGTTGAATTAAATAAACATTTAATTCATAATAATAATTATTCCTGGCACATTCTTCCATCGCTTAGTTATCTAACTAATCGCTTATCACTTAAATCGAGATCTAATTCATCAGTCAGTTATCTCATGATTAAATTCTTGACGAATAGATCTTCTGTCTTGATCAATTAGTCTAATTCTCCTGCATGAACGTGATGTGTGGCAACACCCAAAGTGAAATTTTGGACTGCTTCAAACTCCATATTGGGGAGCACAAAAACCTACTTCAGACCCACAAATGGGGAGCGCAAAGAGACGGTACCAAACCAAATTTACCCTTGCCTATGGCTTATTCCATTCCTACCCATTGCAGACATTAGATTCAAACTATTGATTTTGATTGGAGCTATGAACCAGTGAGGTCACAATTGGGGGGCCTCATCCTCGACATTCTCTTTGTGGCCTCTTTAGTCTCCACCATTTTACCTGTCACCTTCGATCCTCCTTTTTTTGGAGTCAAGTCATGGTTACCCTTTCTTTCCAACTTTTGCTCTTTTGATGTTGGATTTAAATTTGATTGGTGCTTGGAATGTTTCTTCCTTTTTACCTCTAACCAAGCTTGCTCTGGTTGTGAAGGAGAAGAAACAATAGATTTTGCTTCGGGAAGTGATGTCAACGAAGATGCTTGTTGATTGAGGTAAATCTCAGAGTTTGAGGAAGGAGTGTTAACAGGAAAAGTGGAGTTGTCCCTGGATGAGCTAAAGACACCCTATTGGGGCATTTGGCAAATCTGAATCGGAAACAGATGGAGCATTTTGTGTGCTTGAAAGAGTTATTGTAGAGTCTTGGGGCGGGAGGGACACATTTTGTGAGCTAGGTTGTAGAACATAGTGTTTGGTTTCTACTTCGATCCACTAGGTGGGCTTTCCCCCAGGATGTCGCTTGTGGGTGCATTTCTTTTGACATTGGGATGTGAGGTGATCAATTGCAAAGCATTTCCTGCAGCGAAAGGCTATTCTTTCATAATCCACAGGCTGTCTCCAACAACGTTACCAACCTTTAATGCGATCTCCGTTGGAAGACTATTGGAAAGATCCAATTCCACACAAATTCGCGCACAGGTGGAGCTTTGGTAATTCAATGTTTCTTCTGAGCTGCAGTGAAACTTTCCTAACCCATTACCAATGGCTTGCAAACAGTCCAATTCCTAGAATTGAAATGGAAGATAAGGCAACCGCACCTAGAAAAAGGCAGTGGAAAATGTTTCAGTTCTTGGATCAAAGGACGGGTACCAAGATTTCATGCATAGAAAATCTCCTTGATAAACCCATGGACCATTTTTTAGTACCCATTCTTTGTCGACAGTAGATTCAAATTCAATAATAAAAAACCCTCTGGCACAAGGGAACAAACAAATTTCTTCCTCCAAGAACTTATTCCAGCTTTCAGATATCCAGGAGTGCAAATCACACAACTTTGGCCATACCTTAGTGAATCTACAGATTAGGGCATTGGATTGTAGATATTCTTCACGGTCTTTGACTAACCTATCCATTTGGATCCGAGGTGTAGTGGATGCATGGGAAACCCTAATTGCAAGTCCATTATGTATAGAGTTTGTGATCCCGTCGATGCCCTTTTGAGATGACGGTTGGCGAGGCCAGGCTTCCTTCAGCCGTGCATCTATAGTGTAACAACCCATCCGATCTACATTTAAAAAAAAATAAAAATAAATAAATTCAACCATCACTAACTCTCGGCTGAATTGCAACATCTAACTGTTTAATCGTTCCACAGAAGATCAATAACTAAAAACTGTCAAACTAGGGTTTCCTTTGCAGTTAGACAAAAATAAATCCAATTTTTGATGTCGTTACATCATACCATTCATCAACTAACTTTTAAACTTTCATTTTCAGCTGAAAGGAAATCTATTAACTGTAAACATATGACAGAAAATTCCAGAAGGATAATAACTACTTTTCTTTGCTTCCAGGGAGTAACGAACATTTACTACAGCTATGAAACAAATGTAACAGCTATCATTCTATGGTATAAGAAATGGAAAACTAACTACCAAATTTCATCCGATAATAACAAACTAACTAATCCATCTAGGATTCCCATTTATCCAATTAATGAACTGAAGGGAAGAAATATCTTCTTTATATTCATTAGCTAATTTCAGATCTTTCATTTCAGTTGAATGAATCAAATAACTATCTAACTAACCAACTGCAGTCTTTTACATGCAAACAATTAATTTAAAGGAAATAACATTTATTGCAGTATTAATAGTAATCTTAGATTAACAAATGCATGTACTTGGAATTTCAATTTGATATCACCATCATGATGAAATGATTGAACAACTTTATCATTGAGAGAAAAAGAAACATCATCAAGGGCTTTTCCGCCCAACCAAGACCTACTGGTCCGTCGAGTTTCTTCAACTGAAGAACTCGACCCTTCACGAGGGTAATCAACATGGATCAAATTATCATCATGCCTCTGAGCCCGGTGTCAAGGACCTATACCTCCTGATCGACCTTACTAAGGGTACCTCCCAACTAGAAAGGCCACTTTGATCAGTGGTATATCTGGTTCTTGATAGCTGACAGATGTTGAATCTAGCATTGTACCTTGGCCAAGGGTTTTAATATTACTGGCACTACAATGCCGTAAACATTCTCACCCTTGCTCGACATGATAATTCTTAGATCAAGTTTTGAATCATATCTTATCTGATTCAGATATTGTTCTACTCTTAGTTCGAGGTTAGGTCTTAACCTTAAGGTTTAACATTGCAAGAACTGAGTTTGGATTCATATCTTGTTTAAGGATTATGCTGATATCCATTTTAGAAGGAGAGGGACTCATCTCATAACTTATCCCAGCTGAGTAATAATAATCTATTGTTCCCACATTTAAGAGGAGAGATTAAGGAGTCTTATTCGACAAGAAAAGGATTCAATGTTTTATATTACAACATCTTGAGTTCAAATCTTCCATCAAGAACCAAGGTACAACAGATTAGTATCCAGGCTCGATGTCACAACATATCTTTTAAAACTATTTGGTTTTCTTAACACATGAAGAGGAAGGAGATAGACTTAACCTTCAAGAAGGTTTCATCAGGTTAATGGTCTCACATTGCAATGAAGAACATGGTTTCATTTCGAAATTTAATATTCTTATTTCTTTATTTAGGATAATACATATTTCCAAGATTCATCTTGCAACAAGGGATTCCAAACGGCATAGTTCTTTCAGGATTACAGAGATGAGAAATTTAAAAGCTCAGACCCAAATTTCCTTTCAGGCATTTATAAGCAAATTCTTTCTTACTTCAAGGGAGAAACATTTTACCTTTTCTCTGCTCAAGTTAATCCCAACTCAAGGCCTATTTCACCATGACAAGTTGTTAACCATTTCTCTCTTAATTCGAGGTTGGATCTTAACCAGAGAATTTAACACCACAGTAATTTGATTGGAAACATTTTTAAAGATTAAGCTGTTTTCATTGAGCACTTATGTACAAATCAATCTATTCAATTAAGTGGTCTTCCCGACCATATCATTCAACTTCATATTTTGGTCTCAAGTTAAATTACAATGACTAGTTTATTGGTCATTTCCTCAAATTCAGGGTTATATCATACCCATTAAGTTTATACATATAATGAGATTGATTCAACATAAAGATTTTTCAAGACTCATAATTATATACCCAAAAACCCATTAAGACTCGGGTGAGCAAGAAAGTGTATTAAACCGGCTTCTAAATAAAGAGGAGAGAATTATGTTTTGAACAGATAGGTCGAGTTCATCAGGTAATGTTCAATTAGTTCCACTGAACCCATAATCAAAATTAAATCACTGGCAGAGTTATATCCGATGGTAAAGAAAGATATAAGTTCGGCTCCCCTACAGAAAAGACCCTGACAGGCCGACTCCAAAAGGTAATGAACTAACCCACTTTCCTTTACATACAACAGGACTAGAACGAACACAAATTTACCTTTCTAAACAAATGATACTCACTAAGATAAAATCTTCGATACAAAATTACATTGAAGACTTTATACATTACTTGCTTGAGTAAGGAAATTCAAATTCGATGATCTTAACTCCTTTTGTCTGAAAAACGCATTAAGTTTCGAGTCGCCAATTCTATCCGAATAGTGAGGAGAAGACGCGAAAACAAGAACTTGCGCCACCACCTCCCGGAAGGTGAAAGAGCCAACAATACCGTAGACACCACCGCGTACAATCTCCTAGAAGAAAAGTTGAGAAAGACAACCGATGGTAACGCCTACTGGAATGGAGAAGAAGCGGAAGAGAAGAATGAGCTCGATTCCAGAGAAAGCAATGATGGATATTTTCCTTTCCACAACCAGAAGGAAAAGAACTTGAGCTGCGACAGAAGGAGGATTAATAACAGAGTAAGACTAGTTATTTGAGCATTGCAACCAGACACCAAAATTTCAGAGTGCTCTCCCATGATCGACCAGAAGAGGTTTTCTGAACATTGCCCCCCCCAAAAGAGATAGAAAGATCCCCCCCAAAAGGAAGACGAAAAACTCCTTTTAACCGCTCAAGGTATTTCGCGAAGAATTCCCTCGTCTGCCCATGATCTTGGGCGTTTCGCAAATGCAAGGGTGGCAAGCGGGCGGAAGTCTCGTTTCCAAAACACCAACTTCCTAATTAAAATTCATTTAATTTCAATGTTAAATCTTACAAAGGTTTTCAAATTAAAAAATCGGTGGCAATTAATTTATATCTCTTATCATTAATTTAATATTTAATATCCTCTTGCAAATATATAAATATATCAAGAATTTGTTCCTCTAACTTGCAAGAGGATATAATAAATATTTTAATTATACCTATTATTTTAATTTATTATTTATTAACCATTTGCAATCTCCTTAAAAGGTGATTATTTAAATTGACTTGCTTAATCAATAATTATATTAATTTACTTATGGCCAAGTTAATGATGTCAAACACCTCCGACTCTAGGTTTGATGATAAAATTGATCCATTGTTAACCACGTCCTCTCCTTGATGATATTTCCCTTTCCCTCGTGGCGTCGGCAATCCTGCATCCACTGACAAGGATTATGGTTAGATCGTTCTCAACATTTATATATATCATAGTTACAAGACTCGCCCGAAAGCGCCCAAACTCGGCGAGTCCCGAGCCGAGCACACCTGGCCGGGTCCTGGGAGCCTGGATGCGGCCGAGTCCTGGCCAGACTCGCCGCTTCCCAGAGAGTCCCGAGCCCTGGACGCGGCCGGCGACAGCAGAAAGAAAAGTGAACAAAAAAACATAAAATTTGATGTTTTAAGTTTGTTTTTTTTTGTGTTATATTATCTCCCCAACCCTAAAAGCAACCTCATTTCATTCATTTGGCAAAATAGGAGGAGAAGAGAGAGTTGTGAGGAAAAATAGGAGGAGAAGAGAGGGCAACCAGCAAGCTGTTGAAGACAAATGCAGGGCCACATACCATTTGGGAAGCTTCATAACAGCAAGGAGGTGCATTGAGAGCTCATTACCAGTGATTGAGAGGAGTTTGCATTGCATTCCAAGCCAAATATAAGAGGTAAGTTTGATTTTTATTGGTTTTTTTTGTGTTTTTTTAACAAATAATTCATTGTAATTTGAAAAATCATTGTTTTTTTTAGTTTGCATTTTTTTTTTACAAACCCTACTTGCAATATAAATAATTTTATAAACCCTACTTGTTATTGCAGCCACATTCATTTGCAAATCAAAACATATTATTATTTTCACAATGTCTCAAACCCCAGGCAGAAAAGACCCTGCTTGGAAACATGCTGAAATCTTTCCCGGAATGAAAAAAGGGGAAGCAAAATGTAAATACTGCAAAACAATATATCATGGAGGCATAAATCGATTAAAATACCATATTGCATGCATACCCATCCATGATGCAGCGGGATGCCCTATAGCACCTCCTGAGGCTGTCCGTGAAGTGCAGGTGCAATTAGAAACTTTTGAATTGCAAAAAGAGATGAAAAAAAAACAGAAGCATGAATTGGTGAGTTTGGGAGTTGGACATGGACTTGGTGCTGTTGGAGATGCTTCTTCCATGCCTCCATACCGTCCTAGTGCTAGTGCTTGTGCTAGTGGTACTGCTTCTGCACCAGCTATCCCTGTGCATACTCCTACTGCTGGTGGCACTAGTACTGCTAGTGGTAGTGGTAGTGGTAGTATTATTGGCCCTAGAGTTCGTAAATCTAGGGTGGACTCATATTTTGTACCACGCACTACTCCTGGTTCCCAACCATCGCTTGAGAGCATGGGTTGGAACAAGGATGTACATGATGCAGCAAAAAGACAATTGCAGACTTTTGGTACTACTGCACCATTCCCTTCCATGTAGCCAGGTAATTCTTTTTTGTTTAATTGTTTTAAAATTTATTATTTTAGAATCTAGATGTATCTCATTATCGAATTCTAATTTAGTGTAGTTAAAATTTTAAAACTTTTCATTTTACAATACTTATGTAACTTATTAATTTATTTATGACATGTTTTAGGTCACCTTTTTGGCAAAACATGGTTGATGCCATAACCATATGTGGGCCGGGGTTCAAAGCCCCTTCTGAAGATGAATTAAAGGGCCCACTTTTGAGTCAAAAAGTGGCAGATGTGAAAGCACAATTAGAGGAGCAGCGTGAGCAGTGGAGGAGGATTGGTTGCACCATCATGATTGATGGTTGGACCGATAGGAGAAATAGGACGCTGCTTAATTTTCTAGTGTCCTCCGGAGGTAATTGTACTTCCCTCAATGCATTGAAATTTGAATTTGATTTAGTGATTAATAATTTAATATGGCTGATTTTTGTTTTTTAATTTATTGAATAACTGGTTTTGCTTATTCTTTCAGGTGACACCGTTTTCATTAAGTCCATTGATGCTTTTGCCCAATTCAAAAATGCCACATATCTGTGTGAGGCTATAGAGGAGGTGATAGCTGATGTGGGGGAAGAGAATGTAGTGCAAGTGGTGACAGATAATGCAGCAAACTATGTTGCTGCTGGTAGATTATTGATGGAGAGGCACCCTACTATATTCTGGACTCCATGTGCCGCCCATTGCATTGACCTCATGATGGAGGATCTTGGCAAGCTCCCATGGATCAAAACATGTGTGGATGCAGGTAGAAACATTTGCAAATTTATATACAATCACACATGGGTGCTTAACCTTATGAGGCAATACACGGGGTTGAGGGAGTTGTCTCGTCCTGGCATCACTAGGTTTGCAACTAATTTTATCACGTTGCAATCCTTGATTCGGTCAAAGGCAGCCTTAAGGCGCATGTTTGTTGGTGAATAGTGGTCTTCCTCATCGTTTTCTACAAGCACTGTAGGGATTGGTGTGGCCAATTGCATTTTTGATGAGCAAGGGTTTTGGACACCAGTGGAGGAGATTGTGAAGGTAAAATTTAATTCTTTATTATGTTTTAATTTTTAATTATATCTTTTATTTGTTTATTTTCATTCACACTTATTTGTGAAACATGTTTGCACTTTGCAGTTTATTGAGCCCTTGCTAGTTCTCCTACGAGTTGCAGATGGGGAGAAGCCCGCATTGGGATACATATATGAGGGCATGGATAGAGCCAAAGAGGCCATTAGATCAGTCTATGGTGGAGTTCAGGATAAGTATCGTCCCATTTGGGAGATCATTGATAGGAGATGGCAAAACCAACTTCATAGGCCCATCCATGCAGCCGCATGTTTCCTAAATCCGGCCTTCCAATTCCGTCGTGATATCCGTGGAGATAGAGAAATTCTTAGTGGGCTCTACTCGACGATAGAGCGGATGTTGCCCGCTGTTACTACACAGATAGTGCAGGAGATAGATGCCTTCAGTAAGGCACGAGGAGACTTCTTTGCACGTCAAATGACCATAGACAGTAGGACAACATTACTACCAGGTAAAAATATATTTAAGGGCATAATTGTCATCTTTTTATATTGTATTTTATTATTAAATGTTGAACTTGAAACTTGAAATGAGATTGATTTTGTTTCTTTTTCTCATCTCAGATAGCTGGTGGAGGTTGTTTGGTTCTGATGCACGGAACCTGCAGAATATTGCCATTCGTCTATTGAGCCAGCCATGCAGTTCATCTGGTTGTGAGCGCAATTGGAGTATGTTTGAGCACATACACTCCAAGAAGCGCAATAGATTGATAGTGGAGAGGATGAATGACTTGGTCTATGTTCATTACAACCTTCGGCTCAGATACAGGAAGCTTTTTGACCACGACAACACCCCGATCAATCTAGATGAGGTTGATCCACAGTCTGAGTGGACCACTGAGGCTACAGATGCAGTCTTTAGTGACGAGGACCTTGATTGGGTGGACCAGGCAGAGAGAGAGGCTGAGGTTGTAGCCATGGCTGAGGAGGAGGCTAGAGCACGAGGAGACATAGCTGTGTTGGTGAGAGTGGCATGGAGACTCAGACAGAGGCAGAGACTATGGCTGCAGCTGCAACATCATCCAGGAGCGTTAGACGCCTTCGTAGGAAGGATGTTGGCTCCACTATGCCATAGAGTCATAGAGTCATAGCTATTGTTTTGATATTTCATATTTGTATGGAACATTTGATGTTATGGATTTCATATTCCATGACTTTTGTATACATTTGACTAGTTTTATAATCTATATATCTAAGTATGCTATTTCCTTCAGCAGCGCAACTACAATTTGTGTACTTTATACTTATGTGATCGTTGTATACTTGTGTATGTGATCAAATTTGCTTTTATTTGTGTTGTATTCAATAAAGGGTGCTTGAAACAAGTTTTAAATCCTTAAAAATCTCTAAATTTCTAGGTTTTTTTTAAACTTTTTTTCATTTTGCCGAGTCTACGCCGAGTCCCTGAGTCCCGAGTCGAGTCGCCCTAGTCGAGTCCGAGCCGAGTTCGAGCCGAGTCCGAGTCTCGTTACCATGATATATATTTAAATATAATCTCATGATCACATGAATAGAGAAAACCACTTGCATATATAAGAAAATCATTCAAATTTGTAATCACGACCTATAAACAATTATCCTTTCCACAATTTCACATTCTCATGAAAGGCAGTTACTTGCAACTAACATAACAACCATAATTCCATTGCCATAGACATGTTTAAGTCAGAGGGGATGTAACATATAGCCCCAATCCTTTGGCTTCGTTTGAGAGCAGTGTTGCTCTCCCGCCCTGGCTGCGAATCCGATACAAGGGGATCGAAGATGGAGGTAGTAAGCTTCGGGAGTGTTGGATCGGATCGATTTGGAGGGCAATCACAGCCAACTAAGGTGCCAACCCTAGCTCCATTGTGCAAGGTTGCTTTGAAGTCCATGCGACCACTGTTGTGCCCTTCTTGAGTTTTTCTAAAAACGTCAAAGCTTGGAGACACTGGATGCTCACCATGCATAACGCTTGAGGAAACAGGGGCAAAAACAGTCTGTTCAAGAGCGATTGAGTTGCATTCGTCTCCCTTTGCGTTGCAGGATCCCCGCGGCATGGAAGGCACAAAAGATTTGACACCATCGTGGGAGGAAACCCTACCATCGCACGGAGCGGAGGGAGAGTGAAACATTGTGAAGTTATGATAAGATTATGCCAACTTTCCTAGTCTAGTTTATTATTAGACTAGTTTATTTGCATGAACATATTTATTAATTAAATATCTTTATTTAATTAATTAATTCATGTGTGCATTTGAACAAATCGTTGTTTTCATTCTATCTTTATCTTTTTCATGCAAACATTATTCTTCTAATTTTCAAATACTTTCAACTAGAGATTAAATCATTTATTTAATTTTGATCTCTTATTCTTCTGATTTTCGGACAGTCTCAACGTCAGATTAAATTATTATTTTATTTAATCTTTATCCTGCAGACCTTTCTCAACTCACGTTCTAATTGACACAAATCTCGCATCGCATGGCATTCATCAATCTCGATCGTTGATCTTTCTTTTGAATCTGAGCCGATCGTTCGAAAACAAATTTTCTATAAATTGACTTGACCTATGTCATTATTCCTCCTCTCGAAATCAATATACTTTTGGAAGAGACTTGTTAATCTTCGATATTTTGCTATAATCACATACATCAAGGCTATACTTGCACACTTATTGAAAATCTGAGGGCAAGAATACTATCACGACAAAATGGAGAAGGACACTCAAGATAATTCGAAGGAGTTTATAGATATTTGGTGAGATTGTTTTAATTATCGTTTTAGTTTATTCCTTTGTGCTTTGTTGTTTAATTTAGATTAATGTTTGTTTATTAGATTTAATCGATCTTGCTTGCAATGTTAATTATCTATGTTACAATAATAATATATATTTTTGTGTTCTAATAATTGTTTGGGATATTTTGGACTGAGTGTGACACAATGCTTATAAAAAGAAAATTAAATTAAAGGAATAGTGTAGGTGTTAGAACCCAAAATTTCCGTCAAAGGAATAGGATACTTTCAACTAGAGATTAAATTATTTATTTAATTTTGATCTCTTATTCTTTTGATTTTCGGATAGTCTCAACGTCAAATTAAATTATTATTTTATTTAATCTTTATCCTGCAATCCTTTCTCAACTCACGTTCTAATTGACACAAATCTCGCATCGCATGGCATTCATCAATCTCGATCATTGATCTCTCTTTTGAATCTGAGCCGATTGTTCGAAAACAAATTTTCTATAAATTGACTTGACCTTTGTCATTATTCCTCCTCTCGAAATCAATATACATTTGGAAGAGACTTGTTAATCTTCGATATTTTGCTATAATCACATACATCAAGGCTATACTTGCACACTTATTGAAAATCTGAGGGCAAGAATACTATCATGACAAAATGGAGAAGGACACTCAAGATAATTCGAAGGAGTTTATAGATATTTGGTGAGATTGTTTTAATTATCGTTTTAGTTTATTCCTTTGTGCTTTGTTGTTTAATTTAGATTAATGCTTGTTTATTAGATTTAATCGATCTTGCTTGCAATGTTAATTATCTATGTTACAATAATAATATATTCTTTTGTGTTCTAATAATTGTTTGGGATATTTTGGACTGAGTGTGACACAACGCTTATAAAAAGAAAATTAAATTAAAGGAATAGTATAGGTGTTAGAACCCAAAATTTCCGTCAAAAAACCCTAAGGGTTTCTCGTTTGAATCTAATTTTTCCATCATTACCCTAAGGAATTTTATTCATTTATATCTATATTTCATTATCCTTCCTTTAAAAAAACTTTTTCCATCCATATATACCTTGCACCATATACCGTTGACTTAGTATTTATTAAAATCTCACTCATCGCTTTACCGCGGCCTCCCACAAGGGGCTCGTGGTATGGCGGTGGTAGTTAACAGGCAGGCATGAAACGCTTACCGCGCGCGGTCTAAACATAGACCGTGGTAGCACGGTGGCGGTAAGTCAACAACGAAGCAGCGATCTGAAGTAGCCATCGCGGTACCGCGTGTGGTTAAACCAAAAACTGCGGTGATCGCGGTAGCGGTTGGAAGATGGCGAGTAAGAAGCCACCGTGGTACCGAAGACGATCTCCTAGTAGTCCGTGGTGACCGCGGTGGACGGTTTCTAAGCGGTGAAGGAAGCAACCAAAGAGGTGACCGCGGTAGCGGTTGGAAGATGGCGAAGAAGAAGCCACCGTGGTACCGCAGACGGTCTCCTAGTAGTCCGCGGTGAAGGAAGTAGCCAAAGAGGTTACCGTGATACTGCGGGGGGATCCAATGAAGACCGCGATAGCGCGATAAACCGTTAGCAGTCAGCGACGCGGTTACCGTGATACTGCAACCAGTCAAAACGATGACTGCAGTAGAGTGGTAGGAATAAGAGAAGATTAGCAACATCATATATGGGAAATAAAATGTAAAGTTCCCGTAAAGTATAAGAGGAAAAATTGAAAGCAAGATTATAGCCAAAAATATTTGATTTGCCGATAAGGCAACTTAATCAAATATTTTAATATCTGCTAAAGAATATCAAATGGCTGTAACAAAAAATGAAGGGTTGCGACCCTTGAGATATGTATTGTATAAATATTTTGAAAATCAGTTTGAGAAGGGGGTAGGAGTTAGAGATTTTTTGCAGAAAATGGAGAACTGGGAAATGTAAATAATGACAGACCTTTTGGAAACAAAATCAATGGACAAATTGTTTTGAACTGGTGAATTCCATTCTGTGTTCAGTTGTTGTGTTATAATAATTATTTATATATCTTATCTAGTTATTTCCAACTTGCAGTCCTTTGATCATTTAAATCAATATGTCAAGCATGTGTTTGGTTTATCAAGGTGTAATTTTTCACTTTGTGTGATTTCATTAATTGGTGTTTGCATGTCAGAATTGACTTCTTTTAATAAATCACAGTGGTCTTAGGATCTCTTTTGGATTGTTGAAGAGGAACTTGGTAGGAAAACATTCCAGCACTATTAATGCGAGACATAAATAAATGAAGTTGTATGCCAGTCATTAGAATTTCATTTTCAAAGTGCTTAGCAACTTGAATTTAGACAGAAAGGGAAATACACGCATAATTCTTAATTTTGACTCCATTGCCCATGTGGATAGAAGGCACTGATTTGCCACAACCAAGAGAATTGATTCATAAACAAACAACTTATTCAAAATCCTTTCTTTTGACTATCCACTTCCCTTTGTCATTGTGGGTAGATTGTTCCACAGGAAATACATTTCAATTTGCATTGTTCACATAGGTTCACCCGCCTTGGTCTAGCAGAACCTAAAGAGAAGAAGGTTCAATTCTATCAATTGGCCTTGTACGTTGGCCAAAAGCGTTGTGAGAGCTTGGCAACCTCTCGTGGTTCAAACCTACATTTTTGAGAACCAACAGTAGGGATGCCTTTGACTTTTGGATTTACAAGATTCAACATTTGCTAATATTTCATATGTTTAAAAAGTTTGAGAATTAAATCAGCTTATGGAGAAAAACCTTTATTCGGAAGGTTTAGAATATTGGGTTATTTTAAAATATTAGATGATGTCACAATTTTTTTTTGGTTCTTAAGCGCTTTTTTATCTTGGAGCTCTGAATAAGAGAGGTCACAAATATGGGGACTACGGGTCTCTGCAAGCACATTAGACCAGTGAATGCATAGTGCATGTGATCCCAATGGCCCAGGTGACCACAACAACTGCCACCACTTGACCATCACACTATGGGATAAACCCCATTAGATGATGTCACAAGTCAAAATATTTTTTAAATTAAAGACTTTTTTTTACTATTTTTAAGTGTAAAAAAAAGATTTTTTATTGTTTAATAAAATGAAAATATTGTTATAAAACATGGAAGTTTGGCTAAAAATATAAATTATGTCTATCACAATAATTTAGCATTGGTTACATAAACACAAAACTGTCATAAAAGATCATGTCTCTCAAAATATTTTACCTATTTAATTAGATCTTTGGATCCCTAAAAATTATGTATAGAACAAATCCATTCAAAGGTCACCAATTGCAGTTATTGGTATCAATGCAAGGTCCTATTGTTGATTGTAGAGATCATTGCTAAATTCAAAGACTATGCATTTCTACAACAAATTTTGTATTAACTTTATAGTATAATATGTATACATTATGTTATATATTATATATTTATATAATGTAATATAATAAATATGATATATAATATATATTATAATCTCTAAATATATAATATAATATTATTTAGAGATTATTGTAATATATAAATATATAATATAATATAATATATTAATATGCAATAATATAATATATATATATATATGATTCATAAGCGCTTTTGACTGGAGCTATGAACTAGTGAGGCCACATTATTTTTTGGGGGACCTCATCCCCATCATCTCTCTTCTTGCATGCATATCACCATGCTCTCCTTATCACTCTAGGCTCCAACGCAACCACCTTATCTCTCCGAATTGATCTCCTTATCCCTCCATCTCCTTATCTCTCCACTGCGCTAAGCATTCGTGGTCTCATTATCCCTCTAGCCCCTTATCTCTCCACTGTGCTCATCGATACGTCAAGGTTCTCCAACAACCATCAACAACTATCGTCGATTGGTGAGCCGACTGTGCTCCAAGTTCTTGATTCCTCCCGTCTCTCTATCTCCTCCTTTGAGCCTCCTTTCTTTTTTCCTACTGTCTCACTGCTGCTCCTTCTTATCTCTTCGAGCCCTCTCCTTCTTCGTTGGTCTCTTATTCTCTCTGGTGCTCCCTCCTGTCTACTGGCACCACCTTGCCTTCTTGGTCGGTGCACACACCTCATTCCTTCTTCGCCTAGCAAGACCAACGACCTGGGACCATCATTCGTTCATCGTGCAACATCCACGAATCTCGGTCCGTCCTGTAAACAGTGGGTTAGGCTCGAACATGAGACTACCCTCTCAACAGGGCTTGTGACTTACTGTCACATTGCGGGGTCATCCCCTGTAATAATATAATATATTAATATGTAGTAATATAATATATAAATATATAATAGAATATATTAATATTAAATAATATAATATATAAATATATATATATATTATATTTTATTACATATTATTATATATAATATTTATTAAACAAATAATTTTATTATTATTATTTTATATATTTACATTTTTTTTTACGAACAAACCCAACTCCAATTTTTTTTAGCCGAATCCACGAACTAGATCCATGGAACCAAACTAGGATCCATACTAGAACCGATAACTTAGGAAATAAGTTGTGTTCCACGGGGACGCGTCCCCTGGGTTTTTGCCCCCCGTACCCATCCCGGGAATGTCTCAGGGACGGGGGACGCCTGGGGGACGGTTGACAACCGTCCCCAAAGAGTCCCCGATTGGAGGAAACGTCCCAGACACAAAGGGGGGGACGGCCAGCCGTCCAGGGGATGGATAGGGGACTCCTAGCTGTCCCCTAAACGTCCCGGGGACAGCCAGCCGTCCCCCTTTGCCCAACAACAATTTAAACACAAAAAAAAGAAGGTAATTTTTTTTTTTTCTTTCCTTTGTGGACCCCATGTCCTCCCAACCCTAATATGGCCACTTAAAACATCTTCTTACCTTCATTTGACCTCATTTTAACTTGCCAAAAAAAATTTGCAGCCAAAAGAAAAAGTGAGAAGAGAAAGAGGAGGGTTTGAAGGAGCTGTTGGAAAAGAAAAACCAGCATTTAGGAGGAAAAAAGGAGAGCATTAAGGCAGAAACCAGCAAGAGAAGTGAAAGAGGTATTGGTTGGAGTTCCATTAGATGAGCCAGCCCCTCACATTGATAATGACTCAAACTCTGAGTCTAATTTTGATGCAATGTTGGCAGATGTCGAGTAGCGGCAGCCATCATACTTTTTATATGTTTTGGACACTTGTGACTTTGTCATTTTGACATTTGTAGTACAAACTTGTAGCCTTTTGGGCATTTTATTATTTTATATCATATGCACATTGACTATTTGACATGAATTATGGTCCATGGAAGCAATTAGGTAGTTGTAGTATTAATTTGTTTGATAATTCGATTCTGTGGTGCATATGTCAATATGATTGGTGATTACATTTGCAACTTTATGAATGTTCATTGTTATGATTATCATTACTCATATGAATATCTGAAATTCAAATTTCCCTATATTTTTTAAATTTATCTCTCTCTCTCTCTCTCTCTCTCTCTCTCTCTCTCTCTCTCTCTCTCTATATATATATATATATACTATATCCCCGTCCCCTAAAATCCCCTCAAAAAATTGTCGTCCCCGAAACTCGTCCCGTCGTCTCGTCGTCCCCCCATCCCGGAGACTCGGTGGAACATAGGAAATAAGTAAATATCAATCTAGAGCTTCATTATATATGTTTTACACCCTTCAAATGAGGACAACGAATTCAACTAAAAGAAGTTGAATCAAGACATAAAACTCGCTTCAAGATATAGCTATACAAATAGACCAAGACTTTAAAAAAGTTCCAAATCGTCCCCCCGTCCCCTAAAATCCCCTCAAAAAATTGCCGTCCCCGAAACTCGTCCCGTCGTCCCGTCGTCCCCCCGTCCCGAAGACTCGGTGGAACATAGGAAATAAGCGAATATCAATCTAGAGCTTCATTATATATGTTTTACACCCTTCAAATGAGGACAACGAGTTAAACTAAAAGAAGTTGAATCAAGACATAAAACTCGCTTCAAGATATAGCTATACAGATAGACCAAGACTTTAAAAAAGTTCCAAAATCTCTAAATGTTCAACAAATTCCACTTTGATAAATCTGTTTTTTTTTTATACCAAACACAATAGAGCTTGAAATTATTAGCGAAGTTTGAAATTATTGACATAATTGTTTGTATGGAAAGAAAAGAAACATAAATATTTTGGTACAAGAACTATTAGGATTTCAGTTTTGAAGGATCTTGGAAAAACTTTGTCAAAGGCATTACTTAATAGTAGTGCTTAAATTTTTTAAATAAAGAATAACAAATAATATATTGGGTGCCATTTCAATTTAGTTGATCCAATTGATGTTGATTGTTATTAAGAAAGGCATCATCAAATGAGACTTCACATTTTTCTCTTCTTAGACCTCACCTCTATAATCAATGGAACTACAACAAGACATCCCATAGATGCTTTTTGACAATAAATCATGCCAAGCACTGACTTTGATAAATTTGTCCATTGCTAATACATTGTTAGAATATGTGTGGAATTTAAACACACCAAAAGGAAGCTTTGAGCAGAAGAATGATGTGAGAGCACATATTCTTCAGCCTTAGATACATAATCGAAGATTGGGTCTTTAATCATTCTTTTAAGGGGAACCCTTCCCACAAAATATCTTATGAAAGTTCTGTTACCAATGGCACACTTTGACAAATTTTAGAATTAGGAGAATCACATTTGAGGTTTTTTCAACAAACATACTTCTTGGAACACCTTGGGAAGAAACTTGTTGGGTCTCTTAAGTGGTGGTGCGTCAAGTGTTGTCGAATCTTCATTTCTAACAACAGCTACATAGTGATAGAAGGTTGAGGCCATTTGGAGGGGCAAGAAATGGCCACAGGAATTTCAGCCTAAAAGGTGTTACAATAAATGCATAAAAACAAGCCCAAGTCATTCTTTAGAAGAAGAAACTTGATATGAAGAGGACACAAGCCAAAATCCTAGTGGAGCCACCATTTTGGTTTTCCTAGTTAATTAGCGTACAATTTCACCAAGTTTACAATGCAACACTTTATAGGTGTTGGTCCTTGTTTCTTTTCTCTCATGCCTCAAGAATGTGCCTTAACCAAAAGCCTTCTAGGTAGCACTATACAATGTTGGATTCAGTAAAGACCAAATAAATAGTTAGCTGATTTTTTCTACTTGGAGGCACAATGCCTAGTCCTATATTGTTGAATGCACATCTATTTGATTTGAATGGATCATTAAAAATATAATAAATCATGCATAGTCATGGAATTTGTGAATGATAAGTTAGATCTGGGATAGAAAAATGTAAGTGTAGGTACTGAAAAGTGTTGCAAAGCTAGAAAACATAGGGATGAGACTATGTTTGCAAAAACATTTGGGATGGGCTTACGTTTATAGAAGCGTCCACTAACAATATAGATGCTAGAACTTGGAATTTGAATCAAACAATCACTTTCTAAACTTCTTGTGTTTGTAGAACTTCTTCATGGGCCCGAGAGAACTTTATTGTGCATGCATATCTATGTATAGGTGGTTGTATTGGTTATAAAAGGCACAAGAGGATTGAATAATATGGTGATGAGCGAAAGTAGAAGTTTCCAACTTTTCATAGATGTTTTGTAAAGGCCAAGACAACAATGTAGCAATTGAAAGGACTAAAGGGCAAGTTATGTCCAACCATTCTACTAGACTTAGTAAACTACTATTTTCTTACTAAAGGTAGTAGGTATTTTCCATTAGTATTCAAGCTACTTTTTCTCTTCCCATTGTTTCTAGGATAATATATTGTGTTGGTTCTTGTGATTGGCATGTTTATTTGTACTTGTTGAATAATTTCTCTTAATAAATTATTAAGAAAGTTCTATCATTTCTAATTGCAAGTAGCAATAGTATGCTAAATTTTGTTTTATTTATAGATTTCAAAGTAAAAGTTTATAGATCACGAGTGGTAGAATTTCTATAATCCTCAATTAGAATCTGAATAACTTGTTAACTCAACATTCAAATGATTAGTGTATTCAACACCAAAGTTAATGGTTTCTTGTAAGTATCAAAGTACTCTCTTGGTTGCTTTCCAAGGGGTGTCACATGGCTTAGCCATGAATTTATTAAGTATGCTGACTATCAATGCAATATTAGGTCTTGTTGTGGGTTAAGTAGGCCAAACTTTCCAGTAGCTATATAAACAAAGTGCCATTACCTGTTTTTTTAATTTTCATTAATGTAAATCTTAGCATTTTGTTCTAATAAAGTATAGATTGGTTTTCAGTATGCATATTGAATCTTTTGGACAATTGCTTTGTATATTTACTTTGAGTAATCAAGGTCTTTAGCAATAATGAGTCTGTCCAAGATCCTTCATTTCAAATTTGTTTGATAGATCTTGTTTAATTTAAAGCAACATACAATGAAATCAAAGCAATATTCCTATGTTCATCTTTCTTTATCTACATAGCTGGGTCACTCTTACTTTTTGATGAAACCTTGTTGGAAGAAATTGTCAATTTTCACATACTATGATTCCAGAGCTTGTTTGAGACCATATAGTGCTTCTTTTTAACTTGCATACAAGATGTTCTTCGTTCTTGCTTCACAAAACATTTTGCTAGAATAAGATATAATCTTCATTTAAGTCACCATTCAAAAATACCAATTTAACATCGTTTGATGGTGTTCGTTTTAGCTATGAGTGCAAATGTGGCTTTATAATCTGTTTGTTTGTTTTGTGAATAGCACTTTGCAACCAATCTTGTTTTAATTTTTTTATACTACCATAAGCATTGAAATTAGACTTGAACAACAATTCTGATCCTTTATGAGAGCTTTATTTGTAGGTAATTTAGTTAGTTCTCAAGTGTCATTTTTTTTAAAAGATCCATATTCTTTTTGTAAAGTAGTTATCCATTCTTTATGATCCTTAGTGTCTTCAAAATTTAGAGGTTCATCTACACTCGTTACTCGAGGTATCAAATCGTAGTCCTTATGTTTGATTGGTGTCTTGATTTATTTCATTGATCTTCTTAGGGCATGTCCCCATGCAGCTGCTTAGCTTATTTTGGCTAGAAGCCACTGCTTATTTTGATTAGCAGCCACTGCTTAGCTGGTGGCCCCATGAAAGCAGTCAACATAAATTTGTATTTATAACAGTTAATAATAACTTGTACAATTAAAAATTCAAAAGAAAAAATAAAAATAGATATTAAAAAAGAGGGAAAGAAATTAGTGGAGCCATGTGGCATCTTTGATATTATGCAGCTGCTGCTTATTTCCAGCCCCCCTTTTTTTTGTCAACAGCTTATTTTCAATTCTTAAGCAGCAGCTGCTTAAAAAGATTCCAAATTATCCTTTCCTGTGATAATTTATTTTTGCATGGGAACACTTCAGCTGCTTAAATTGCTTAATTTTAAGCAGAAAACATACTTAAGCAGCTGCATGGGGACAGGGGGTTAGTACCTCATTGCTTGGTGGAGTGGCTACATCCTCTTTTGGTGTATTTTTTCTGCTTTTAACCTCAATGCTACTTTTAATTTCAATATCATCTAGTATTGATCTTCATTTGTACCACTTTTGTACTTCCAAGAATCTTATCTAAATTATCTTCCTTTTCAATATCATCTTCATATTCATGAAATATATTAGCATACCTACTTGCAAATAATTTATGACTAATATGATTATACATTTTGAAATCTTATGCTAAGCATGATAACCAATAAAAATATATATGAACAACTTTACATCAAGTTTCCTTGTGTTTTCTTTTGGAATGTGGGAAAGCATACTCACAAAAACTTTTAAAATGATTAACAATGGATTTAGAACCAATGAAAGCTTAATAAAGAGTTTTATTCTCTAAGAACTAGGTTGGAATTCTATTTTGTAAATACACATTTCTAAATATAGCTTCAACTCACAATTTATTAGGGAGCTTTTTCACCTTTGAGCATACTTCTAGCACATGTGACCATGGCTCTTTTTTCCTCTGAGCCACTCCATTTTGCTGAGGATGATGTGAAACTGTTTATTGGTTTAGAATTCCATCTATTTACAGTATTAACGAGAATTCTTTTGAAATGTAATCCCCACCTTGATTTGACTTGAGAATCTTGATCTGATTACCTGTCTGTTTTTCAAGCATGGTTCCAAACTCATTTTCTTTGTTATGAAATAGACCTATGTAAACGCTGTTCTATCATTAACAAATAATACTATTTAAGCATAGTCCTATCATCAAGAAATATTAGAAAATAGGAAGCTCCCCAAATGGTTTTGTCCGAATAGGCCCACACACATCAGTAAGCCCTAATTCAATAAAATCTCTTTTTCTTTTATCTGTCTTCGTATGTTGTTTTCTTAGTGCACACAACCATCATATTCAACATGTTCATTCATGAAAATTGGAAAACTTTAAACCATGTCTTTTCTTTGTCTTGAAACAAGATCTCCAAGATTTAAATGACTATACCTTAGTGCCATAACTTTATTGTGGGCGCACTTGTTGATGACACTGCTTGATGATTTTCAACAATTACATCAAAATCTTGTATAGGCCTCCTACTTTGATTCCTTTTGTTATCACTTCAGAGTGATCTTGAATGTCCTTCACGTGACAGTTAATGATTTTACTAATTCAACTTGCAAATCTTGATCTGTAATATTTGAAACTGAGATTAGTTTTTTCTTAATTCCGTGTACCTACATCACATTTTAAATTTGTTTCACAAGCTCATTTGACAATTTTACACATTTATATCACTGTATCCTTTTATAACATGAGATCTCTCATTTCCTTGATAGATTTTAATACCATCAATTTTCTCATGAAAGGTTTAAAGTCGATTTCTTTTACAAGTCATATGAATGAATGCAATTGAATTAATAAAACCATGCATTACAATCATTTTTTTAACATATAGGATTGCATTTGAAATAAACAACATTAAATTCTGAAGGTCATCATTTGCCACCTTATTCTTTATCAACAAAGTTTACCTTTTTGTCTTATATATTTAGACTCATTAAACTTCTTTATTAGACACTCATAACTCATAAGCATAGTGTACAAACTTACCACAAAAAATATAGGCACCATTCTTCTTCACACTAGGATATGTTTTTGCTGATGTTCCAACTTCATACACACCAGGTTTGCCTCCTTTGTGCTTTGCCCATGGCTTTCCTTTCTATGCCTAGTTGCCTTTGGCCATCAAAGTCTAAATTGAAGTCTTTTGTCTATTGTCCATTTTCCACTAATTTGTCTATTCATATTAACTTTTGTCTATTGCCCATTTTCCAATCGATGTGCTGTAATCCCTTGTATCAAGAATAGTATCTTTGACAGATATGTGCAAAAAAATCTTTGCTTTGGTTTCTCTTTTCGTCTGATCTTTAACAAAAGCTGGATGCGTAGTTGGTTTAGCCTCACTACCATCCACAATTGTCGAGACATATATGATATATCTTTTTGTTGAGGTTGTTAGAAAGATAAACTATATTTTAATCATAACTATTATGTAAAGTTGTGTCGCATGCAAGAGACACATCTATAAATTTGAGATGTAGAAAATATTATACCTGTTGGAATGTGAAGTCAATTAGGACTCTGCTCCTGTATGTGTCATACAAGCTGTCTTCAATTAGGACTCTGCTCCTGTATGTGTCACACATGTAGTTGAGTGAGTCATATTGTGTTGACTTAGTAAATTATTAAGTGATTCATGGTAGAATCAAGTTGGACTTTATATGTGTCAACCTTGTAGATGATTGAGAGCCACATATAGGCTTAGTCAATAATATGACTATAGTGGTGGCATTGGAAGGGTTAGAGGTGGCAAATTTGAGAACTTAATTATAGCATTAATTTTCTCAAATTTGTATATAAATATAGGAGTTGTCTTCAATTAGGACTCTGCTCCTGTATGTGTCATACATGTAGTTGAGTGAGTCATATTGTGTTGACTTAGTAAATTATTAAGTGATTCATAGTAGAATCAAGTTGGACTCTATATGTGTCAACCTTGTAGATGATTGAGAGCCACATATAGGCTTAGTCAATAATATGACTATAGTGGTGGCATTGGAAGGATTAGAGGTGGCAAATTTGAGAACTTAATTATAGCATTAAGTTTCTCAAATTTGTATATAAATAGAGGAGCTTTCCCTCATTTGTTAGAAGAAGACTAAAGGCTAGAATAGATTTGAGAGGTATTCTTTCCCTCCTTTTGAAGAAGGGGCTAGAACTCATTTGAGGTTGTTGTAACTTGGTAATTCTTGAGAATCAATACAAAAGATATTTTGCCCGTGGTTTTTCAATGGTATATTTTTACCAGATTTTTCCATGTAAATCTGAGTGTTATGCGACTTTGTTCTTCTCTCCAATTTTCTACCAATTTTCTACACTTGTATTTTTTTCCGTACAATATCAATTTGTGCTCGCCAATTTTCTACATAGTATTAGAGCATTGAAAAATCTTGTGCCTGTGCATTTAACGTAGTCAATGTGCAACACTCATGTAGAATGGTGTTGTTATTTCATTTTATTGCTGCATTGAAGTTGGTCGTATAAAGGCGTTGAAGTTTGTACAGGCCGTGTCTTTTCTTTTTTTTTTTTAATCCAAACATGTAGAAAGGAAGGCATGTGAAGAATTTCAGAAGTGCTGAAGGATGAATTAGAGGCGTTGAAGGAAGAATTAGAGGCGTTGAAGGAAGAATTTCAGAGGCACTGAAGAATAAAAAGGCATTGGGAAAGTGATTATTCTTTTGGGTTTGTTTGATCACTGCACTTGGAGGAGTCCATCTAGTTTATAGAGGCTATGATTGTTTATTTTGAAGACTGAAACCTCTGTTCGAGTCGTCCATACCATTCATTCTTGTGAGCTGTGCAACTCTGTGACTGCTGTAACTATTTATAGTTGTGAACAACATATTATGAACGCTACGATTACTCAAACATTTTTTGATCCACTTATTGTTTCAAGAATTCCATTTTAGGCCCGCTGTATCATTTTGGGAAGATTGACATAGAACCCAGTTTTGGCCAGTCAAATCTTTCATTTATTTGGGCTGTTATCAGCTATTACCAGACATTACAGCAAAGATAAGTTGATATATTCCATCATTTTTCATCAACCAAAGGGTTCCTCTACTTATTCCAGTAAATATTTGAGTTTTCAGTTTTACATCAACTGTTCGACAAAATGCCTTGAAAGATGAATAATTGTTTGAAGGAAAGAAAAGACATCGAGGTTAGTGATTTCTCTCTACAATACGACATAGTTATTTCGGTACAAAACCTTGCAACTTTCCTAATGTCATATTACCTTTGAAAATAGTATATTATACAAGGTATACAAAAAAAGGGAAAGTTGTTCTGATTACAAGGGTGATGGTGGCATTTTGTACTATTTGAAAAGATTTATTGTGAGGATTTTAGATTTTGAAGAGGTTGAAGTTTGCAAGAAAGCTACCAATTTTGGAAGAAAAATATGTGGCAAATGGCAAGTGGGAAGAGATTTTAGCTTTAGAAGAAATCCTATTTGTAACTATTATTGAAATTTGATCAAAGAAAGGTGATTGCAATATTTGCAACATTTGATGAAGTCTGTAGTATTTGTTAAAACCTAAGTTTGAAGACATACAAAACCAGTGGTAGATAATTTCAAATCATGGAAGAGTGAAGGTTATAAAGTCACCAAAATCAATTACCATTAGGTAAGTGACTTTTTTGTGGTTAAAATTTTAACTATATAAGGAAATTATTGTCCAATGGGAAAGATTGGTAAAAGAGAAATGAAAGAAAATAAAAACTCAATATGTAAAAATAATACTTTGGAAGAAGAATTTGAGAAAATTAGAAAGAAAAATGAAGAATTAGAAATGGAAATAGGTCACAAAAGGAAGATATATTGAAATTGAGAGAAGAAAATCTTTTGTTCAGTCAATTACTTGAAGCTTACGTAAAAGAAAATCAGTGTCTAAAGTCTAAACCTACACTATGTTATATGTCATGGGATACAAGCTATTTGTTTTATTCATTAGATGAATTGCTTGATAAATGTGATATAGCTAAATGTTTTTTTGATAAGAAGTGTAAGGAAGGTCCAGTAATATTTTTGAATCTACAAATCTTGCTAGTTGTGAGGATAATGAGAAAGGATGTTCTTCAAAGAATATTGGATTTAAGATAATGAAAAAAATGAGATATGATGGAAAAGGTTTGAAAAAATATTGACAAGGAATTATAGAGCCCGTTGAGCCAATAGTAAGGCCAAAGAATGAAGGCCTTGGATATGCTAGTGGAAATAAAAATGATGTTACAAGTGTTACACGTTTAAACAAATTATCTCAAGAAATACAATGCATTCAATGTTCTCATTGTCATAAGTATGGACATAAAAAGAGTTGTGTTGGGATCTTCATCCTTGTAGTCTTTGTGGATTGATGAGTCATTCTAATAAATTGTGGTGGAATAATAAAAGTGGAAAAACAACCTCTAAAAGATAGTATACATATTGATTGTGGATGGTTTGGTGCATCTAATTGGAAAAAGGTCACAGATGTATTAAAAATGTTGTACAAGCATAAATATTCTCATGTCAGACAAAATAACAAATCATGTAAGATCAAATATCATCCTAGAAGCCATATAATTTAATCTATGAATTTTGACTACTATAAAGGCTACTTGAATTCTATCCATGTAGTGGTGTGAGATTTGAAGTTGGAGCATTCATATATGTGATATTTGAAGTTGGAGCACTCACATATGCAGAATAGTAGTAAAGTTGATCAAAAATATCATTGTTAAACCTAAAAAGTTGTAGTATTGATCGTAGAGATCATTGCTGAATAGTTGTAGTGTTGATTGCAAACATCGTTGCTAAATTTGTGAAGGATTTGATCGCAAAGATCATTATTCAAATTGATCGTAGAGGTCATTGAAGGTTTTGATCGCAAAGATCATTGTTGAAATTGATTGGAAAGATCGTTGCTAGACCTATGAAGGTTTTTTATCGCAAAGATCATTGGAAATGCATCATTCCCTTTATTGATATAACTATGAAGAATGTCTTACTATAGATAATGATGGTCAAAAGTAATCAAGGCTATTCAAAAGAAAGATAAGTTTTTATACTTTCAAGAAGGCATTAGTGTTAGATATTCTTTGTTTGTACATGGGTAGCTTATAAACCTCTTTTTTATAAGTGGCCCCCATCATCTAGTTAAGTGTTGTGATAAAATAAAGTTTATGGGGGGGGGGGAGGTGTTAAGAAGATAATCTATATTTTAATCATAACTATTATGTAAAGTTGTATCTCATGCAAGAGACACATCTCTCCAAACATGAGACCTATTTAAAGATCTTTGGATCTATGAATTTGAGATGTAGAAAATATAATATCAATTTATGCTCTCCAATTTTCGAAAGATAGTTGCATCTTAAATTTCCATTTCTAATTATTAACACCATCTAGCTTATTTGTTTTAGTGAGGCAGGTAGTAATCCATCAAATTCGACAATGTAAACAGACAGAAATAAAAGTTAGTGGTCCCTTTTGGCTTACACTCTTAGCTTCTGGTAGTGATACTATCGCTCAATTTCCAAAATTAAATGCTGGCTCCTGCAGGGTAAATGGCAGCATCTAGACAGAACACATTGAAATTTACCAGCAGCAGCAGCAATTGCACAATGAAATTTGCCGGCAGCCGCAGCTCTCCTTCAATTGCCGCTCCTTTTTGTTTGTTTGCAGCAGCAAAAAAAACCACTTTACAAAGCATTTGCTCATCTTTCAAAGGCTCCAACAAATCGTATTTGCTTTGTTGTGCTCCAGTTTTTTATTTTGTTTTATTTGGCTGCTTTCTCGTATCGTAGTCTCCTTTTCTTTTTACAATGGCAGAGCTTGCACTCGCAGCAATAACAGTTTCAAACCGTCATTTTTTTGGTTGGTTAAGTGTTGTGTACTTCAGGGGTAAATTCATCTATTTTTGTTTGTGTTTTAAAATATTTATGTTCATCTTTTAAATGATTTATGCAATGTGTAATTTTTTTTGGTGAGTATATTAATGTCCACACAATCTTAAGGATAAAGTGAGGGATTCTCATTATTTTATTGAAGAATGATTGAACTTTTTCTATAGTGAAGAATTTTATTGTGCCAATTTTATTTGAAAAAGTTTTTCCTAAGTAAAATTTTTCGTTTTCTCTATATTATTTTGAATCGAGGCTTTGCCCTATCTCAATGCATTGATACTATAAGAGAGTTCTAAGGAAATAGAGAGATTGAAGAAGAATAAATGAAATTCTCATATTCAACACAAGAAGTTTACATGAGACAATCTAAATGTTGAGCTATAGATAATATGGACCAGTTGGGACTCAAACCTAGGACCTTCCATTTGCTGTTGGAATGCTCTATCAATTGAGCTACTGACCCCTCTTTGGCCAGCCATCATTGGTTTGGGTGTGGCTTATTTCCAACACCCCTCTTAAGCCACACTGTTGGTGCTTGGGGCACCTAGTTTGGCTCTGATACCACTTGTTGAGCTACAACCCATATGGATCAGCTAGGACTCGAACCTAGGATCTTCCATTTGTTGTTGGAGTGCTTTACCAACAGAGCTATTGGGCCCTCTTTGGCTGGTCAATCGTCGATTCGGGTGTGGCTTATTTCCAACACTAAATTCGCAGAAGCCATCTAACTATCTAATTGAAACCATCTAGTTTCATAGAGTTTCCAAAGAAGTGGATGGAGGATGGGGCACCAAGAGCCTAGATTTGAGTACATTAGTGTAAATATACATAATACTTTTAAATTTAGTTATAAAAAATGTATAAGGAATATCATAATACTAAATACATTGCATTGAACAATGAAAAAGTTGAATATATTATATTCAATATGATGATTACATTCACAATTCAAATACAATTGGACAATGGCTCAATACCTCTAAATATGTCTAAAGTCCATACCAATCTTCTCATCACTCAAATTGGTGGACCTTTCAACGTCAAGTTCCTCCAAACCAGTACTAACCAACCTTGTGGGTACCACAACATCAACCTGTGTTGGCTCCTTTTCCCTACATCTCAATCTAGTGCATTTACTTCTTGCTTTAAACTATTATTTATAAGTCAAGGAGTTTTAATGGAAATGGGTTCCGAGCATTAGCATTTGATAAGAATAGTTTTCCTAGAAAGAATACCTCTAGATTTGAAACAATGTCGTAGGAATATAAGGCTCTATATGAGGTTGTCTTGGGATTTTAGAAGGGTGCTCATTCCCTATATGGTACTAAAATTCCCATTTTCTCCGAGAAGTTAAAAGATTTGAAGTCTTTTTTGAAAGGATTAAATAGATCTATGTTTAAATTTTTTTAAAAAAGTAGAATGGCTGAAATTCAATCTAGAAATTGTTATTGTTTGGTTTCTAAGAGTAGGAGAATGAGGCAGCCTCTCAAATTGAGGAAATTTACAAATGTAGAGAAATATTTTTGAAACAAAAAATTAGAATAGAATAACTTAAGGGGATTGCAATCTGATTTAAAAAAAATAATATTTCTTGTAATACGAGAAGAACAAAGAACTTCATCACTAAGTTGGGACTACAAGGAGGTCAAATAAGTGACAATCTTGATCCAATCAATGGATCTTTAGATTCTTTTCGGCATAAAATGTTAATTGAAGTAGTGGATAGTGACGAAAAACAATATCTTTTCCTTAATTCCATTCCTTCTAAGATTAGTCTAGAGGAAAACAAAATTTTGATGAAGAAGATATCCTTATAAGATATGCCCTTTATGATATGGGTGGAGATTGTGCTGTTGAGCTTGATGGATTTGCGACATTTTTCTTTGAACACTTTTGGAATATTATGGGTGAAGATAAATTGGGTGTGGTGTAGGAATGTTTGGACTCTAGATCGATTCTCAAAGCAACGAACTCTATTTTTCTTGCTCTTGTTCCTTAAAAGAATGATTCTCAAAATGCATAAGATTTTAGGTGTATATATCTTTATAATACCATTTATAAGATCATTTCTAAAACCATTTCTAATATACTCAAACCTCTCCTTCTCTCTTTAATTTTGATGAGTAGGGGGCTTTGTCAAGGGTTGTTATATATTAGATGGCAAATCTTAGTTAATGAAATGATACATTCATATATGGCTAGAAAGAGAAAGGTATGCTAGTGAAATTGAATATTATGAAAGCTTATGATACTATTAATTGGGGATTTCTTGATATTTTTGTTTTTTGTTTGATTTGGTAAGGATTGGAAGGATTTGGTTTTTAGATGCTATTCTTCTATCTCTTTTTATGTCTTTATAAATGGATTTTTAGGTGGTTTTTTCTCTTCCTTAGACTTCTTAGGTAAGGGGATTCTTTGTCTCAATAGCTACTTTTATCCGATGGAAGAGTTATGAGTATCCAAGTGATCCCACAATAGTGTGTCCCACTTTTTGACCTAAATGGAATATTGTAATCAATATTTAAAGCCAAAATTTCACTTTCTATCACTTATAGCAAGCAAATTATTAAGAATTTGAAGATCATGTGAACTAATATTTTTAAAATTTTATGTGTAGATTTTGAATATATTTAAAAAAAATAAAATAAATTGTTATTTTTAATAAGGTTTTATATTTTATAGTATTTTAATGAGTGACATTTATCCCATAACTTTTATTAAAATTTAGATAAGATCATTGTTTCTTAAACACAAATCACTAACATTGATATATATTGCATGCATATTTTTTCATAATTTTTTGTTGCTATATTTTATTTATTGTTAATTTTTTAATTCACATTAATTCAGAGTGATTTTATTCTATATTGCATAACTTTTTTTTTGTATATGTTGATTTATTTTTTAATTGAAACAAAGACATCCATATGGAGTGTATATATTCTTTATTTATTTATTTTCCATTTTTTTTTCAAGAAATGTGTTTAGTAAAAAAAACTCATGTTCACCAAGAAATAGAAAAAAAGTCATAATTAAATAAAATATATTACAAATAATATGTGTGGAGAGCTTACTATAGGGTCTACAATCTTGCTAAATTTCATGTTATGGTGACTCCTTGTGATGGTCCAATCGAAACAAAAACATTCTTTGAAAGCTACATTAGCAACAATGGGATATGTCAAAGGTTCTTCATTTGAAAGTCCCTTTAATAAAGTATTTTGAACATAAAAACATTTAAAAAAGAAAAACCATAAAGGTCATGATGACATTGTCTTGACTCTTTAAGTGAAGGTCCTTCATGCAAAGTTCTTTTTTAAACTTTTGGCATCCTAGGATCATTTGTTTTGCTTCGTATCACAATTGGGACACACACTAAGGTGGGATCACCTTCTCTCAAAATCAAAGGTTACTCACAAGGTCTTAAAGCTTCATCTATAGGGAATACTTCCACTCATCAACAATTTTTGGAAGGCATTATGACTTTTGATTTTCCTACCACTATTGAAGTTAGGAGAATTAAAAATCTTTTATCATATCTTGAAGAGGCTATGGGTCAAATTGTGAATTGATCAAAATCTAAAATGTTCTTAATTTTAGGGAAATGGAACAATATATTCTTTGTCGATTTATTTATTTTAGAAAATGATATTTTCTTGATTCTCACCTTGGTTAAATTGTTTTGGAATGGGGAAAATTTAGAAAGGTATTGGATGGTTGGAAAGGAAGACAAATCTTGTCTAATTGGAGGTTGGTTCTTCTTACTTATATATTTTCCAAGGTATTCCTTTTTTTTCTCTTACACTTGCATTTTAAGTAGCATTGACAAATTCAGCTTTGTAATGAGGGAATTTCTCTAGGACGGTTTAAGAGATTATTTAAATTTCCCTTCTTAGGTTGGAATAAAATATGTGTAAATAAATAAGCTCTATTGGTTAAATTGGTTTGGAGATTTATTTCCTCTTACAAATCTAGGATTCATATTTTGAGATCCAAATATCTCAATGGTGCTCATCCTTTAAGTCTGCTAAATATGACTAATTTTCCCTCTATTTGGCTATTTGGGAGAGAATGAAGTTTGCAAAAAAGGATAATTGATAGATAGCGATTTTAGAAGATTCAAGATGGTTTTTCTCTTTCATTTTAGGAACATCAATGGTTGATTGGCACTCCTATAGAAAATGTTCTTGAATCTAGGGGTCTCTTTATCTATCTTATGGATTGGGGATCTAAAATTAAAGATTATTGGGAAGAAAATATCGAGTGTTATGGATATCTAGATCTTACAAAGCTTTACCTACTATCCTTGAGGTTGATGAAAGGGCTCTTCTAAATCTATCTCTATTACTGCAAAAGTATCCTTTCCCCTTTAGAATCTAAACAACGATCATTTGGGATGGAATCTTCAAGGTTGTGGGAGTTATACAGTCAAGGATGGTTATAAAAAACTACTCAAAGATCTTCCTTCCCTTGCTTGGTATCAAATTTGGAGAGATAAATGGTCGCCTAAGGCTAATGTATTTTTGTGGCTAGCTTGCCACCAAATATTTTGACAACGAATTGAGTTTTAAAAACTTGTTTCTATGGTCTAGGTAGATGTCCTCTTTGTTTGAGTAAGGAAGATAATAGTAACCATCTTCCCTTCGTCTATGACCTTGATATTAACATTTGGAATAATTTATTGGACCCCAATGTTGGTTGAGATTTATTTTATGTTTAAGTGATCAAATAATAGCTTGGGTATCTACTATGAACTTAAATTTTCTTTGAGTGTGACTAGGTTTCAAGTATCATTGTTTGGAAAATTTGGCTAGAAAGGAATAATATATGCTCAAATCTAAGGAAAAAATGTGATACTTTTTGGAGAGAGATTATGCATGCTTGCAAATTTGTTTGTAACAACTAGTTAAAAAATAAGAATAGAGAAGTTAGTCCTTAGAGGTAACTAGTAGAGGTTCTGTAGGCTTCTTTTGAAAGTTGTCGATGTCCTAGGTAAATTTTCGAATTTGAAAATTACTCACATCTTTTGTTGAGGAAATCAAGTGGCATATTGGATTACTGATCTTAGCTTGTAGGAAAATTATCATGAACTGAAATAAATTCCAAATAGCACTCTCGTTAATCCTCTCAAATCACACATCCTCCAAAAGTGTACAAAGGCATGAGTCTTGATACATGTCACACGGGTCAAAGATTTTTCCATACCCCCAAGGTACTTCAAAGTACCCTTTCCATCTCCCCCATCCACTTTCAATTTTTAATTTTGGACCAATGATTTCCTTTTAATTATGGACTCCTCCCTATCCACCAACCTCATGGAGATGATTGTTCTCTACTCATTCTCCCAAGTCTCCCAAGCAATGAGAGGTCTTGATCTTTCAACTCAATCTTAGCTATCCAATCATTTATCCAAAAATCTATAAATTTGATTCAATCCAAGACATTTTTAACATACGCTTCTTAATGTTATGCTGTTGGTAAAGGGGTACTCACATATCAATTTGGAGTACAATCACTACTTGGTGCAACGAGGGTTGGTATTATTGAGAATATTATATTTTTTAATAATGTTTGATAAATGATATCATTATGCTTAATCAGAATGTTGCATATTTGTGGGATAAATTGGTTGAATTGCTTTATTTAGTTTATGTATGGTCATATTTTTATGTACATATGTATGCTTCGAAAGCTAGAGTGGAAAGAATGAATCACTAGGTCCTTACCTCAGCAAGGATCTATCGGAGAATGCAGATAACACAATTTTTTCATTTAAGAATAGAAGGTGATAGGAAAATGTGCATAATGGACAAATGTTTTGACTATCAGCTTGGGAGATCTTGAGATATTGTTGTTGTCAGAGGACTTTGGTACAAGAAACTATAACCTTGGCTCATCGGATTCATCATAGGTTACATCATAATAGTTAGGATTCGAATATGAGCCTAGTAAGAAAAAAGGTCTTAATAGTGGATTTTCAAGTGCTAATATTTTCATCTGGTTTGAATAATTGTGTATCTACATTCTCCAGTAGATTCTTGATGGTTGAGGTAAGGACTTGGACATGCCCATTGCCAATGGTTACCAGATTGTGAAGAATATGCATAGAAAAGACCAAGGCATAGAAGAGGAGGGACGAGTAATAAGGGATCTCTCGAGATGTGGGCCTTCTTTCTCAAAAAAGGATCTTCAATGCAAGCCCTCTGTTTTTCTTTCGAGGAATATTGAGCATGTCGATCCTCAATGTTCAAGATTTTAATACCTTCATCTATTGACCTCTTAGGCAAAAGCACATTAGTAGTCACATTACCATCTGTAGTCTCGTTAACAGGACAAATGGTATTCGGGCCGGAAAGAGTGATAATATTTCTATGGAGCAAAATCTTCTAAAGAGAAACCGAGTTGCCTTGATACTCTCGTAGCCAATGCCATCCCGAAGGCTTTTGGACAACTCTTGCATGGTGTTTGCCATGAGAATAACACCTTATGCCATAATGAGGAAGCCCATAGGTGGTGCAATGAACTGAAATAAGTTCCAATTATGTCTTCCATACAGCGACACCGTGTCCCAACCACAGCAGATCAAAGCAATAACAAATCCAGAAAGAATCCGTATCAACCGAGCAGAATACAGGAGAGAAAAACAAGAAGCAGGATCTAACATAAATGTTGTAAATGAGAACTAATTATGGGGAATTGATTGTGGTCTTGTTAATATGTTGTATTCTCAATTCTGTGACAGTCCCCTTTTGTACTGCTCAGTTCTGTATAGAACTTTTTGTTTTTTATAACGTCTGTTAAGTAATCCTTTTGGAATGGTATTGGTGTTTAGATACTGATACATATTCATAATTAGAGTCTCGGAAAGAAACTCTACGAACAATGTACAATCATAATCTATAAATTCTAGCGATTTAATTGTTAACAGACATAATGTTTAACCATGAATGTGATGTTACATATTGATATCCATTGGGTGTATTCTAGAGTTTGTACAAGTAAGGTAAATAAAATATACTATATGTTTGAGAAAATTCGAAGATTTAAATTAAAATTAAAATTAATGTAAAAGAAAAATAATCAGTGTTCTATGGGGATGTGTCCCTCCAAAAAATTTTGCGCTTTCTAGACATCCCCGTCTCAGAGACTTGGAGGACGTCCCACCACCAGCCCACCACCAGCGCTGCCATCCCACCACTAGCATCATTGTCTCCAAGATGCCGCTAGGACTTCGAGGGTCCTCAAGACGTCTAGGGGACTCCTAGTTGTCTCCAAGATGTATAATTCGTGTACAGTTATACATCTTTTAATAACTATTTTTTCAAGTACTATATGTATTTCAGTGCCCTGCTGCCACCCCGCCACTGTCACCCCACCGTCCCCAAACTTAGACCATTGGAAACCCGACCCCAAAACCCGTCCCATGTTCCCGTGTCCCCCCGTCAGGAAACTCCGTGGAACTATGGAAAAAATAGTAGTCTGTTTTAGGTATTTGTTTTAAGTAAATTTTGTGAGCATTACAAATAAAAATGTGATTTGAAAATTAAAAATAAATTTACAATTTTTTTTCAAAAGACTCATCTAATTTTATTGATTGTGGAAGTCAGAGATCTCTTTTAACTTTTTTTTAACTCTGTTCTAATGTAACATTCAAATTTTATGATTTTAATTAGATAAAAGCTTTTGAACAGAGTATTTTAGTTTAGATAAAAGCTTTTGAACGAAGTTATGAATTGGAAGGGGCTTTTGAAAGTACCCTGAAACCTTTCACATCAAGAGAAGACAACGAAGAGATGCCAAGAAACAAACAGCGAAACCTCAACAAAAAAACAGCCATAACTACAATCAAGTTTATATGTTAATGAAACAATCTCACAAAGCATTTTGAGATCCCTTGTTTGACCATACCCAATATTTCTATATACTTGGCCATGGATATTATCTATATTTAGTCTCACTTTCTCCATACATCAAGGTTTATGTCAAAAGCTTGTTAATTTTTTCTGTAAGGCTAACAACAATGCCGAACTCTTGGTGCAGTGGGATATACTATCAAATGGAGGACCAATGCATGAAACTGCTTATATTGCCACCGGACAAGATCCGGGGAACAATGTGTCTCTACTCACAGCAAGTGTAAGCGACTACAGATGTCTCTACTTCTTGGCTTTTGTAATAAGCATTTTAGTTTGGAGATCAAAAGGATAACTTGGGAATAAAGTATTTAGAATATTAAGAATAAGTCATGTTTTTTCACTGCTACTTATATTGCAGGTCCAGAGTAAAACATTAATACTACAAGAGAGTTGTAAGGATTCATCAGGCTTCCTTCTTGTGTATTCTCCTGTTGTTATCTCAGAACTCAACGAAGTTATCAACGGTGAAGATTCGGCTTATGTTTCTCTTCTTCCTTGTGGCTTTTCTATTCTCCCAGCTGGACCTGAAACAGAAAGTGAAGTTGATGATTTAAACAAAGAAAATGGAAATGTGAGAGGAGCCCTGTTAACAGTTGTGATTCAAATAACGGTGAGCACTTACAATCCTCGGAAGGCAAGACTAACGGCGGAATCTGTGAAGACAGTAAGTAACCTGATATCCTGTACAGTGCGTAAAATAAAATCAGCATTATTATAGCCTGTACAATCGTGGACATAAAGTTAAACTAAAAATTGTCACGGAGCTGCTATTTTATGAGTTTTTGAGCACATGGGTAGCAATTGTATATCATGCTTCCTTCCAAGTCCCCACTTAAAATTGTCTTGGAGCTACCAGTTTCTGAGTTCCTGCCCTTCCTTCCAAGCCTCTACCCAAAATTTTCAGCAAATACTTGAAATATTTCATATGATAAATGATTTCATATGATGAATGTTTATAGAGCACAAGAGAGCTCTAAACTATACAAAAATTAAATGATCATTGTGCTGAGGCTATTAGTATTTTATGAGTAGCTGTATGCTTTTAACCTGTAAAAATAAAATAAAATAAAATTACAGTTGTCATGGGTAGCAATATCGTTGCATGCTTGTGTTATAATGAGAAAAGAAAGATTTCGGATAGATTGTCCAGATTTAAAATTTTATATAAAATTATGCTGATATATATTATTTACATAATTTTTATTTATATTAAGATATGTTTATAAATAGTTTAAATAATATTTTTAAATAGGTAAATGTCAGAAATTGTTTTACCGAAGGCATATTTGTCCAATGATTTCCAACTTACCTTTTTGAGTATCTGGTTTCTAACAACCATCATATCCAAATTGTAAATATTATCATTTATTATTTTGAAGCTTAGAAATTGATAATTGGATTTGGAGTAGAAATAGATTGATTGATTTTAGACTGTTCATTAAAGCCGCATTTAGTGGTTGAGTGAATGAGCCACGCAATTAACTGAATGCCAAATCAATTACAATATAAACTATTGGCAAGTGGTCCTAACTCATACTGGTCTTTATTCTTATTGATCTGTAGTAGTTCTAATGACTGTGAATAAAAATATTAATAAAATGATAATAAAGTATTATTTATTGTTTATTTGATTTGTTTTTTAAATTAGTTCAATATATGTTTTAAAATATAAAAATATTATTTTAGTATTATTTATTGTTCATTGTTTATTTGATTTGTCATATCATTTTAAAAATATAATAGTTAAGAGTTTTTTCTAGATATGATTTTGTTATTTTTTGTATCCAAAAATATAATAGGTGTGGAACTATAATTTGAAAAGTGATAGTTTAATAAAATATATGTTATTAAAATAAAATATTATTGATATAAATTCAATAATTTGAATATGTAATTTTTTTTCAATTTTTTGTGAACAAACGAAATATGATTTTTAATATTATATTAAGTTATTCAAATTAAATATATGTTCTTGAGAATGGACAAATAGATTAGTATACAACTTATAATTTTTTATAAATAGATCTAAACAAAATTGCTAACTTGTCATATCTAAAAATATTTTGACTAATGTGCAATGAATGCTTTATATATTTGTAGACCACAATCATCATATAAGAAAATGAGGAGATAAGACTCGTTAATTTGAGCATGAATCACATTTAATACAAATTATTTCAAAATAGACCCCTCTTAATCCATACAATTCTATCTCAATTAAAATAATTAAGGTTGGTAGATCAAATTGGAAAAAATTTAAATTGAATCAAAGATTTAATTTTTTTTTTCCATTTAATGTGATAAATATATCTACAGGTTCTATCATAGAGAATATGAAAAATACACAAGTAGTTATACAATTTATTAGATAGATTTGTAATGAAAAAATATCTTATATATTCTTTGCATTATGTTATAAAAAGTTTCCATTTTTAGTAAAATTTATGTAATATAAAAATTATATATATATATAATTTGTTTCAAGTATAATAAACAAATGATCAAGAGTTTAAAAATGATGTAAATTGAAAAAAATAAAAATAAATTAAAATGATGTAAATTGATGAGTTGAAGCATTTCTACATAGATTCCACTTAGATCAATAGTATTGATATATTGGGAGACCATCTAAAATTCTTGTTGATTATTCACTCGATATTGATTGAGCCTCTATTTATTAGTATTTTAATTTATTTATCATCAAATCAACTTTGATTTATTTTCATGGCTCAGTAAACATATTAGTGAACCATATGTATTAATTGTTGGATCAATTGCTTTAGGGAATTGGGAACCCTTAAAAATGCTCTCTATGAATTTCATTCACTCTTGTTATGGGCTCACTAGTAATCGCATAACAATATTTGAAACATTATATATAACATATACACAAATGATGCAATCCCACACTTTTCTAGTTCTAAAGAAAATCCAAGGCCCTCCACCTTAGCTTGTGAACTCCATAATGAGTCTTCTATTGGTCTTCCTTTCTACTTGGCTAAGTATTCTTCATATTGTTTGTTTTTGGTGCCACGTCCAATTCTACTATTTAAAATTTATTCTTTATGTTCTTGTACTTTATTGGTAGCTATTCAAGTCTAAGTAAACTTTTGTAGTGTTCTTGCTTGATTGGCCTTCATGGTATTGATGGAGATATGCAATGTTGAATATTGGTGATATACCAAGTGCTTACTATAACTCCACCTCATAGGTGTTCCATGAATCAAACTTTATGAGAATCTTACATGGACCAAAATTCCTCATCTTCAACTTGCGTCTCTTCATTTTCTTATTACTTTTACTTGTTCATTGTTTGTACATAGCGTCATAAATTGTCACCCCTAACAATTCCACACTAGGTTTAGCTCCCTCCCATGTGTTTGGACCTACCATTTTATGTTCATTTTTGAGAAATTAAAATAAAATTGGGAATTAATATTTAATACCCATTTAACGACAACAAAAGCCCCAAAATAGGTTTGGGCGATGTGGGTATTGTCATTGTCCAACCTATTTTGGCCCAATTTTAAATATGTCATTGTTAGTATTTTAAGATTTACAAATTTGAATTCATTTGGCAGCTTTTGATTATTAATTTTGTGAAAATCAAGAAATGCATATAGATACAAGTTTTTTTCACTATTTGAAATCCAAACGAGATCCTAACAATTTTGGAATTACAATTGAGCATCCTAAAAAATAGTAAAGAGCAGAAAAATAGAATTTACAACACTTATTATCAGTCAAGATTTATGTTTGCAATGTATCAAGTTCATATGTGAGTTTGTTCATGTTTTATGTTCATTTGTTTTGTGAGTACTAACACTTGTAAGACTTATAATCACACAACCAATTTCTCCTTGGATGAGATGAGTACAATGTCTTCAATCCATCAAAGAAATCATATCTGAGTGGTAAGTTGCAACACTTACCAATTTATCATTCATTTATCCATTTTCCTCTGTCCAACTAAGGATAAACACTATTTACATCATCATAGTCATTGTGGAGGTGGAAAAACCAAAACAAGGTTTGAATTAGGAAAGCCCTTAAATGGCACAACCCTTTCTCCCCTTTCTTGTATGCAAGTGGCAGATTTAAAGTGGATTTGGGAGAAGATTGAAGACTAAATTGCAAGATCAAGCATTAGGGAAAGTGGAATCAATCCTTAATAAACAAAGTTTCGAAGCTAAGTCTAGGAAGGAAGAACCTAAATATTGAGACCTTCTGAGATTTGTTCATTGATTCCTAAGATCTAATTTTTTTGAACTATGGTAGTAGTGCCCCTGTCCAATCAATTTGAAGCCTAATTTATATGTTAGGTTCCTCTATCTCTTCCTCTATCTCTGCACTTTGTTTTTTTGTCCATTTCTATCTTTCAATTATACAATTTTTTGTATTTACATTAGTTTGTTGTAGCTTCATAGTTGTTCTAGACATACATTTACCTAATCAAATAAAGTTGTCCTAATCATTCAATATCAACCCCAACTCCCAAAAAGAAGAACCAAAACCCAATTGATCCACCATTTTGGCTCTTCCATTGAGGTTAGTAGCCAAGTGGGTGTATGTGATCAATTTTGGTTCCTTCCCTAATGTGATGTAGGGGAAAGTGTGATTTAGACTTGTAGAGGAGGGGGATCGACTGCTCCGAGACTCCAAGCCATAGGAGAGTCTTAAACAACAAGCTTCCCTGATCTACCTCAAGTTTTACTAAGTGATTCAAAAAGATTAAGACGCTAAGGCTAAAAAGGAAGAGCAACTTGGTTGTTGTTGTCTTTCTGCTAACTCGAGTGTTTCAGAGGGTTAGACAAGCTGATTTTCAGTGTCCAACCTATTGCTTAGACAAGTCTCTGCTTAAGGATGAAAGCATAGGACACAAATTCCAACATGACATGCTGGAGCCTCAATGGTCTGCTGGCGTTCATATAGATAGAATATTTCAGAGAAACATTAAAACATCAGAAATCTAACTAAAAACTTGACTAATAAAGTTTTATGCTAGATGACAGAATGACAAACACGTACATAAGTGAAATACAAGAAGAATACTTCAACTAAACTATGCTTGGATTGACAAAGAGGCGGTGAGAAAAATAAACCTTCCTACTTGGGAGTTGAATCTTCAATGAGCTCATACGAGAATACCTACACACACAAGACCAAGAAAAATGTTGGGGCTATTTTAGAGGACTGCCTTAGTTAGTCCCTCACTTTGATGTTTCCTCCTCCATGGATAGCCAGATAGCAATGAGTATAGAAAATGATGAAGACATGAATGGAAATAGAGGTGTCATGTGTGGATATTTAATATATCCCATACTCCCTTTGAGTTGTTCTGATGTTTTGCTCGACTTCCGATTGCCCCGATGATGCTAAGGTCTCCATGTTAACTTTTCGACAGTCTCGATTCACTGTTGCCACGTGTCATCCATTCTCTCATCGAAGGGGAGCTTCCCTCCCTTTATTTTCGAGCCTCGTTCCCCCCCACGTGTCGAATGATCAAGCTTGTTGAGGCCTACGCTCTTGCGACTCCTTTTGAGCCCCGACTGCATGCCATGTTGCCCCACTCGTACAAAATTTCAACAACTCCACAAGTGACGCTGATTGTAAGGATGTTGCCACATGTCTTCTTATCACAATATTTTATCAAAGAACTGGGAAGATGAACCATGAATTGCGAAATGCTTCCACATGGCCCTTCGACAGATCTTCTTGAAACGAAGGGGAAGCACAAATGCCAAACTGCCATACGCTGCCGCGTGCTCTAACTGCCTTCGTTGGGAGGCTACACTTGTTGGCATGGGGTAAGCCAGAACCATTGACATCATTTACAAAATGCATTTGGCTCACGAGTGACTGGGTTCATGTTCGAGAATATTTTTTGTTACAACGGTCGTGATGAGTCATTGCTGCGATCATCATTGCTCATGATCTGGGAATTTTTTTGTTACAAGCCTTCAAGCGGTGGAAGCCTTAGCTATATATACTGCTCCTTTTGATCATTTAAAGAGTTTGAAATATCTACAAAAGAATTAGGAAGACACCAGGCCTTTTGTTTTGTTAGATAATTGTGAAGACTCACAAATTGTGCCCTTGTAATTCAACCTTTCTATTTCTTAACTATTGGATAACATTATACTGTGCTATTTCTGAATAGATTGTTTGCAATTTCAATTATTTGAATAGAATGCTGATTTAGAACCATGTCTCTGACTCTTTCTGTTCAGTAAATCTCTATGCAAATTATTATATGTCATGAAATGAATTATCTAGGTCTTTCTCTTTGATGTTTGTTATTTCAGGACGTAGCAGATTGTTGAATGGGCCCTTAGATCGCATTTACAAGATAGATCTATTGTGCCTTACATCTAAATCTTGTCACATTGCCTTAGTTAAATCTTTTATTTTTATATCTGCTTCTTTTTCCCATTCAAAAACCTTAGTTATAGAAGAAGCTGACTTCTTTAAAATCCAGAGGTTACTCAATTTAGCGTAATCACGTGAACGTTTCGACCCCTCCACCAACCATGTTACCTAACCGAAACTATGTGGCTTGGGACTTTGGAAGCCCCCTTGTTGCCCCAGTGACACCTTCCATTTGGGCTCCTATCCCGATCTTTGCTCTCAAAGCTATTCCTAAGTTTACCAGAGATGGCTCAAGAACACCATCCAAACATTTACAAGATGTGGAAGACGTATGTTTGGTTCACGAGGTAACGGATCAGAACATAGCGTTGAGGTTGCTCACAACTTCTTTCAGAGGAAAAACATCAAATTGGTATCACACTCTACTGGCCAACTCTATCGACACTTGGGATCAACTTAGAGACCCTTTTTACGAAAGGTTCTCAAATGACAGAGATAGGTCATGACAGTACCACTAGCTAGAAATCATCAAGCGAGCTCCATATGAGGCTCTGACCAACTTCAACACCTGGTTCCACATGACTTGGCAAAGAATTCAGGTTGCAATCCGTTCGTTGCCTGACTTGGCATTTATGTTCTACCTAAAGTCCATCAACGTTGACATCTCGATGATGATCTAGTCACTTGGTGGAACTACTCTACCAAATGCATATAGTGTCGCAATCAAAGTAGAGAACAATCTAATTGACGCTGGAAAGTTGCCACCTCGGCCCATCATGCCTATATTCCTCGAGCTACTAGTTCTCACCCAGATGATGCCACCGGCTACTACAACTGCTCCTCCCTAATCCATGTACACATACGTAAGCATGCCACAAAGTGCTACTTGAAAGGATGAGATGAGCAACATAAAGGATATGTTGCGAGCTATGGAAAATGAGATAACTGTCATCAAGCGCAACTAGGCCGCTCCTCCAAAACCATCCTATTAGAATTACCAAGGCAGAAGGTCTTCTTACCAACAAAACCAGTTCCAAGGAGGTGCGCGCACAAATTCTCAGGCACCAAAAACAAATCAAATAGTGTCGGTACCCACTCCACTGCAGAATGCCAACCTGAGCACTAACCGAGAGCTAACTACAGGGCAAAACAATTTGGCCGACGATGGCAACTCTTGGTGTTTCCCTTGTGGTGATTCACATATGCTCTGAAACTGTTCGCGTGACAATCTACAACATAAGGTGGCAGAGTAGCACAACCAAGGCACAATGTTGGACAATGGGGGTTATGCATATACCTCTCCGCAAATGGAAAACACGGTACTCGCCGCTCAAATGCAAGGGATGTCCCTAGAACAAGAAAATGACATAGCTCCAAGCATGCCCTTTTCTCATGGATGGAAGGAGAGCAAGTGGTGTTCACAATTGAAACACCCACTTCAGAGACCCTGCAAGTGCAGTCCGATTATAACACTCGATCCAAGAGGAAATCCATGGGCGAATCGGTCGTCCCACGAAGAGAGATCGTAGCAACAAGAGTTAAAGAGCAGAAGTCTCCAAACCCACCACCATTCAATGTGGTGGAACAATTGAAAAAATTATCCGCTAATGTGTCCCTATGGGATGTCTTAGCTATTCCAGAAAAAAAGAATTTACTACAAAAGGATCTCCAAGAGGACTTGATCACAAAACCAAAAGAGAAATCACTTCAAGGGGAGGCTATTGATCAATCACCTCCAGGAAAAGTTCTTGTGAATACTGCAGAAGAGGCCTCTATTGAGAATAAAGAGGAAGAATCCACAATCAAAATCAACGAAGGAATCCTAGGAAAGCTGAAGCCGTTTTTCCTAACTCTTATTGTGGGTAAGAAATTAATGCATAACTCCATGATTGACTCTGGTGCCAACACTACAATCATGCCCAAGCAAATAGCTGAAGCCTTAGGATTAAGCTATGAACCTTTGAATAAAGGGGTTATGCAATTAGATGGAAATATGGTTAGTACTGTGGGAGTCATTAAAGATCTTCCATTAACTCTATTTGCTTGCCCAAATATCGAGGTCAAGCAGGATACCATGATCATTGATATTCCTTTGATATTTGGTTTGTGCTTGTCTAGAGAGTTCACTTCTAAACTGGGTGAGTAGCTTTCCTTAGATTGGTCACATCTAATTATAAGGACCAAACATGGATCCAAAATGAACATAGTATCTGAACCTTTGCATTTGGAACATGTTGCGAATGAAGCTAGGACAGTCTTTGAACCTGCTCACACCTCCATTACTAAGGAGGAAATGTATTGCACATAGCTTCTAGAAGATGATAAAATCATCGGAGATCAAACCGATCAAGACTTGAAGTTCTCTTGAGCGAGTTCATTGATAAGGATCCTCTCGACAACTATCATGCCAACTCCAATCAAGAGTCATCGAAACCGAAGATAGACAAGACATTCAAAAAGGATTCCATAAGCTTCCAAAGGGTTTGGTCACTCTCAAAAATACTTTTGATTCTGACATTTTAAGAAACAAAAAGAGGAAGCTTATAGAAAATGGAGGGGAGTATGCGAAGTTTTAGATCAGGGATGGGAGAAAGTTCAAAGTCAGAAAGAACGTCCTACATCAAGGTAAAGAAAGGCTTGTTCGCCTTTTAAAAGAAAATGATGAGGGAATAGTGGCCTGGCCATATGATAACCTCAGAGGATATGATCCCGACATCATCCAACCTGTGATAGAACCAAAAAGGGGAGCCGAATCAGCTTGCCAAAAGAGGTCGGCGAGCCTCGATATAGAAGCACTGATGGCGCAAAGGTTTGTAAAGCTAGTTTAGTTGTGCTTTGTCTTCTCAGTCAAGCCTAACACGTGGTTATTCAGCCTGAACCCAGTCTGAAAGAAGAACAAAGATATCCACCTGTGTATTGATTTCTGTGACCTAAATCAATCATCAGTAAAAAATCATTACCCACTACCCTTCGTAGGATTAATCGTGCACAATGTAACAGGTTCAGGTGCGTCTTCTCTGTTAGATGGATTTTTGGACCAAGGCTTGGATGGTAAGGGCCTAATACTAAAATTCAATAAGTAGATGACAAGACTTGGTCGACATGAGAAATCCGATAGCCTAAGGGAAAGTTCGTTCACGGTAATTTAGTACAGGCGATAGAAATCATTTGAATCAAAAAGCATAGAGTAAAGTGACAGGGGTTCCTGTAAGGGGAATTCACCTTAAAATATCTATAAAGCTCAATTAAATAATTCTACCATGTAAATATGTATTTATTGTGGCTTTTTCCCTTTATGTTATTTTATTTGTTCAATTGGTCTTCCTAAATCCATAATGCAACAAAAATTTATAATATGATGCAGAGAATAACACATATACTAGAAAGGTCAAGAAATACACAACAAAGCAGAAATAATATAGACCATATATTCATTATATTTATATGCTTTGACAAGTACAGTATCAAAATGGCTCAAAGGCCACACTTTTGAGAAGTATATACTTATATATATCTAAGGCCTTTTAGGCTATATACAAAAGAGCTAACAAATTTTAGTCTTGAAAAAATGAAAAGAGTGAAAAGCTTCACTTGTGAGAACAAGCAGCAACATCAACAACATCCAGAACCATGTCATCTTCAACAGTAACAGGGTCAATAGCACCATCCAGAGAAGCAACAACAAGTGGCGGAGGAAACACCAAGCTCCTAAAATCAATGTACCAGTCAATGTCGTAGAAAGGCACCACGTTATATATTTGGAACAAGAAGTATCAGACACAAGTGACCTTTTGGCGATGGACTTCTCGCGACTAGAGGTGAAAAATGCTTAGAAACGACAACCACGAGACAATCACGTCTTCTTCAATAAACCTACGAAGGTCCCTCGCAATCAGGATTCCACCACCAAATGCAGCGTTTGCCACCACCTCCTCGAGGCGGTTCAAATATTTTTTGTGGAAATATTTCCTTCACCAGACGAATGACAAGTGGCTTATGGATTTGAATGTCTAGCATCGATGCCATGAAATGAGAACACACATCAGTGTTAACCCTATACTTGTCCTCATACTCAATGCAGTCATGTCCCAGGACCCATTTTATGGCGATAATGGCCAAAAAATATTTGTTTTTGGTCATCCTTTTCAGACACCTAGTCAAAATTTCACCCAGAAAATCCATTTGAGGTTTATGGGAGGTCAGCCTAATTGGGGTATCCATGGCGTCAGATTCTATATGACTGTCAGGAAGCAACCTATGCAAGACCTCTCAGTTCCAACTCTATGCTAATACTATGCTGACTGCGAATACCAAATGCTAAGCCAATCACCTAGTGCTAATTTTGCTAAAAATTGCTAAGTTAATTTCCCTACTGCCTAGGCACCTATTTATAGACGGAACAAGGGATAAGCGTGGTAATTTTCATACCATAAGCATGAGGTTAACCAGGTACCACCTCGAACACTGCACCAAGGCTCGCTCGAGACTCTCACCTAGTTGCGACTACAGGTACGAGTTGCTACATACAGAATTAAGGCAAGCTAATTTATTAGCACAAGCTGGCTGGCAGTATCCGGTGGTGGTCCCCATTCGGTCGAGCGCTGAGGTGTCATCCTGCAAGTGTTCCTCAAACTCCAAGAAAGGATGCGTATCTATTTGATGCTTATCACATACTTTGGCGTAATCATTCTGTTCGAGGTATTAATTACCACGACATACAAGTCCCAAACTGCTTTCAAATTGTTAGCTCAATTTCCAAGGGAAATCACGCCATGGGTTGCAAGTACCTGGGGTCATTATGAATCCTTGTCATTTCAAAATGGCAAGTAGTTTGCTTCGCACAAGCCAAAAGGATGGCAGTACATGCCGATTTTAATGCAAAAAAAAGCAACCGGCATCTACCACTCAAGGAGGATAGAAAAACTAAGTATTGCATGCCGTTGTTTTAAAGCAAAGAAGGCTTTTTGAATACATAGTGCAGAGAATTTTTGAAGTGCAAAATTTCTAAGAGACGCGTAGAAAATCTCATAAGTTTGAGGAAAAATGGAATCCATTGCCCCTGAAGTAGCCTAGAATCCACAGATGAATGAGCCAAATGAAACATCTCAAAGCTTGGCTGACGCGATGCTTACAACACCCATGGTAAATATTTTTCAGGAGGAGGATTCCTACGCTACGCCTGGGATCCTAGATAAGCCGGAGTGGTTTTGCATGCGAACAACCAAGAAGGGTACTCTCAGGGATGCAAATTTGGTAAAGGAAGAATGGGATAAAATTTATGAACCCATTCTTAAGACTAACCCTAAGGGCCTGAGGGAAGCTGCTTTCACCAGAATGAAAAAAGCCTTCGAAAATTAACTATCATACAAGCAATGGCTCTGTGAACTCCCACAATACATGGTCCCCCATGTGCACCACTACCCAAAAATAATTCATGAAAGTATTTGATGGTTCAATTCGACGACTAGCGCCATTGAAGGAAGAGGGTTGAGAGTCGTACTAACTACAGAGGCTCTTAGGGACATGTTGTGTGTTCCCAAAAGCAACACCAGAGCGCTGCCAATGGAGCCCTTCAACCAGAAAAAGGGTTTGGAATTCTGGAAAGGTAGAAGGAATGCCCTCAACTTTTATAATGTTGAAACTGGAAGGCCCTCGGATTGTCAGCAAGCTTTAAAAAATCTGATCCGTCGTGTTGACTTCGTCCAAGCAGACTTACAAGATTCCTTCTCCATGATGGATTTTGTGTTCGGCTTGGATGACAACATGATCGTGTTCGAATCTCAGTTGGGCCTGGGTTTTCAACTAAGAAGGCATAAAGACCTTTTCTAGTATGATTTCAACGAAATGATTATCAAATACATGCGGAAGTAGATTGGTGAGTTTGAAACTATTGGTTGGTTTAGATACCCTTCTCTTCTGGCCTACATGTTTCTTCATTAGAATCTTGATTTCTTCAGGGAAAAAAATGATTTGTCAATATTTGATGAGAATGTTGGATATTTATGCATCTTCCTGGCTTGGACTTCCATTTTTCCTTGGATCCCTATTTTTGGCCTTTACCGCCTTACCGTTGCAAGCTTTCCTTGGTGGCATGGTTGTGCGGTTTACCGCAGGCCACCTTGCTTGGTCTGGCGGTTGGGCGGTGTTACCGCCTTACCACGACAGTCTTCTAGATTGGCGGTGGTGCGGTGAGTGGTTGCAGTTGGCATGGCGGTTACCGCCATACCGTAGGGGTTGCTCAGAGGTGGCGAGATAGTGCGGTTGGCGGAGCAAGGTCTTACTGCCTTACCGCATGAGTTTCTTGTTGGTGGCATGGTAGAGCGGTAGTAGCTGGCAGTTGAAGGGCAGTGGTCTAGTGACGGTTACTGCTTTATCGTGGATAGTGCTCGAGGAAGCCGCGGTGGTTGCAGTGGATGACTAGCGGTTGACGAATGCGGTTACCGCCAGACCATGGGTGGTGAGATGTCTCAAAGCGGTGCCACGGTAAGACTATTGGTGGTCTGTCTGGCGGTCACCGCCCTACCGCGGGGTGGCCTGGTGGCCTCCATAGTAGCACGGTTTATCATTAGCGGTCTGTGCTAGGGGTCACTGCTTTGCCGCGGGTGCTTGGCAGTTGGGGCTCGATAGCGCGGGGCGATCGGAGATGAAGACAAGGGTGAGCTTACCACCATACCGCGAGGTGACTCGAACAGGGCTGTGACAACATGGTGGAGACAAGGAATGAGCTCAGTGGGTTCACCGCATTACTGCAGCCAGGTTGATTGAGCTCGGTGGTAGCACGGTTGGAGGCCAAATGGTCATCGTGGGCTCACCGCCATACCGCGATGGTTGTCTGGACTCCGTGCGGTTGCGTGGTAGATGGCAGAGGTGAGCTCGGAGCTTGGCCTACTGGCTTGATCGAGTTTGACTAGAGGTCAAAGGCAACAAATGAACATAAATGTGACACGTGGCTTAGCATCAAGATTTTGATTGGCTAGATGCCAAAATAGTGATGACAGTTATTGTAGGTTGAGTTTTTTAGTTGAAGACAAGACGCATTTGAGGAAAGGAATTGAATGCTTGGGCGGCTCGATGCAAGAAGATCTATTAGTGTATATCCTGAAGACCGTTGATTGCTTGGACAGGTAGGACAAGTTGGTGCACGATAAGAGATTAAGTAATCTCATGTGAACGTAGAAGAAAAAGAGCGAATAGAGAGAGACAAAAAAAAAGTGTTCGAGTGATCTTGACTGTGAACATTTTTGTCTCTTAGTTTTGCGAAGATGTGAACCTATGGAGGCCAAGTGGCTGGGCTGGCCGTGAGGCTGGATGTGATAGTAATTTGTGAGGAGCTGAAGGGAATCTACACAGTATGTCATGAGGAAATTGTAATTGTGTGAAGATTCCATTTTGTGTTGCCTGTATTTCTCTCTAGATGGACAAGATGTATTATCCTGAAGAGCATAGCTCTGTGTTTGTATTATAACCATTCTAGTTACTGAATAATACAAGTGAGCTGAATGTTTTGGAGGTGGGATTTTTTACCTGAAAAGGTTTTCCCCACGTATATCTGTGTGTCCATAGTTTTGTCTTTCATGGTTGTCTGATTCATGTACTTGAATCTATGCTTGTGTTGAATCTGTTATAAGTTATGCATTTACTTTTCTCAAAGGATCAATGGGGAATCAACTTGGCCTGCTTTAGCTTTATGGCTTAGTTGTTTGTGTCTTTGTTGTGATTTAAATGAAAATCACTAAGGCATTGTTGTCTTAGATGTGTTCTATGTTGACAAAATCGAATCCGTATCCCCAATAGAGAAGAGGCATCGAAAGCCAGTTTCGGTATGGACTCACATCCTCTCTTTCACTTATGATTATTATACATTTTCAGAGAAATTCTTGATTTCGATTTTGCGCGATCTAGGTGAGGATAATGACTACTATCGCCTATGGGGCGATCAAACTGGTTGGATGCAATCCCTGTTCCCCAAGTATGACTGGTTCCTTGGGAAAGAATTTACATGTATTCGAGTGCGTGGCTTTTGTGAAGAGATGATCCGATTCCCCGTGTCCCCCACCGATCGAGTATTAGCCCTTGAAGTGTTCCGATAGATGGCTATTATGGACTGGAACGTTTGATCTGACCCAAAGAAAAATAAAAGAGGATTGTTTTAGTGCCCTATGAGCTACAAAACAGTAGTCATGGTAAGGAAGAAATCAACGGAGCTACTGGAGGCAAATTTGGAACACCTCGGGTTGGTTTTCATTTATGATAGGTGGGACTAAAACCCTAAGGATAATTTGGGTGACACATTTATTAAGGTAAAACATATCCCTCGACCTTACTGGGAAGCATGACGAAATCCTCTGGATGACATTAGTAGATTCTGGGTGGACTTAGCGCCCATGCCAAGGGATAATCAAAGGCTGTCATGGCTTGGGTTCTATCTCCCTAAGGGGAAGGTAGATGAAAATTTACACATAGGTAATACCCTCCAAAATAGCTTGATGAGGGAGCAGGGTTGGAAGCCGAAAAAGATCAATGATCTATGGGTTTATCGCCAAGAGATCAAGAACACCATCATCTTGTTCCAACATCCATCAGTTTTCGACACCGATGATCGGTTTGATACCCTCTAGAACAAGGAACATCTAGACTTTGACGCTAGTGATGCAGAGGAACACGACCCTGAAGATTCCCTACCATGCTCTGACATAGGGAAGCAAAAACATAAAACAACAACACAACCTAGCGCAACTGTTAGGAGTGTTCAGATGAATATTTCTCGATCAGAGTCCCCGCAATCTTGAACCTGGGTCGTAGGGAAGAAAGGAGGAACACAATAATAAAAAAAAGCAGTAGATGTGGAGGATCCTCCACCAAGAAAAAGACAACGCATTGATGCTGCTTCAGGAGGTGATTCACAGGAGGTTGTGGTTGGCCAAGAATTGGAGTCGGTATCTACCGCTTAGGTATCTTTCTCTCCCTCTTTTCTCAGCTCATAGTCTCTTGGTTCTCCCATAATCCCTATGGCACCCATCGCTCCAAATATGAGCCAATCTTTCTCTTTCCCCTCTATAATGGTTGCAGGAGGTTTCTCCCAGTTTTATCATATCAGACATATGGCTTTCACTTCCCCTCGAGCTGCCCCCTCTCTGGTCGGAGCCCCATTGACTTCCTCATCTGCCTCCTCATTTGTATCTATGACTACCTCCTCCTTGATATCTAAAGCTACTACCCATTTTTCCACCTCCGAGTCAATTCCGATTGAACTTTTGTAGTAGTCGGACCCCGTCACATCTCCATTTCCACCATCATTCCCCATGAGTCCCTCCATGCCTTCGTCACCTGGGATTTGGAGTATTCCTTCCTTCTCTCCACTCATGGTTGCCATTCAAAAGAAGAAAAAATCTGAGCTCACCTGCCTCTCATTCCCTTTCATTGTCCCTCCCAGTGCACCCTTTGCAGGAGAACGCATAAGATCGCCGACTCAATTGTTGTCCCAGAGTGATACAACCAAGTAAGCTCGAGCTCTTCGACTCCAAAAGAAAAAAGAAAAGGATGCCAGGAAGCCAGTGAAGCCCAGAGTCTAGACAATTTATAATGAGGCTCAAAAATCGTTGCATTTTGCAACTATGCATCCCAATGTTACCAAATTACAGGGAGAAATGTAGCCCGATGACTATGACATCCACGCCATCGAACTTTACTTGCGCATTGCTCGATCATAGGATAAAGTCAAGCTAATGGAGGAGACACAACAGGTGGTGACCAATGAATTTCTCAAGTCTGGTCGCAAGCTGAAAAAGGCAGAGGATGAGCTCAAGGCCATTAAGGGAAGAATTGAGACCTTATTTTGGCAAAAGAAAAGGCACAAGAGGCAGAGAGGTCACGCTTCACACATAATGCGCAGACAGTGCAAGCTAGCCTGCAAAAGGAGCTTGAGAGTTTTCAATCCCAGGAATCAGATCAAGTAGCTGAGTTGCGACAAAGGAACTAGGAATTATCTGAAAGGTTGGCCTAGTTGGAAGAAGAGGTTCAACAAAAGAACGAAGAATTCCAAGAACTGCGTGCTCAGTTAGAGCAAGCAGTACAAGAAAAGGAGGCAAATCAAGCGAGTGCACATGCTCAATTTCAAGAAGACCTCTAGAAGATTAGGATTTCCCTAGAGGAAGAGTCTGCAACCCGAAGCTAGGCTGAGGAAAGGTGGTTGGCCGCATAGAGAGACCTACAAGAGAAACTCTCCTCTTCCGCAGAACAAATTTGCAGGACTAACGTAGGAGATTAGGACAAGGGATGCAAAGATTAATCTCTTGAAGAAGATCGTTCAAACTCCCGCCCCACAGTCAAACCTCTGCTTAATAGCCCAACAACTGTATGCTTCCTACTGGGAGAGAGTCAAGGCATTATGTCCGACTCTCTAGCCCACACTTTAGTTCATGGCAGAGGCAAAAAATTTATGTAGGGAGGTTCACGACACAATGGAACAATTCCCACAGTTCATAGGGGAAAAGGTTCTTGAAGCAAATAACCTACTAGCCAAGCTGTACACCGTGCCAAGAGAGGATCCGATACGAGCAGGGGTTGGAAATCAAAGGTTAGCCGCTAGGATCGCAAGGGAGTTCATCTGCTACCATAAGGCCACCCTTCATGCTCAACGCTTCTCGGTCACATTGGGGTGAATTATGGATAGTGTACAGGCAAGGTTTTCTCAACTGGCCTAGATGAATTTACCCTCTCCTTTCCTTTTTGATGAATCGATGGCCACCACACAGAAAATTACAGCCAAAATTGAGGAGAGGAAGCACGATTTATCCATTTTTTAGAGCTTCAACCAACCTCCTACCACCAAGGACATCGAGGGTGTAACTCATTAGATTGCACGAGTACTTTTTTAGCTTGAGTTCGGGTTTGGAATTTCTACGACGCTTCCTTTTAAGGAAGTAATTGATCTGCATGAGGCGCATGAGAATCTGCACGCCATATCAACGCCTTCCGAGGCCGACTGTCTTCCTTTGCAGACCGCCCTTTCTAAACTATGACTCTAGTACTCGATGGATAAATCCCTGGTCTAAGAAACCAAATATTTTTGGGTTCGTCGTTTCGCAGGTGAAACGCCCCTGATAGTCGCCAAAAGCTATGGATATTTAATATATCCCATGCTCCCTTCGAGTTGTTTTGATGTTTTTCTCAACTTTCGACCGCCCCGATGATGCTAGGGTATCCATGTTAACTTTTCAACGGTTTCAACTCAGTATCGGCACATGTCATCCAGTCGCTCATCGAAGGGGAGCTTCCCTCCCTTTCTTTTCAAGCCCCGTTCTCCCCCCACATGTCGATTGATTGGTCTTGTTGAGGCCTACGCTTCTGTGACTCCTTTCGGGCCCCAACTGCATGCCACGTTGCCCCACTCATAAAAATTTTTGACAAATCCACAAGCGACGTCGATTGTAAGGACGTTGCCACATGTCTTCTTATTGTAGGATTTTATCAAAGAATGAGGAGGATGAATCATGAATTGTGAAATTTTGCCATGTGTCCCTTCGACAAATCTCATCTAATAATCTATAGGTGTTGTAATCATCTATGTCTGATGGAGGGGAAAAAGTCTCTTCAAAGTCAATTACTTCTATATGAAAATATCCTTTACATACCAGTCTTGCTTTTTTTTTGAATGTCCTTAGGTCTAGGAACAAGGATCCATGTATTATTCTTCTCAATTTGCTGGAGTTCTTTCATTGCTTCAATCCAATGTTCATCTTTGCATGCTTCATTTGCATTACTTGGCTTAGTCTTTGATATCAAATAGTATTCTTTTGTAATTCTTCTCCTAGTTTGGACACCTTTGTTCTTATCACCTATTGTGAGAATTAAATATTTTGTTAGTGATTTTCCATGCTTTCAAAAAAAAATTGTGCTCATTATAACAAGGCACAATTCAATCCAAGAGTGGATCCACTCAACGGCTATGATGAGTCATTGCTGTGATCATCATTGCTCATGATTTGGGAATCTTTTTTGTTACAAGCCTTCAAGCGGTGGAAGTCTTGGCTATATATATTGCTCCTTTTGATCATTTAAAGAGTTCAAAATATCTACAAAAGAATTAGGAAGACACCAGGCCTTTTGTTTTGTTAGATAATTGTAAAGACTCACAGACTATTCCCTTGTAATTCAACCTTTCTGTTTCTTAACTATTGGATAACATTATACTGTGTTGTTTCTGAATAGTTTGTTTGCAACTTCAATGATTTGAATAAAATGTTGATTTAGAACCATGTCTTCGACTCTTTTTGTTCAATAAATCTCTATGCAAATTATTTTATGTCATGAAATGAATTATCTAGGTCTTTCTTTTTTATGTTTTTTATTTTGGGACATAGCAGATTGTTGAATGGGCCCTTAGATCACATCTACAAGATAGGTCTACCATGCCTTACATCTAAATCTTGGTGCATCGCCTTAGTTAGATATTTTATTTTTATATTTTCTTCCTTTTCCCATTCAAAACCCTAGTTATAGAAGAAGCCGACTTCTTTAAAATCTAGAGGTTACTCAGTTTAGCGCAATAGGCCCTCCCTTTAACCGAGTTTCCCACAAAGGGCTATTACCTTGTCATTTTTTGGCATCAACATCATGCAAGAACACAAAAAACAATATGTTACTATGTAAATACAATGATGCAAAAGCAAGTGACAATGGAAGATATCACCTTCACAACTATGTGCTCTCAAGGAAAGTAGAGGAAGGGGCAAGCCTGCAAGTTCTCCAATAACAATGCTATCAAAACAAAAAAAGTGGAGGAGCCAAGAATGCAGTAGCTTGCAACTACAATGGAGTGAAGTGAGAGAATGAAGCTAAAAGTGTGTCGTGGAATCAAAAGAGAATGAAGGAATGCAAGAGAGCATTTGAATGATCAAAATGAAGCAAAAGACCCATTTCTTGACGGTCAAGGGAGGAAAATATGTTACAGTTTGTTGCTAATGAAGAAATGTAACACCTCTACAGATTCAGGAGGCAAGAATCCTATCAAGACATCTACGTGACATGTGCAGATATTTGCACAATGCACACGCGTTCTTGAGAAGATTCTCCCATCGACGCAAAAACGAGCTTCCAAGTGAATGGAGAAGGGTGGCGGGTGTGGATTTACATCATTAGATTTTTCATTTTCTAAGGTAGGGATGATGTAAATGGGGAATTTTCCTAGGGGTTGAAATTCACTCCATTACATTTTACCCCCACTTTAGTGAGCATATGTGTCACTGAATACGAGGTAAAGTAGAAAAAAAAGACCCGAAGAGCATATAGTTGAACCGTCAAGGAAGTAGACTGCAATATGACATGCTCGAACATGTAGGAGAGAGAGGAATGGATCCACATGTACTCAAGTCTTGTGGAAGGTGAACAAAAGATCTGTAGGTGCTCAGTCCTATAAGTGCTTGGCCCCAAAGAAGGAAAGCGCTTAACAGGTGCTCGGTCTTGCAAAGGGGGTACCATAGGTTCTCGGTCCTAGGGGGTTGGAAACGAAAGGCTCCACAAAGTCTGATTGGTCCTTATAGGTGCTCAGTCTTGCAAAGCAACATGTTAAGCTACAAACA
>VCHN02000014.1:156265721-156332830 GCA_007115665.2 Sequoiadendron giganteum | reverse complement strand
AATGACATGGAGCATCCCGTGTGGCACGTGGATGTCATGGTTGTCCACGTAGAGTGCCACGGCGGCATAGATGAGAAAAAACAAGGAAATAGAGGAGTGCTCGAAATTGTTGAGGTGCTCGGGAGGAATAGTCCAGTCATCTGCAAGAGGCTGGTGTCGTTTTGGGCCGATGAAAAGCTCAGCAGAAATAGAAAGGCAGCCCCCCGCTAAAATAGCTAGCAGCTCCACATGCTTTAATATTCTATTTCTAAATTTAGCGGGAAACCAGGGCCTGGTGTGGAAGTCCAATGGGGAGTGAGCATAATTTCTGAATGTATTGAAGAGATGCCAGAGGCCAATAAGTAAGAATCCTAAGCCTGGTAAGACGTGGCCGATGAAGGTGCCCATTTCTATACAATTTGTTATTGAGCATATGTTGAATGAAGATTTAATATATAGGAGCAGGGGCAGAGGGTTCTAAACAAGTTAGGAAACAAATTCAAAAGAAAGAAAGCTCGGGCGACAAGCAGCGTCTCTCGCCGTCATTCAAACACATTGACTTGAATGCCATTGTTCAGTTGCATGTTTTTGATGTTCCTAGAAACACTATGCTTTCTAAGAAGTTTCCATTTAGAATTAAAATAGTTTCCTGTTAGAACACTCAAAGTGTCCGATTTCGTATTCGAAACGTCCTGTGCTTCAAATGTAGGGGGAGGAGGAAAGGAGGTCATGGTAGCCCGCCCAATTGTAGTGAATGGTCAACCTTTGGAAACCGATTACACGTAAAGAGTGACGTGTATTATTGGCCCAAGCTTGCATGTTTTTCAGTTTTAAGCATTCACGTGGTCGAAATGATTAGTGATTGTTTTGCGAGGAACGTGGAATAGTGAAACCCACGCCGTCGGGCTTAGCTTTAGCTTGCGTTCTCCGTTTTAACGCTCCAAGGCCGTGAAGTTAGGGTGAAACCTTTTTCAAGGTAAGAGTTGTGTATAAGCAAATCTTAATCAAAGGAATCAAAGGCTCGTTAACCTTGTGCCACAACAATACTTTAGAGCTTGGTCGTTGATCAATACACGGTTAATTAAGGAAAATGATAGTATGCAAAATCTTGTTCATAGGGAAGAGACTAAGTCAACGATCGTATATGAGGATTTCACAATAAAATGCAATGTATATAGTAAATTTCGTCAACAATTTATCAACGAAAAAATTTATCGCTAGCAATTCATTGTGGCAGAAAATTCATCGAAAAGTAAAATTTACCGAAAAGTAAAATTCACCGCCAACAATTCACCGTGGTAGAAAATTAACCGCATTAATATTTTTAATAAAATCAAGAAAACTTTGATTTTAAAAAAAATATTAATGCGGTTAATTTTCTGCCGCGGTGAATTCCTGCGGTGAATTTCTCACCATGGTGAATTGCTAGTGGTGAATTTTCCATTAGTGAATTGTTGGCGGTGAATTTGTCGTATGCACACTGCAGTGATAGAGACACTTTAACAATAGTGAATAAATCACACTTAAGTTCCAACCTTTCAGCTTTTCACTTTGCTTCTTCCAAAGACTACATCAATGTAGGCACATCAATCAACATTGTCTAGCTTGCAACCACGTGGAATTTGACAATCAATGTTTCATCTAGTTCAACTAAGTTTATCCAAGGTAAATTTGTTGAATTTCAATTACTTGACAAAGTTTTAGACATTATTGTTGAACACTAGTTAAGATTTGATATCCTTTTCTTTTTAAGAGGTGTTCTAAATGAACTAGAATTTTATAAATGGGCAAAATCAAACTGGAAAAACAAGGGTACTATAATCTATCAAGGGTCTTAGAAAGGGGTATATCTCCTACACCTTTGGCTTAGCTAAACACACACAAGATGTCCTTTAGTAGGACTCTGAGTTTCATCTTTAGGGACCTTCTAGGTATAACTATGTGATGTGGGTGGAGTTTCCTATCCTTAACTTGGTGTTTCATCCTTTCCTCAAAGATAGACACTTACATAGGTCACATGGTTTGGTGCAAAAATAATGTTGATAAATTTTCCACCCTAAGAGTGCATCCCCTTGCAATTGTAGAAGTAGACTTGTCTCAACCCCACTTGACTTTATAATCCTCTCTGGCATTGGATTTTCTAGGAACCAACTTATATTAAACCTTAATAAGCCAAATGTTTATTTTTATTGCAAGAAGGACTTATGTGGATTCTAGTTCTTAAGAAAACTCTTCATTGCAACATGTTAAATCCTCTCATTAGTCTTTAAAATTTGACATTCATCCTTTATTTCCCTTAAGACCCAATTCCCTTCTACATTTGCTCCCAATAGCAAATCCTCTTCTCCTTCTTTCCTAGAATCCTCTATTGTTGTCCTTAAAACCTTTTTACATGAACCTTGTACTTTAACTCCTTTAGAATCTACACCTTTGTTGGTAAACAAATCTATCAATGTAATATTTTTAAAAAAAATCATGACTTGCCTAATAGACAGTGACAAAGTTTACAATAATTATCGAGATTGTTATTAGATTAGCGATCTTCCTTTACAATGTTTAAGAGGGGAAACTCCATCGTAAGATATAATTTTAGGTTTTTAGGAGTATACTTTTAACTAGAAAGTAGGAAAGGTAAAAGCTAAAATTAAAACAAGATGAGGAAATCCTAGATAAGGCCAATATGGGGCCAATAACCTAGTTTTCCTTGAAAATAACACTTGAATACATTCTTATTAAAAGAGTAGCAAACATAGATATTTGTTCTCATAAAAAAGTGGTTTTGAAGGAAAATTATAACTTTGGTTTAAATATGGAAATGCTACTTTGTAGAAGTTGTCAAAACCAACTTTAGAATCCAAGAACACTTGCATGCAAATGAATACCTTTCACAAGGAAGAGAATAGATGGAAAAAACAAACAAGGGTTTGAAGCTCTGAAAAATGGAGAGATTATCTTATCAGAACAAAAAAGAAGTAATGAATATACAATGGATCAATCCTTAAGAAGGAGATCATGCAAAACCTAAAAGAAACCCTAATAGGAAAACATTTAATAATTAATATAATTATTAAATGTCACTTAATGCAAACTAAAGTGAAATTTTAAGAGAGGAATAAAGGTAACTTAATTAACACAATTAAGTTAAAACCTTTACTCTAACATACTTGACATAATAAATGAGACATCCACGTTAGGTTTCTAAGCACATAGATTTTTTCATCATATGCTCTGTTTTATTGAACATGTTTACTTCTTGTGCAGGTATAGGTGAAATCCTTGTTACTATTTTGTTTCATCTGTTTACAACATGTGGGATAGAATGTGGCTCCCACAAGGGTTGAGCCCAGCATGCTGCCCACTTGGTTTATTAAGAAGGGTAGGAGTGTTAAATTATTTCACTTATCAGCCTTGAACAAGTACTCATCACCCATGAAAGTGAGTTGTTGACATCACTATCATAAACGACAAGTATTTTCTCATTGGAATAGTGGAGATGTCATAAGGATAACATGATCATACAAAAGGTATAGTAGCAGTCTTGTGAAAGCTCTAGCCTAGTGAAGTCATATCAAAAGCATAACATTACAATCATTGCTCACTTCTCTGATGGTGGAGCAGCCAATGGAAATATGATAGTGAAGAACAAGTACAATCACCATGGTGAAGGCAGTAAATTCCACTTCAATGATTGTCTAGAGAAATGGTCCAAACAATCACAAAGATCATATGGCATTGCTAGGGAATCAATAGTGCAAAATGATGCAAAGGGTCACTAGGAGCAGGGACTATACCACAAGCAACTTTATGGTTCTAGGACAACATGAAAAGTAAAAATCCTAAAGGGACAGTTCTGTAAGCAATCACTTCATCACTACGACAGTCAACAATGCTAGGCTTCATATGCATTTTATAAGGAATAGAGGTTCAATGAGGGTTTTGATCATTGGAAAATGTTGTAGGTCTATGGTGGTCAAAAGGGAGGATATGACAGTCCTGAACATAGTGACAAAAAATTAAGTGATAAGAAGCATCATAGGTCAAAGGTTATGAATGTAGAAGCAACAACCTATAAGTTGCACATATGTAGAGGGAACTTTCAACAAGGTGTCATAGTCAAATACAGTTTACATGGCTAGTTTGAGCAAGGATATCATGATAAATCTTAAAGCCTTCAAATAAAATGTTCATGATAGGTCTGTAGGTAGCTAGGATATCAAGAAGGGTAGTGTTCATGAAGGAATGAAAGAATGCAAAGTGGAGAAGATGTATAGAGCCTTTGAACTATACCCATGTCATGCAATGACATTGAATCATTTTGTAAATCATTCTTTTTCTTCGCAAAGCTGCATTTTTTTTGTGGAACAGTTGGCTGAGTAGCTCTTGTTTTGGCTGAATACCCTCTTATGAAATTTCATTCATACTATAATACTATAAGATCTCATCATAGTAATGAAATTGTGCCTGGAGGTGGGGTTTTCCTTCACTTCTCTCAGGGAGAAATGAAAAATGTAGGAACAAAACCAACATTTGCAAAATGTATGGTTGCGGCCTTATAGGTAAACAATACTCCCTGTTTTCAATCAAAAAGTAATGTAAAAGAGAGAATCAAGTTTCTATGACATACATAGAGAAAAATGTATGAGATCTATAGGAAGGAGCAAAGAATCAAGAAGCATATTCATCTTTCTATTCAAACAGAGTTCAAGTTCGAGCCCTTTGCTCTTCAAAAAATGAAATGAAAAGAAAAAAATCCTTCCAGAATGCTTACCCCGAGTGTCAACAACCTTTTTTATTAGTAAATGCCTCTGAGACTCAGAGAATATACCATGGATGAACTCCATTAAACCCTATGTTGGCGCGACGAAGAGAGTTTTCCAGAAGGGTCGGTGAAATGAAATGCATTTTTTTTCCTTTGCTTTGGTGTTGAGTGTTAAGGTTTTTACCATAATCTTATGCTGATGATGTAAGGTGTTTTTTACCTTTTCTTTTAAAATTTGCAACACAAACTAATGCATGCCCATGGCCTTTTATGCCTTAGTGTTTTTTCCTTGTGTACATGCCATGTGGAGGGTTCTCATGATTGTGAAATTTTTTCTTTGACTCCCTTGGTCGATCCTTGTAATTTCTTTTGCATTTTCTTTTAAATGTAAAACATTTTAATTAAGTGATAATTTATTGTGTCGCCAAAAAGTGTAGTCTTTGGCACTTTTTCACTCATTTTGGCCTTTTCCCTTAGATTTTGGCCTTGTTTTACCTTGATTCAATCTTGAAAGCTTGCAAATCAACAATATTCTAATGGTGTTGTGAAGTGTTGTAACACATTTCCCACTTTTCTAAGACCCTTTCAACATAATTCACCTAAAAAACCCCCTTTTTACCCCTTTCCAAGCCTTGTGTCAAGGTGTTGTAAAGTGTTGTAAGGCATTTTCACACTTTCCTAGATTTATCATCCACTAATTAACCCTTTTCTTATGTTAAATTGATCCCTTTATGTACTTTTAGGTCTGACTTAAGTGTGTTTCGGGAGGCAAACCTAACACACATCATTAATCACCATTTTATTGCCGACCACCACTTGGATTTTCCCAAGTGGACTAGGTTGCCACCTTGGGTGACCTGGTCCCTTTAGGCATAAAACTCAATTAAAACAATTTCTTAACAAGAATTTGCCTCCAAAACCCTTGTGTCTGCCTATCACGTGACATTTTTTGGGAAATTAGGGCACATGTATAAATAAGGGTTTTCACCTTCATTTCTCTCCTCACAAGTACTCTTGCACTCAAGCTTCCCAAGCAAGCAATCAAGCACAAGGGCATCACAAGCAACCTCCATTGGAGCTGGTTCTTGCATGTTGCAGACTTCAACAACAAAGGATTTGGTGAGCATTTATATTGTTTATCATTCAAGCATCTCTCCTTTGATTTCAATCTCATTTGGGTTTAGTTAAGGGGTTTGACTTAGGCAAACCCCAATTCCCTAACCCCAACATTTTCTTTGTTTTTGCATGTGTTTTGCAGGTTGTACTTAGATTTAGCAAGATTCAAAGTGTTGGAGAAAGTACAAACATTCCATTCAAGTCACATCAAGACATCAAACCCTAGGAGGAAAAAAAGGACAAGTTACTGGTCACCTTCAGGAGATTCAGTCACAGATTGCTACAAAAAAGGGAAGTACCAACTGGGACCCATAGAATCAGACCCTAAATCTTCCAAAAGCATTGGGAGGACTAGGTCACCATTATTGGAAACCTTGTCCCTGTGCTAAGCCTAAAAAAGGGTTTTTGTATTTTTGCATACCCTTTTCCCCAAAACCCAATCCGACAAAGTTTCCCAACAAGAGGACTAGGTTTCCCAACTTGGTGTAAATGTCCCCCTGCTAGTTTCAGACAATTTTCAAAATATTCCAGGGCCCCTCATCTGCACGTTTCATTTCCCAGGTGCACACTCTCTGTTACTTCCTATTAGTTTCCAGATTGCATACATTTAGGGCATATAGTTTAGCTTGCATTTACTTACATTTGCTTTGTTTACATTTCATAGATTAGATTAGCTTCATTGCATTTCAGTTTTCAGCCACACTTCACACACACAACACAACCTCATCCAATCCCTTCCTTTGAATGCAACCGCCAAAAAAAACATAACCATCAAGTGGAAAGATAGCCATTCCTACACCAAGTGCTCCTAGGTGAAAAACCCTAGGGGCCTCGTAAAGGGAATCCTCTTTCACTTTTAGTGTTATATTTTTGGTGAACCCGATAGTAGACCACTTGTTAACTTTCTGATTTTGCATTTCATCTTAGGAAATTGCTTGCATTGCATTGAAAATTTTGCATTGTTTGCATCCTAGGGTTTGTAGAAAAATGCATTTGTGAAAGTTCATGCTAGATTGTACTTTGCATTTCATTTTATTGGAAAAAGAACAAAACACTTTGCATTTTTATTTTGTACTTGCATTGACGAAGCATAAAAATCAAACAAAGTATTGAAAACTTTCAAAAACTGTCAAAATAATCTCTATTAGGACTAAGTCGCCACACTGGGTGACCTAGTCCTCTTGCACATTTTGCATAACAGTTTCTATCATTTTCAACACATTGTCTGCATTTTTGTTCTCTAATTGTCTTTTTGTTTCCATTTTCAAATTTTCTCTTTTAGTCCATTTCTTTCCCTTACTTTGCTTTCATCATAGCCATGTCTTTCAAAAAAATTTGGACATCCCTCAAATCCTTAGTGGATATGTCAAGCTGCACCTTTGCCACTTATCCTAGGGTGTGTGCAAGAAGTTGAGTCCACGTTTTGGCCATTTAGTGGAAGTGTTTTCCCTGATTTTCAGACTTTGACACATTTGACCTTAAAATTTGAAGCACTTAGAGATGAAATTTTGAAAAAAGTCACTAATCATAAAATGTAGTACTCAGAGTCTAGTTTCAAAATATATAATTTATTTCAATACCCAGATGATACAAATTGAATTTCAATAGGCGTTTCTAAAAATCACTGTTTAAAAGTCATTTTTTTTTACCATACCATGCACATGTACATCATCCATATTTTGACCTAAATAATCATATTTTTTAAAATCCTTTTGGGAGAATATTTGTAACTCATGGAAGCACACTTTCCATATTTTTTTGTAATTTTTTATTGAATATTTTTTTTTTGTTAATTTTTTATTGGCCATATTTGGTGTTTGAAAAAATCGTGTACCTCACGCATAAGATGACCTAAAGTTACAATTTTTTTTGAAATTGAAAAGAATTGTCTGAAATACGATTTCGTACAATCTGTTCGTAAAAATGTTATGTTGATAAAAACTTATTAAAATACTAAAAAACACTGATAATTCAAGTTTATGGACCTATTTAATCAGAAATTAAATGAAAAATATAAAAATTAATCCAATTATAATTTTTTTTACATATTTGGAATCTACACTGTCTAATCTATATTGGGTTTTAATTTCATCGAAAAACTCTGCAAAGAAAGCCTTTAAACGTATGCCCAAAGTCATTATTGTTTTGTGACATTGCTAGGACCTTCAACTTGCAGGTCAAACCAGGTCCAGGGCTTAGGTTCGGACCCCCAAACCATTTCCTAAACCTGTTAACAAAGCAAAAACCCGACCTAAATTTGAAATTTTAAAAAATGGGATCTCGTATATAATTCATTTGTTGGAAATTTAATGGTGGGGTTGTTGGAAAATGAAATGGGATCTCGATTTATTTAGCTCGGGATCCCGTTTAGTAAACAGGATCTCGATTTATTTAACTTGGGATCTCGTTTAGTAAACGGGATCTCGAGTTCTTTTTAAAAAGGGGTATGTCGGGTCTGAGAATCATTCTATACGACCGACTGCGACATATTCCCTTTTTCTATCAACTTTTTGTCTTGTTGAAGCTCTTCAAGTTGGGTTTTTTCCAATTTTGAAAGGAGGCATCATTGGGACTCTGTGAGAAAATAATTTTGTTGAATTGCTATTTGTTTGAAGGAGGAAGAATTTTTTTGTTGAATTGCTATTTGTTTTGAAAGGAGGAAGATAATATTTTTTGAATTCCTATTTGCTTTCAAAGAAGGATGAAAAATCTTGTTTAATTGAGCTACTTGTTTGAAGAAGGAAGAGTAATTTTGTTGAATTCCTATAAATGTTTCAAAAGAGGATGCAAAATTTTATTTGATTGAGCTACTTGTTTGGAGGAAGACAAATTTTGAGCAATTTCTACAAGTGTTTGAAGGAGGAAGAGGAATTTTGTTTAATTGATACTTTTTGGAGGAAGAAGATTCTTACATTCAGTTGCTACTTGTTTGAAAGAGGAAGAGGAAATTTGTTCAATTGCTACTTATTTGAAGGAGGAAGAGGAATTTTGTGAACAATTGCTACTTGTTTGAAGGAGGAAAAAGTTCAAGGAAGACTCAAGTTTTTGACATTCATTTGTGTATACTTCAAAAAATTTCAATCATGGGATCACAATGTCAGAATAAGAGGAAAGATAGGAAGGTATTGACCCTTGAAGAAATTCAAGCAAAGAGAGAGAAGGAGAAATAAAGAAAAAGAGAAAAAAGAATGAAAATTCGATCAATGAATGATGGTGAAGCATCCAATTTCACAACTATTGAAGATAAAAACATTGAGGAGACCATGGATGTAGATGATGCAAACTTGCAAGAAGTGATTGTGGAAACTAATATGAATATACAAACTACTCCTGGCATGTCTTCAAATATTCCTTCCAATGTTGTGGAGAATGTTTCAATAGGCACAAGTCCAGTTATGTCTTCAAATCCACCTTTGAGTCCCATGGAAATGGTGTTTATTAGACTTTTACAAGAGGCTGGATATTAAAATGTTGATATTGATAATATTCGTAGAGTTAAAGATTTGAGTCAAATTGTTGTTGAAAATGAAAATGAAAATCCTAATCATCTTGATGATAATGAAAACTATTTTGTTGCTGAAAATGAAAATGAAAATCCTCTTAATGAAAATGAAAATGAAAACCGTTTTGTTGTTGAAAATGAAAATGAAAATGAAAATGGAAATGAAGATGAAGATGAAAATGAAAACGAACATGAAAATGAAGATTAGAATGGAAATGAAAATGGAAATGAAAATGAAGATGAGAATGAAAATGAAAATGAAAATGAAAATAGTTTTGAATATATATTTTTTAAAATTGAAAGTGATGTTTTGGATAATCTTCTTGGTAAAATTTCTGAGAGACAAATAAGAACACATGTTAATAGATTATACAATGAATTTTTTTATCGTAAAAAACTTTCAGTTGAATGTCAACTAATGATGCATTTAATGAGAATGCAAAAATGAGAAAAATAATGAAAAAGTTAGGCATTTTCGTTAAACAAAGAAGAAATGATCAATTAGTAAAACATGCTATGTCTAGTATTGCTGGTGCTATTCATTCTATTGGAAAAAATAGTAGGTCTAAAGATAAGAATGCAAGAAGAAGAGCTATAACAATTGCTATAGTTAATAAATCAACTTTGAATAAAAGAATGGTAGGGAATATTAGTGAAGTTTTAAAAATACATCCTAAAACATTGCTAAGAGCGGAAAAAAGAAGAGAAAGTATAGAAAATGATCCTAGATCAACCAATGTTGGAGTTTCAGTGGTCGACTCCGAGGTCTGATATGAAATTGAATGTTGAAATTAAATCTTTGATTGAATTTTTTTGGCATGATAATACTAGGGTATCATCTAATGCTAGAGATGCTTTAAAATTAAGGGTGGGGTCCAAACTTCGCGATCCTCATCCAAAACATCTATTAGATACAACACAAATTGAATTTTATAAAAAACATTGTGGTGATTTAGTGTTACCTGGTAATATTAAAATAAGCCAAAGGTCTTTTGAAAAATGTAAACCATGGTATGTAAAAATTAATAAAGAAAAAATATCTTGTTGTTGTAAAACATATGTTCAATTTAGTTATTTTTATGATGTTTTTCGATATATACGTTGTACTTTGCATACTAACATGATTATGCAGGAATGTGGTAGCAATATGCCACCTGAAACAATAAGGGAGTTTATATCAAGTTTATTTTGTGAAAGATCTAATGAAAAATTATTTTATTCAAGTTCTTGTATTTCTAGACAATGTAGTAGTTGTGGAAATCATTCATTCTTCAGAGTTTGCATGCATAAAAGTGTTGATAATGATTTTGGAAAACAATTATTTGATGTTAAAAGATTTAAGAATGTTAATTATTCTCTAATAGAAGGAAAAATTGGAAAGCGTTGTGATTTAGTTACAAAAAAAGTTAGTGTACATGCATTCATATTATAATTTAAGAATAAGATTATACCAAAATATGCCATGCATTCTCAACATGCTCAATGGCTTGATGGCCAATTTCACACATGTAGAAACACATTTCCAATTGGTAGTATACTTTCAATGGTGGATTTTGCGGAAAATTATACTCTAGCTCCACAAGAGGAAATTCAATCACAGTAATATAATTCAGTGCAAGTAGCTATGTTTGTCCATATTGTTTATAGACATGCAAATGATAGCACTGAGGATGATAGAAAAGTTTTGAGGGAGTATCATTTTTATTTGAGTGACAACTAGTTACACTCGTTAGAGTTTGTTCAATACTGTTTCAGTATATTTTATAGAAATTTAAGAGAAAGAGGAATCTAGATGACAGAACACCTCATATGGTCAGATAATTGTATGGGGCAGTTGAAGAATGCTCAAATGTTCTATTGGTTATGTAGGGTTCACAAGGAACTTAATGTCCAAAATATATGGATTTTTTTTGAAGCTGGGCATGGTAAAGGAGAGCATGATGGATTTGGTGTGTGTCAAAATAATTCTTGCTAGAGAACAATTAAAATTTGAGGATGCAGTAAAATTTAAAGATGCACGTGGCATTGTGGATTGGTGCAATACAAGATTATCTGCACCTGGTTCGAGTGAGTACTCTATAGTCCATCGATTCTTTTGGTTGGTTGAAGAAGAGAACATTGTACCTAGAGTAGACTGTGACACAATTAGTGGATCTACTAAATGGCATTCATTTAGGAGTTCGACAACAAGCACATGGACTATCTAGACAAGGGAGCTTGCATATTTTTGTGAGTTTTGTATCTCAGGAGATTGGGGAGCATGTGAAAATACATAATGGGTTGAACAATGGGAGCAAAGATCATTGACACCTACACAAGCACACAATCAATATGAAAGAACTATTAAAGAAAATGATCAAGTGTTTGCATCTGAAGACTATGACCGTGTTTCATACCTTCTACAAGAAGGTAATTTAATTCAATTTATTTCACTTTATTAAGTTATTTTATAATACTAAATTATTTATATGGATATGCGCAAACTATTAAATCAAACTTTTGTTTGCAAGACATGTCTATGCTGTTGTTGCACCTGAGGGGAATGAAGAGGAAACAAAATATTGGTTGGGTCGTTGTGTGGAGACTAAACATAAGTTAATAGCACCTCGAGAAGATGATGATGGCTATCATTATCCAACAAGTATGGTGATCCCCTTAAGACATCCCCTTGAGCAAATTTTGATAACAAGTTTTTGATCCCCTTAAGAAATTTTTTAGAACAAGCCTTTGATCCCTTTAAGAAAATTTTGAGAACTTATTTGATGATGGTTTTCATGTTTTCCAATAGGATCGGTGGTGGTTGTTGGCACTTGGCTACAAATATACCTAACAAGGAAGAATGGTCTACCTGCATTCGAAGATTATGAGACACAAAAAAAGATTATACACTATTCACATTTGGTGGTGGCAACAAATATAAAACTAGATTGGTATCGTGGAAGACCTACAAATAAAGTGCTATGGACAATTTCTATGGAAGAGCATGAGACAATGATAGATGCATTGCAAAAAAATGAGGATGCAGATGGTACAGTGGAATAAGTAAATACAGGTAAATATAGTTTTAGTTTTATCTTGTCCTTTTAAATAGATTAAATACATGTTTCGATATTGGTCAAGTGTGTTATTAGTTGAAATTGATTTAAATTGTCCTTTTATAGATCCTTAAGCCATAATCACAAAAAGGATCTAGTCCATGTAGATTTAATTTAGACAACATGGAATACTTGGTAAAAATAGGTAATTATTAGTTAAATTATATTTAAATACATGTTTTGATTATATATTGATATTTCTTGTACATTAATAATTAAAATTGATTTATTATCCTTTTTTGTATCCTTGAGCCATCATTTCATCGATAGATCATACTTTGAAACAAAAAAAGAGAGGATGCTTGGATTCAACCTACACACATGTGTGGAATACTGTTAAATGCAGGTGCTTGAGTTGTGTACATATAGATAGTTTTATATAAATTAAAATATGCATGTTTTGATTATTTCATTGATATTTCTTGTACCTTCTTGATATCAGGTGGCGTGAAGACCTACTACATTCCGGGCATGAGTTTGAGATGTTCTTGAGATGACATATCCAAATTTTCTAAACATTTTTTTGAGATGACATATATGTACCTACATACTTACACAATTAAAAATTTCAAGTGCAAATTACAAATACATATACATACCCCTTAAGACATCCCCTTAAGACAACCTATAAATTAGTGTTGGATGCTATTATTTATTTTGACAGCTTATAAATTAGTATTGGATGTTATTATTTGTTTTGACAGCTTATAAATTAGAGTTGGATGCTATTGTTTATATAATTTATTAATGCTTTTGTTCTCTAATCTTGTATAAGTTCATTGACTAATTATCGTTAATTATTGAATGTACATATCATGTATATCATGTATGGGATCACTAAATTTTTAAAGTACAAATATTAAAATGTCCTAACAATTTCAACTTTAATTTCACATTAATGTCTTGACTATGAACATAAAATGCATATTTATGTACATGTGTGAATTAAAATTTTAAACAATATAATAAAGTCCATAATTTACAACATATTAAGTGCATGAAACCAATATATTAAGCGCATGAAATAAAGTCCATCATAGTGTACAATCCATGAACTAAAGTGCAACAAAGTACTTGACCCATGAAATATAAAGTCCAACAAAGTACATGAGAAACCAAATACGTAGTCCATGAAATAATCAATTATAACCCATAAAATCATGTTTAGGTCATGTATTGTCTCTATAATGAAGAGACCTCTTCACACCATGCAGACTATGCGGATGACATGAAACACTTTGTACAAGAGAAAGATGAAATCATATGTTTAAGATGATGAAAAATTATTTAATGACAATTTGATTTATAATTCATCATAAAATTAAATTACCATCATATCTGGGTCTAGATGCTCTGGTGCACCTGAACCAACCTCTAAATTCTTTGAATCAATCTACATAAACAAGACAAAGAAAGTTGAAATTAGATGTAAGTCTACAATTAAAAATGATTTAATTCAATTTAATTTATAATTATCATATTTTAATTGTACCGTATTTTGAGGTTGTGCACCCTCTTCTCCAGGACATGTTTGTACATGCTCAACTACAACTTGTGTCTCCTGCTAGATAAAAGAAAAATAATTTAAAACATGTATTAGCTCATGTATTATATATATATATATATATCTGGAGCCTGCTCTACATGTCCTCCTGGAGGTGTAATCATAACTGGGTCAGGTTAGAAAGTCGCACTAACAAAGTCCTACAAGATCAAATTTAAAGAATGTATATTTGAATTAGGTTAAAATATATATATTCAAGTTTGCACATTTTGTGTAGAATCTTTTTTAAACAAACTAAAAATAAGAGGCCTCATGAGTAGCCGCAACATCTAATATTTTCCCGATGCCCATCCTCATTGTTGTATCAACCTATACATACATGTAGATATTTTTAACGCTTATAATATTTACAAGCACATACATGAACATTTGATAGATATAGTGAATTCAAATTTCATAATAGTAAGTATACTAATACAAAGTTAAACAATTTATAATATAAATGTACCTGCCCCTGATCTATGACGCCTGATAGTGGAGGAGTGCTCAACAACCCCTCGGGTGGAATCGACATGGAAGCCGATTGACTCCCCTAAACCAACATAAATATTTTAAACATATGTTCATGATTCAATTATAAATTTAAAACTCAAGTTAAAAATCATTTCATATATAATTTAGAAAATTGAAATCAAAATACCCCAAAAGGGTTGCCGACTAGGACTGGTCTTGATGTATGTACTCACAGAGTAGATGATTGCCCCATCATCAGTGTCATTTGTACACCAAATAGTTTGATTGTTAAAATTTATTGCAAACTTTCAAAATAATATATATATGTATTCATTAAAATTCTTATAAAATCAACATGTAGATGCATATTTATACCCGTGTCGCAGTGTCTTCAGGGTGATGGTCTATTTTAAGAAATTCTACAAATGAACTGAGGTGATCAGATGAACCAGTAGAATCTCCACGTCCACCCAAACTAGGTGTGGCCTGATTGGGTCCATAGCATAATTGATGGAAACTAGTACATACATGTGGGACCCTCGACACTCCTGGAGTCATACTCAGACCAACTCCATAAAACACTCCTCCATCATCATCATCTCTATGCTCCCTACTCGCTATCGTAGAAGCATACTGATCAAGGTCTCCTACGAGTGTACTAAGAGATCCTAATGTCGAGACCACCGCACGTTGATGCATAGGTGCAAGAATGAGAGGACCAAGAGCAATGAAAAGGGGTTGTGCATGCATGGGGCGTTGGGGATCAACCCTTGCCCCTAACCTCTATTGTGGAATGTCGCCACGAACACCCTGAAATGATTTAAAATCAAAATAATTAGGCTTTTGGCCCATAAAAAACTCTACATATAATTTCCTCAAAAAATACAATGGGACCTCCTAATTATCCTGTGGTGGACTGTCAAAAACCATATACCATTGATCCCAAAAATGTGCACTCATTTGTGGTTGTATACACCACCTCATGGATATTCTAGATTTATTGGGAGGAATGGGTTGACGAGTAACAGGGTCGAGAAAGTAAGGGGCTAGGTGGGATTTTGTTATTTTAAGGTCTAAAGTTTGTTTATAGGAGAGACCATCTACATAAAATTGTCTCATTTTCTCTCTCTCTCTCTCATCGATGCCTATCTAGATCAGAATCAATTGTCCTAATGACATCCACAACATTTTGCATCGCAGATGCAAAACGTCTCACGTGTGGAGGAATCAGTGCTTGATTCTGCATAACATTGATTTGATTATGAATGGATGCAATTTGATCATTTATGTGTTCTCGGAAGCAAGCCTCATCAGATGAAATAGGTTTTGGAGGTGGGATATTAGGTTGAGGGGGTGGAGGTGGAGGTGGAGGTGGAGGTGGAGGTGGAGGAGGAGGTGGAGGTGGCTCAGGTGCTGGATTGAGGATATCACCAATGTTAAATTGATCTATGATATCAGATATAAGTGTGCACACCTACATAAAATTATACAAAATTAACATACAAACTTACAAAATTACAAGTACATATACATTGATTGAACTTGAGCATGTGCATACAAAATTCAAAATTTAACATGTATATACATTTAAAATAAAAAATGTGATGAATAATTTGCATGCATACATCAAACTTACAAAATTACAAGTACATATATACATTGATTGAACTTGAGCATGTGCATACAAAATTCAAAATTTAACATGTACATACATTTAAAATAAAAAATATGATGCATAATTTGCATGCATACATCATTCAACTAAACTATGTACATACATACAAATTTGAAAATTTAAGATCTAGAACTATGCAATTTTAATACATTTACATACTAAAAAATAAACTTGAAACATTCACAAATATCTCATTTTATGTCTAACACACACACACACACACACACACACACACACACACACACACACACACACACACACACACACACATATATATATATATATTACATTTTTCCAATAGGAGAAATCATGATCTAGTAAATAGTCATAAAATATATACTATTATAAATTCATCATTATAAGTTCACAAATTCCACCAAATTCATAAATTCATGTCACTAAAAATATCCATCGAACCAAAATAATAAATTCATCGCACAAAATATCCATCGAACCAAATTCATAAATTCATAACTATAAGATCATTGTCTTAATTTAGAAATTATTGTGGCTCTCTATTGCATCTCTTCATTTCTTTGTGTTTTCCTTTTCAGAATCGGAAGTTCTCCTCTCCTCTAGCCATTGTCGATGCTCATCTATCCCATCCATAGCCCTAACATCAACAAAGGTTTGCATCCTAGATCCAATCATCCTCAAAGGTGGTGGGATACATTCTTCATTTTGAATAATGTTGATTTGATCTTGGATGGTTCTAACATTGGCATTGATTCATGCTTGCAAGCGAGCACCATCAATTTCAGGTGGTGGAGGTGGGGGGTTATGAGGAAGAGTGGGTGGAGGTGGTGGAGATGGATGGTGTGGAGGTGGATTACAAATATTATTGAATCGATCCATGTGATCTCTAAGATATAAGTGAACCTGCATTAGATTTGTAATTTCAAAATGTAAGATACATGTTTATGAAATACCCTTAAACCATTCAATATAAATGGCCTAATTGAATACAAATGATAAAATGTGTAAGCCTAATTTATGTCTAAGGCATGTTACTTGAATGAAAAAATAATTAACTAAATTAATATAGAACAATTTATGAATGCTTTGGGGTTTACGGTTTATAGTTGAGGATTTAGGTTTCAGGGTAATAGGATGGCTTAAGGGGATCTATGTAGTAAGGTCCTAGTACAAAATGACATGGCTTAAGTGAATAAAATTTGGTGAAGATGCCAAAGACAACCAAATTTCATTAAGGTCCGAGGAAACTTCACCAAATTTTATTCACTTGAGCCATGCCATTTTGTCCTAGGATCTTACTAGAGATAGATCCCCTTAAGCCATCCTATCACCCTAAACCGTAAATCAATCAACCTAGATCATGAAATCTCATTCATATTATAATCTTACATGATCTTATATTATTGTTAAATTTGGTTGCCTTGGGCAACTTCACCAAATTTTAAGAATTTATTTGATCCCCCTTAAGACATCCTGAAGTATGGCTTAAGGGGATCTATGTAATAAGGTCCTAGTACAAAATGACATGGCTTAAGTGAATAAAATTTGGTGAAGATTCCCAAGGCAACCAAATTTCATTAAGGTCCTAGGAAACTTCACCAAATTTTATTCACTTGAGCCATGTCATTTTGTCCTAGGACCTTACTAGAGATAGATCCCCTTAAGCCATCCTATCACCCTAAACCATAAATTGATCAACCTAGATCATGAAATCTCATTCATATTATAATCTTACACGATCTTATATTATTGTTAAATTTGGTTACCTTGGGCAACTTCACCAAATTTTTAGAACTTATTTGATCCCCCTTAAGACATCCTGAAGTATGGCTTAAGGGGATCTATGTAGTAAGGTCCTAGTACAAAATGACATGGCTTAAGTGAATAAAATTTGGTGAAGATTCCCAAGGCAACCAAATTTCATTAAGGTCCTAGGAAACTTCACCAAATTTTATTCACTTGAGCCATGCCATTTTGTCCTAGGACCTTACTAGAGATAGATCCCCTTAAGCCATCCTATCACCCTAAACCATAAATTGATCAACCTAGATCATGAAATATCATTCATATTATAATATTACATGATCTTATATTATTGTGAAATTTGGTTACCTTGGGCAACTTCACCAAATTTTAAGAACTTATTTGATCCCCCTTAAGATATCCTGAAGTATGGCTTAAGGGGATCTATGTAGTAAGGTCCTAGTACAAAATGACATGGCTTAAGTGAATAAAATTTGGTGAAGATTCCCAAGGCAACCAAATTTCATTAAGGTCCTAGGAAACTTCACCAAATTTTATTCACTTGAGCCATGCCATTTTTTCCTAGGACCTTACTAGAGATAGATCCCCTTAAGCCATCCTATCACCCTAAACCGTAAATCAATCAACCTAGATCATGAAATCTCATTCATATTATAATCTTACATGATCTTATATTATTGTTAAATTTGGTTGCCTTGGGCAACTTCACCAAATTTTAAGAACTTATTTGATCCCCCTTAAGACATCCTGAAGTATGGCTTAAGGGGATCTATGTAGTAAGGTACTAGTACAAAATGACATGGCTTAAGTGAATAAAATTTGGTGAAGATTCCCAAGGCAACCAAATTTCATTAAGGTCCTAGGAAACTTCACCAAATTTTATTCACTTGAGCCATGTCATTTTGTCCTAGGACCTTACTAGAGATAGATCCCCTAAAGCCAACCTATCACCCTAAACTATAAATCGATCAACCTAGATCATGATTTATCTCATTCATATTATAATCTTGCACGCTCTTATTAAATTGTTAAATTTGGTTGCCTTGGGAAACTTCACCAAATTTTTAGAACTTATTTGATCCCCTTAAGAAATGTCATATTAGGACCCCTTAAGACATCAATTTACGGTTTATGGTGATAGGATGGCTTAAGGGGATCTATGTCTAGTGAGGTCCTAGGACAAAATGACATGGATTAAGTGAATAAAATTTGGTGAAGTTGCCGAAGGCAACCAAATTTTATTAAGGGCCTAGGAAAAAATTGTGGCTTTAGGCTTTAGGAAAGTATTCTATGTGAAAATGATTTTTATCCCATTTTGAATACATAGTTAAGATAGAAGGTGACATATGATAGAAATATTTATGATTTAATTAAAAATATAGGTTTATCAAAATGAGGAAAAAATAAATTCATTAACTAAAAATTCACATCATAAATGTAGAAATAATTGATTGAAAAAAGTAAATTTAAAATAAAGGGTGAAATCCCATTTAGCTTCGTTTTTTAGTGTTTTATCATCAACTAAATTATAGTTTCAATTTTATGAAACTATAAATTTAGATCATTTTGAAAAAATTCTAAAAAAGTAAAAACCTAGATTACTCTTAAAGATTATACATTTAATTAGTTTACACCATTTCAATATTTAAAACATATATTTCACCTTCTAGTGATTCAAGTTAAATATTTGGGTTAGTATTGGACATTTTCTTTATAAAAAGTATGACAAAGCTTTGAACTTTAACCAAGGGATAAATAGAATGATAGATAGTATATAAGGGACACTTATATAATCTGATCATAAATATTATATGATAAACAAATAAGGTTAATGTATTAAAAAAATAGAGTAAGATACATTCAAAGAGAATAAAAATTATAGAATAATTGATTGACATAGAGGCACAACCTAGGGCAATTAGAAATGTAATTTCACTAGCTACTTAATCAAGCATTATAATTTCTTGATAATCATGTCTATAATTTCTATTTCATAAACTATACCACATATTGGTTTACTAATACAAATAACTATGCTTAGTCCCTCTATTTATATTGGGTTAAATGTATCAAGGTCTTCTCCTATGGTTCAATATTTTCATTTATTTGGTTAATATTACCCAATGTAAATTTTTTCTTACTTTTGTTAATGTACTTTATAAAATGTTTCAAGCTCATTTTTTATAAAAATATTTTTATAGTATCCCCTACCTCATCAAATTTATAATTTTCCACACTAGATTCTAGACCCAAGTTAGAAGTCCAAGCTACCACAAATTTCGTTTTTAGTCTTTCTAGAAGTAATGGTTCATGATTTAATAATAACTAACAATGATTCACCTATGTTGTCGGTGTCAACTATGTACATATAAACACCTATACTAGATATACTTCTACATTTATTATGTTAATTTCTCATGCTTTCCAAAAAAATATCCCTATCTCAAAATTTACTTCAATGACTTTTGCATCAATATAAATACAAGATGTATCAAGGTCCAAGTTATCAATTTAAAATAATATAATGAGTATTTTCATTATTATAGTTTTTACTCAAAAGACCCTAACCATAATCTAGATGATGGGATACCAATAATAACAAAGAGTGCATTAGATACAAATGCCATTAGATAAATGATTCAGTAACTTGTATATATTTCTATAGAATCTATAGATATAAATTAATTAAATATTAAGTGTACTTTGATATGAAAATGGGAGAAGATAGAATAAAGAGATTGTTAAAGGGGAAAGATAAATCCTGAATATGAGATATGATTATTAATTAAAAAAATAAAATCTCCATGGTTAGTTAAAGGGGGATAGAAAAGATATATCTCATGATTAAATCTAGGTTAAATATGGTAGTAGACCAAGTCTAGTTCCTAACATAGAATATAAATAATTAAAACAATTAATCATAATTGTAGACATCCAAATTTGATCACTTCTATATGCTCACAATCTCATCATTTATTCATCTCATTCGTCCATATTAATTGAATGACACATTTAATTAATATCATCCCATTTCCCTAAGGTTCTAAAAAGTATTTAATTAAATACTTTATCCTTTACCATTTCCTTTCTAAATTAAATAAATCAATCAATTTATTTAATTTAGTCAATTATCCTTTTCAATTTTTAATTCATTTTTTCTCTCTCCTTGTCCCATCCTCCATAACCCTTTCACTAATCTAGGTTAATTTAATTAATCCTTCATTAAGATGTGCATATCCTTAATTAGGATTAATGTCACATCCTCCATATCTATCCACTTGCCTCTAAATCATTATTAATTAGCCTAATCACTTGTTTGCACAATACTAATCCTAATCACTTACCTTTTCTAGCATGTCCTTAAATCAACCTTCTTAGTACTTACCTTTTTTGGGTTGACCTCTTCCCCATGTGAATTAAAAATTCACGCTTATTCCCCCCATGCATTTGTCTTCCCCATGACCTCTCAAAGGTCACATCGTACCCATGGGACAAGGACCACTTTTAGGGGGAATCTTCTCTTACCCATTGGTTTCTTCCAAAAAGTGAATTAAAAATTCACTTTTATTCCACCAAGGCCATCTCCAATCCCCATGGTGACAAGAGTGGACTTTCTAAAAGTCCTCACTTGTCACTTTCAGCTCCACTTGGGGACAAGGGATTACTTTTTGTGGAGATCCTCTCTCATCCCAAGGTACTTGCAAGTACCTTGGGACCACATGGCCTTTTACATGTCACTTGTACCCTTGCCATCTCACCTTGTCTTTTGGACACTTCACCCACCACATGGCAAGATGTGAGGGCTTGTGAGTCCTCAATTCACCATAGCCCTCCATCTTGGCCATGGTGGTTCAATCTTGACCGTTGAATCCTCTAAAGAATTCAACATCTTCTATAAATACCCCCATCTACCTTCATTAAAGAGGCTGGAAATCTTAACTCTTGAGTTAGTGCATTCATACCAAACTTATGCTCTCAAGCCATTTAAGCCATCTTAGCCATTTATTGCAATCTCTTAGTATTTGTATTTTCATCTCAGAATCCATTATGGAATTCACCCACCTCCATTAATCATCCATATACCATCATCATTGCAAGTCTATCATCCAAGGAGCACACATCAAAACGATATCAAGGGCCAGCCAAAGGATCGATTCAAGATAAGGTATAATCAATTTTTATTTTCATCTTTCTTTGTTTTGAATCCAACTAGGCTAATCATTGAGGTGTTAGGTGTTATGTGCATTTCTTGCATTCTACTTCATTTTTCATTTTTAGATTAGAACATTTCTCCTAATCACAATAATATTATTCTATTTAAACTTTGATAGAAGAAACAATCCAACAAATACATCAACTATATCAAAAAATAAATATACAATCTAATCAATTAGGGTTTTTAATGCAATTTTTTTGTTTCATTTGAAACTAGGGTTCTGAAATCTAATTTTTTTTGTTTGATTTGAACTTAGGGTTTCAAAAAATAATTAGGATTAAATTCAAATGCAATTTTTTTTAATTTCATTTCAATTTAGGGTTTTGTCAATGCAATTTTTTGTTTCTTTGAAACTAGGGTTTTGAAATCTAATTTTTTTGTTTGATTTGAACTTAGGGTTTCAAAAACAATTAGGATTAAATTCAAATGCAATTTTTTAATTTTATTTCAATTTAGGGTTTTTTCAATGCAATTTTCCTGTTTCCAAGTTCAATTAGGGTTTTCAACAAAAATTTTTTTTGGTTTGATTCAAAAATTTAGGTTTCAAATGCAAATTTGTTTGTTTTCAAGTTCAATCTACGTTGATTTTTTGCTTTCTATTCAATTTCTTCAAGGGTTCTTTGCATTTTTTCATCTAATTATACAAATACTCATTTCTACTTTATAGAGAAATAAAATGAAAAAAATGACAAATAAATTGAAGAAAAGCATAGTAATACACATTCATGTATTTACATTAAAAAAAAAAACAAAAAAAACACAAAAAAGGGATGGTGGCATACCTAGCGTTTATTGAACATTCGTTGTCCACAACCGAATTCGGGATCCCGTGCAATAGAAAATGAAATGAGTTTTATTTTTTTAAAATAAATACCATCACAAAACGGGATCTTGATTATTAAAAAATGGGATCCTGCTTTATAAAAATCGGGATCCCGTTTCTTAATAATCGGGATCCCGTTTCACATGTGTCCATTTGGGACCCTATTGCAAATGGGATCCCATTTTGAATTTAGGCTCGGGATCCCGAACCTAAGCAGGATCCTATTTTTAAAAAAATCAGGATCCCATTTATTAAAATCGGGATGTCATTTTTGCAATGCCGAAATCATTTTTTTGCGTAAGACAAAAAATTCCACGTTTCATGGACTCATCTTCTTGCACTTACCCCCTAATGACCTTGAACCTAATCCTGCTCAATCAACTAACAATGAGTGTCCTCCTACTGAAGTAGACATTATTGGAGATGATAATGCTAGCATGTATCGGTTCCTGAATGACTGCCTTGACAATCTTAAAGCCAATGCAGCCTTTTACCCATACATGCAACAACCCCATTTCCCAACGTGTCACCCTTAGATACATCTTATTACCTCCATTCGAAAACACATATTGAACCTAAGGTAACTATGCAAGGTGAGCCTAGTTCCTCTAATCCTACCACTCATCCCCCCTTTTACCATAACCAAGTCACACACCCTCCCATTAATCTTCAACAGGCTTATGGAAAAGGGTTTACCATCCTAAGCAAGCAAGGGTGGAGATATAACAAATGAACATGCCATTCACAAATTTATGAACAATTATCACCTGATGAACATACAATGAGCATAGGTTATCAAGATCCCCCTCGTGACAGGGTGCCTCCTTGAGATTATCTTAGGCTCCATGACGATGGCATGGTGATCTTTGATTCCCCTCCCGATTTGGATGTTCTCCTTCCTAAGGAACGGTCACCCTCCCCTCAAAACAATATCAAAGCTGACCCTACGATCATTTCTAGACCTCTTTCCCTAGTCTCCTCTTTTGAAGTTGGGGAATCCAGTAGACGCAAGAGGCCCTATAAATTCTAGAAACTTAAATTTCCTCTCCATCCACTAGCTGAATGCGAGAGAAAATTACACATCCTCTTAAACAAAGGGCTCATCACCTTACCCCATCGTAACCAGTTGGTAATCTATCCTAAAGAATCTAATGTGCCGCATTGTGCTTACCATCATGTTCTTGGCCATAGAAGCAATGAATGTCACCTTCTGTGAGAGATACTGAGCAAGTATCACTTCGTTGGTATCGAGTGCTACCCTATTGACCCCTAACCTACTCTCATGCACCTCTTCATGTAATAGTTGTAGAACATGACCTTCTCACTTTTACATACTCCTTCCCATCACCTATCTTGGCTCACTCTAGCCTTGCACTCAATGGGGGCAAGATGTTACTAACCTTATCCTGGTAATGCATTTGTCCTTGTCACTTAGCTTCATTGTTCACCTCTCGCTTATACCCACCGAGATTGGGAGGCGGATGACTTACTTCACGCTTGACTTAAACTTGCCTTACTAGTATTGTGTTTGTTTGTGTGTCATGTGTTCTCTTGTACTGTTTGATGTTTATCCTCTTTATGACATTCTTCTATATGTCCCTACATTCTTCTATATGTTGTGCATTCCTTTTCGCTTTTCGATTTTACCTTTTTCCTTTTTGTCCATTTTGGGGATGATATAAGGCATTGAGACCGCAATGTACCTTCATGTTGACCCAAATGGACTCTTTTCCTTTTGCTTTCCTTTTTTCCTTCCATTTGGGGATGATGACAGGCATTGAGACCGCAATGTCTCCTTCATGTTGACCCAAATGGACTCTTTTCCTTTTTCTTTCCTTTTTTTCCTTCCATTTGGGGATGATGCAAGGCATTGAGACTACAATGTATCCTTAATGTTGAACCAAATGGACTCTTTTCCTTTTTGTTTCCTTTTGTATTCCATTTGAGGATGATGGAAGGCATTGAGACTGTAATGTCCCCTTCATGTTGACTAAAAAACAAGGCTCTTTTTCATTTTCCTTTTTTTTTTCCTTTCTGCTTTTGTTGTCCTTTTGGATACGATGCAAAGCGTTGAGACATCCTAAGTCTCTTCCATGTTGACCCACATTTGACTCTTTATTTTATTTGCTTTCACTCTCACTGTGTCTTCTTCCAGTTCTATGCATTTTGGGGAATGATGATAGTTCCACGCTCCTTACATAAAAATCGCAGCAACGAACATACTGACCCCAAATCCATAGATCCCTTATGTGTTTGCGGTTTTTCATTTTGGGGGCAACCTCTGTTTCCCTTAATTTCTTTCTTTTCGCATGACGCAACCTTTCTTGGACACCTATCACTTGACATTGGGCTTTTCAAGTAGGATCTCATGTCCTTTCACTTCCTTTTTTGCATTCTTCCTTTCTCTACTTTAAAGCAATTGCTCACAAAATAGTGTGTAGCAATTCGTTTAAAGTGGGAGCATACATTGGCACTATTTTATTTTGCATTTCTATTTGTTTTTCCTTGGTTCCTAGTGCAGCCTTATCACTTGACATGATGTGTTTTCTCACTTTTTGGATGGCATTCGGTATAATTTCCTTCATAAGTGTGACTTATCTTAGCATATTGCATTCCTTTTAGTGGCCTGATGTGACACACTGCATCCCCTAAGTTGCAAATTTTCTATCCTTTGATAGGTCCTCTCTTGGAGACATTAGACACAATTTTCCCTAAGTTAAAGACCTCATATGAACTAAACAAGACTCCTTGGAACACTCTTTTTACATTTTTGCATTTTGCATCTTTGCATTGTGCATACATGGCCACCTTGCATAACACAACTTGCATGACTGTGGTGCAATCTTGCACTTGTTCACGAGTTCTAAGCATCCAAGTCTTTTGTCTCATGAACCACACCCTTGTCTTTTGTGGCGCCTTATCAAAGTTATTAGGAGATATAACTCTGGTATGGTTGAGCGGGAAGCCCAGCTAGCAACACGACTTTCCCCATAGCCACCTTTGCACGTGTGTGAGTGCATACCAACCGAGTGTATGTTTCTCACCCCTTTTTGGCATTCTCACGCAGTGGACAAAGAAAAGTCTCGTCGGCTCAGAGTGAGTAAATTCCTTTCCTTTCAGACAAACAACCTAGATTTGATCCATAGCTAGATGGATAAATGGTCGAAGCTTGATCCAACTTATCTCTCTCTTCACTCTTTCACATCACTCCTTGTGTGATATTTTGCACTTATGTTCAATTTTTCATGGGATCTTGATCATCCCTCTTGATTAATGTCATCTCATCTTACTAACATGATTACATTAGATCCTGCTTGACACGCATGACTTGACTACTTTAGTGTGATTTTGAAGCAAGTTCATCCTCTCACTAAAGTGGGGGATAAATGTGTCACCAAAAAGTGGTCTTTGGCACTTTTTCACTCATTTTGGTCTTTTCCCTTGGATTTTGGCCTTGTTTTGCCTTGATTCAACCTTGAAAGCTTGCAAATCAACAACATTCTAATGGTGTTTTACTAAGGTGTTGTGAAGTGTTGTAACACATCTTCCCACTTTTCTAAGACCCTTTCAACACAATTCACCTAAACAACCCCCTTTTTATCCCTTTCCAAGCCTTGTTTCAAGGTGTTGTAAAGTGTTGTAAGGCATTTTCACACTTTCCTAGGTTTATCATCCACTAATTAACCCTTTTCTTATGTTAAATTGATCCCTTTATGTACTTTTAGGCCCAACTTAAGTGTGTTTCAGGAGGCAAACCTAACACACATCACTAATCATGACCATTTTATTCCCGACCACCACTTGGATTTTCCCAAGTGGACTAGGTTGCCACCTTGGGCGACCTAGTCCCTTTAGGCATAAAATTAAAAATTAAAATAATTTCTTAATGATAATTTTCCTCCAAAACCCTAGAGTCGGCCTATCATGTGACATTTTTGAGAAATTAGGGCACATGTTGTATAAATAAGGGTTTTCACCTTCATTTCTCTCCTCCCAAGCTCATTTTTGCATCTCCTCACAAGTACTCTTGCACTCAATTTTCCCAAGAAATAAATCAAGCACAAGGGCATCACAAGCAACCTCTATTGGAGCTGGTTCTTTCATGTTGCAGACTTCAACAACAAAGGATTTGGTGAGAATTTAAATTTTTTATCATTCAAGCATCTCTCCTTTGATTTATATCTCATTTGGGTTTAGTTACCATCAAAGGGGTTTGACTTAGGCAAACCCCTATTCCCTAACTCCAACATTCTCTTTGTCTTTGCATGTGTTTTGTAGGTTGTACTCAGATTTAGCAAGATTCAAAGTGTTGGAGAAAGTACAAACATTCCATTAAAGTCACATCAAGACATCAAACCCTTGATGGAACAAAAGGACAAGTTATAGGTCACCTTCAGGAGATTCAGACACAGACTGCTGCAGAAAAGGGAAGTACAAACTGGGACCCACAAAATCAGACCCTAAATCTTCCAAAATGGGAAAAAGCAAGATGAGGATTAGCTCACAATATAATATATCCAGATATGTAATATTACAGGGATCACTGCCAGGACTCACTGTTCTTAGAAGACTCACAGCTAGAATATACGATTAAATGGCTAACCACCAAGATACAAAAGATATGACACACTGCCAATAGTATGAATTGATGGAATTCACCTTTTGTTTGTTGTGTTCAGTTCCAATGAGTCTCTAAATATGAAATACTACTCTACATAGAAATCAGTAAACAAATCTACTCTAATCCTTGTTTCCTTTCTCGCAACTGATAAATCATTCAAGCTCACACGTTCTTAATATCCTTCATCTCATACACATACTTTTACCTTTTCACACACATTTTAACTCCAAAAAGTCTTATGCATATTGTGTCACCAAAAAGTGTAGCCTTGACACTTTTTCACTCATTTGGGCCTTTTCCCTTGGATTTTGGCCTTGTTTTGCTTTGATCTAATGTTATAATGTGGCCAACGCATTCACATCAGGCCTTGAACGCTTGAAAATCAACAATAACCTAATGGTGTTTTACAAAGGTGTTGTGAAGTGTTGTAACACATCTTCCAACTTTTCTAGGACCCTTTCAACACAATCCACCTAAACAACCCCTTTTTACCCTTATTCTATCCTTTTTCCAAAGTGTTGTAAGGTGTTATAATATATTTTCTCACTTTCCTAGGCTTTTCATCAACAAATTCACCCTTATGATAAATTGGTCCTTTAATGTACTTTTAGGCCCGACGTAAGTGTGTTTTGGGAGATACACCCGTTAAAAATCATAAAACACCACATAATTCCTAACCAACACTTGAATTTTTCCAATTGGTCTAGGTCGCCACCTTGGACGACCTAGTCCCTTTTGGCATAAAGTTTAAAATTAAAACAAAATTCTAACCATAATTTGCATCCAAAACCCTAAGGTCTTCCTATCATGTGCTATTTTTGGGAAATTAGGGCATAGCATGTATAAATAAGGGCTTTCATCCTCATTTCACCCCCCCCTAACATCATTTTTCATCTTCACAAGCACTCTTGCACCCAATCTTCTCAAGCAATCAACAAGCATTCAAGCACAAATCACTTCAAGCAACCTCCATTGGAGCTGGTTCTTGCATGATGTAGACATCTTCAATAAGGGTTTGATGAGTGTTTACATTTACAGGTTATTCAATCATCTTTCCTTCTTTATTTTTATTTCATCATTTAGGGTTTGATTACCAAAATGGGGTTTGACTAAGGCAAACCCCTATTCTCTAACCCTAACCCTTTTTCTCCTCTTTGCATGTGTGCTTTGCAGGTTTTGTCAAAGAGAAAGGTGCTAAAAAGGTGTTGTCAACTCATCAAAACCATTCAAGTCAACAAAGCCTTAGTTGATGCTTGGAGATCTCTTTCAATTCGTTTTCTGGAGAATCTGAACTAGACACCTGTTAGGAATTGAAGTGCATACCAAGGGCTTCCACTTCCACTCTCGAATTTTTAGAGATTTAAAAGTGGACTAGGTCACCATTAGTGGTGACCTAGTCCCACTGAACTTGGTTTCTGAAGGTTTTTATAGATTTGGACACCCTTTTTCCAGAAACCTATTACGACAAAGTTTCCTAGGAAGAGGACTAGGTCACCCATTCTGGCATCAGTGTCCCAATGAGCATTTCTAGAAAATTCTAAAAGATTCTAGAGCTCCTCTTCTGCAACTTCTAGTTCCCAGGTGCATCATTTTTGTCTTTTCCAGCTTCTTTCCAGTTTGCATACATTTAGGTCATTTAGTTTACTTTGCATATAGTTTACATTGCAGCATTTAGACACACCCTAACACATTACACACATCTACCCCTAATCTTGAATGAAACACCAAGAATACATTAGCGCAAAAGAGGCATTGTACCAACCAAGCTTCTAGGTGAAAAACCCTAGGAGCCTATTGGGGAACCCTCTTTCCCTAAAAGTGCATTTTTTTGGTGGTTCATTTTGGTGAACCTGTCCTTAGAACACTTCTCAGCTTCTATTCTTTCATCCTAGTAAAATCTTCCATTCACATTGCATTAGGGTTTTGCATTGTGTTGCATTCTAGGGTTTTCACACTTGCATTAGTGAAAAGCTCATGTAGCTTGCATTTTTGCATATATATTTTCATTGAAAATTTCTAAAAATATGCATTTGCATCTTAGGATTGCATCATACAGCCTGAAACACATCAAAAAAACTAAAAGATTTGAAAAAAAATCCCTATTGGGACTGATTCGCCATTCTGGGCGACCTATTCCTAGTTCACATTTTTTATTGCCTGTTACAACATCAGAAACCTCATTTATGTACTTTCTTAGCCTCCTAGTATCATATGCTATAAGTCTAGAAAGTTTCGGGAACACGGGTTTTATGCTTCTAACTACAAATCATCAATTTAGGGTAGTCATTCTTGATATACCTTCATCATTAGATCTGCAAAATGCGTACATTTCTAAAAATGTGCATAACATTCATAAAAGTACTTTTCGCTTTTGCTTATACAATGTTTACATTCATAAAACTTTGCTTAAGTTTGATAAAAAATATTTTCATTCTTTCATATACATTGTTTACATTCTTAAAACTTAGCATATATTGGATAAAAATGTTTTGTATCTATGCACATACATTGGTCATATTGTTGAAACATTGGATGACATGGTTACAAGTTCTTTTTATTTTTTTTCAAACAATGTTAGTATCGTACATATCTAGATATGATAAGCAACCTTCCCTACCCTCTCCCTATGAGAGAGTTTTAGTGATAGAGAATACAACCTCAGACATTCCTAACAATCATATTAGTTCTCCTCCTAATATCTCTCCTACAGGCGAAGAAGATATTTTGGTGTTCGAAGAACCAATCAATGAGTGTTATGATAATTCTAGTTGTTTCTCTCCTTTTACCTCTCTCAACAAACAATACAACACAACCATGAGGGATCATGACAATAACATTTATTCTTCCCCTAGTACCTCTCCTAATTGTGAAGAAGATACTTTGTTGGTAGAAAATACAATCGATGAAATTCATGAGTATCTTAGTTGTCCCCCTTCTCCTAGGGAACCCCTTATTAAACAAGACAATTCACCCATTGATCATTCTCCTATTTGCAATAGAGTTCCTTTAGAAGAACCCACCTTTGAATGTCAAGAACATTTGGTTGGTGATTCTCCTAAGAACTCTCCTCCTAGGGAAAATATCATGGTGCAATAAAAAATGAACATTGACACATATCCTTTAAACACTAAACATTCCCTAGGTGAAGATAATCACATTCCATTAGAATCCCCTTCACTAAAAAATTATACAAATAAAGAAAAGATTCTTTAGGTTATGACGACACAAGTGGGATCTCCTTTAAATAGTGAGCCTCCTACATCACTTCCTAGTACTGAATCACACAATTAACTATGAGAGTTCTTGAAATCCATGATGCACCCTAATCATAACAATGTTTTGTAGCCACTTCTAACTTAGTGACTCAAACATATAGGGGATCACACATCACTCCTACTCCATTACCCTCTTCTCAACTTAGAGTCCCTAGTGTTGATCTTGAAAAGACTCCTGCTAATCTATTTGTATGGCAACTCATTCAAATATCACCTATATACAAGTGTCTATTTCAAGAAATGTTGCAAATACAGATGGATGAGATCCAATCTTATATAAAAATGAACAATATCACATCCTCCTCTTGTCCCATGCAAGTAACCCAATCAAAAATCACATTCCCTAAACATGAATTACCCTCACTTGAGATTCAAAACAAGAATGATCCCTTGATGATAAAGGTGATCATTCATGAAACTTTAGTTAGGCACACTCTCATAGACAATGAAGCAAAAATTAATGTTTGTAGCATGGACCTCCTCAACTAACTTGGCATGGAAAAAAAGCTCATTCAACTTAATGATCATATTCATGGCTTTGACAATGTTAATAGGCAACCACTAGGGATGATCACATTACCTATTGAGGTCAGACTTGTCGTGTTGCCTACCTCTATACATATCATGCAAGGACCCCTTCCATACAATCTTCTCATAGGGAGACCATGGATTCATGCCATGAAAGGAGTCCCATCTACCCTTCATCGTACAATGAAATTTGAGTAAAATAAAAAGATATACACGGTTGATGCAGATGAACGAAGCTATGAATCAACTAATCACAACATTTCTAACTCTCGTAATCCTTTCATTTTTGGATCAAAACTTGAACTTATACAAGTTGATGCTACTCCTTCACCTACAACAAAACTCTTTTGTGATAATTGGAGGTTGTTAGATTATACACCTCCTTTCAATAAAATTTCCAAAATCTCACCCTCTTGGTCCAAAGAGTCATATACAAACAATTCGTTTTCAGATACAAGTTCTTTTAATGATTGGGGTCTTACGCCTCCCTTTAAAGGAGAGTGTGAAATCTAATAACCTAAACCAAAACAACCCTATGTTTTATATGCTCAACTTGGTTCTATATCAACAACATTACCCCATGGTGGTGATGGGGGTTATATAACTCCCATCCCTCACGAAGGGACAACACATAACACGAAAAAGGATTTGTGTTCTCTTACAAAACCCAATCCTTCTTAGAGGCACACAACCCCTTCATTTAACTTGGAATATTTTTATGGTGTCAGATACAATCAAACATATCATAATCTTTCAAGCAAGATTTAGGTTTACCTCCCTTCTCTCCATTTTCTTCAAGCAATAAACTTCAAACATCGCATGGTGTGTGGTGCTCTTCCTTGTGTTGTAGCACCTACTTCCTTTCACTGATACATACCTTCATCCTATTTGGCTCACCTTTTCCCTGCACTAAGTGGGGGCAAGGGGTTCGTTAGCCTTGTCCTTGTATGTCACTTCTTGTTGTCTCCTTTGACTAGAAATTAACCTCCCATGAAAATACAAGAGAAAGCTAAGGATGTGGATGACATGCCTTAAGTTGGCTCGCCTATGACATACTATCCTTTCCATGAAATAGCCTTACTTGGAAACATATCATTTGGCATAGGGCTTTCCAAGTTGGCTTGCATTTTGCTACTTTAAATTTTTTTCTCACAATACGATGTTTCACAATTCCTTTAAAGTGGGGGCATACACTAGCACTATTTCTTTTTGCATTTTTCTTTTTTCTGGTTCTTAGTGTAGCCTTATTGCTTTGTACAATGTGTTTCTTGCTTTGTGGATGACATTGGGTGTGATGTCCTTCATGAAAGTGACCTATCTTAGCATATTACATTCCTCTTAGTGGCCCGATGTGATGCACTGCATCCCCTAACTTGTGAATTTTCTATTCTTTGATTGGTCCTATCCTAGAGACAGTAGAAACAATATTCCCTAAGTCAAAGACCTCACATGAAATAAATAAGACTCCTTTGAACATTCCTTTTGTAATTAACCTTTTGCATTTTTACATGTTGCATTTTTGTATTTTTGCACACATGGCCACCTTGCATGCCCGTGTTGCCATTTTTTACTTGTTCATGAGTTCTAAGCGTTTGAGGATTTTCTTGTCTCATGAACCACAAACCCTTTACTTTTGTGGTTCCTTAATCAAAGTTATCAGGAATTATAACTTTGATATGGTTGAGCGGGAAGCCCAACTACTGGCACGAATTTCCCCATAGCCACCTTTGCATATGTGTGAGTGCATACCAATCGAGTGTATGTTTCTCACCCTTTTGGGCCTTCTCACCCAACGGACAACCGAAAGTATCGTCGCCCCAGAGTGAGTACACTTTCCTTTTGGACAAACAACCTAGATCTGATCCACAACTAGCTGGACAAACGATCGAAGCTCTTCACTCTTCCACATCACTCCTTGTGTGATATTTTGCACTTATGTTTGGTTTGCCATGGGATCTTGATCTTGGGGGCTTGATCATATTCATCTCACCTTACTAGCATGAATGCATTGGATCCCTCTCGATATGCATGACTTGGCTACTTTAGTGTGAGTTTGAAGAAAGTTCATCCTCTCACTAAAGTGGGGGCTAAATGTGTCACCAAAAAGTGTAGCCTTGACACTTTTTCACTCATTTGGGCCTTTTCCCTTGGATTTTGGATCTATTTTGCTTTGATCTAATGTTGTAGTATGTCCAACACATTCACATTAGGCCTTGAACTCTTGCAAATCAACAATAACCTAACAGTGCTTTACAAAGGTGTTGTGAAGTGTTGTAACACATCTTCCCACTTTTCTAAGACCCTTTCAACACAATCCACCTAAACAACCCATTTTTACCATTTTTCAAGCCTTGTGCCAAAGTTTTGTAAGGTGTTGTAATACATTTTCACACTTTCCTAGGCTTGTCATCAACAAATTCACCCTTCCTTATGATAAATTGGTCCCCTAATATACTTTTAGGCTGAAATTAAGTGTGTTTTGGGAGATAATCCCGTTAAACATCATTATACACCACTTAATTCCCAACCAACACTTGAATTTTTCCAAGTGGACTAGGTCACCACCTTGGGCGACCTAGTGCCTTTTGGCATAAAATTCAAAATTAAAACAAAATTCTAACGCGAATTTACCTCCAAAACCCTAAGGTCAACCTATCATGTGTTATTTTCGAGAACTTAGGGAATAACATGCATAAATAAGGGATTTCATCCTCATTTAACTCCCCCTAACATCATTTTCATCTTCACAAGCACTCTAGCACTCAATCTTCTGAAGCAAGCAACAAGCATTCAAGCAACCTCCATTTGAGTTGGTTCTTGCATGTTGTAGATATCTTCAATAAGGGTTTGGTGAGTGTTTACAATAACATTTTATTCAATCATCTTTCCTTCTCTATTTTCATTTCATCATTTAGGGTTTGATTTACCAAAATGGGGTTTGACTAAGGCAAACCTCTATTCTGTAACTCTAATCCTTTTTCTTCTCTTTGCATGTGTGATTTGCAGGTTTATGTATGCAGGTTTTGTCAAAGAGAAAGGTGATAAAAAGGTGTTGTCAACTCATCAAAGCCATTCAAGTCAACAAAGCCCTAGTTGAAGCTTAGAGACCTCTTTCAACTCATTCTCTAGAGAATCTGAACCAAACACCTGTCAGGAATCGAAGTGTAGACCAAGGGCTTCCACTTCCACTCTCGGATTTTAAGAGATTGAGAAGTGGACTAGGTCACCATTAGTGGCAACCTAGTCCCACTGAATGTGATTTCCAGAGGTCTTTGTAGATTTGGACACCCTTTTTCTAGAAACCTGTTCCGACAAAGTTTCCTGGGAAGAGGACTAGGTCGCCCATTCTGACGTAAGTGTCCTAGTGAGCATTTCCAACATATTCCAAAAGATTCCAAAGATCCTCTTTTGCAACTTCCAGTTCTCGGGTGCATTATTTCTGTCTCTTCCAGTTTCTTTCCAGTTTGCATACATTTAGGTCATTTAGTTTACTTTGCATATACTTTATGTTATCAATCAAATATGCACCCTATGCTAAGCTTGTTGAAGACTTAGCTATCTGTTAACACATGGAAACCTTTTTCAGATGTGGGTGATATGTGTGAAGAAGGAATCTCCAGAGTGAGTTGGTTCTCCAAATGATATTTTCTACTCTAAATGATTTCCTGGGAAGAGGGGCAAAAAGATAAGTGAAAAGATAACTTGAATCTAACATATGATTTACCAAATTTTTTTTATCAGATTCAGACACCACCACTCACAACAATTTCTTTGTCACAGTAGCTCTCACAATCTCATTTGGCACATACTTTCATCCATAATTTGTGTGAAGATCTATAACTAAATACAACACACAACCTGAAACTATGCAATTCTGAACACACATTCACAACAATAAGACATAAAAAGATTCAAATTGAATCACAAAGACGTCAAATTGCTATTATGAAATGATACAAGAAATGAGAAGAACTCTCCTTCTTTATTGAAACTGAAAGAGTATTTTGCCTAAAATCTGAGTACAAAATTGCTTACAAGACTCTCTGCATGAAAAAGAGAGGAAGAAGAAAAAATCTGAATTGAGGAAAACCCTAAGTTTTTATCCTAAATATATCTCTCCAAACTCAATTTTCGAGCTCAAGAGAAAAGCCCAGAAAAAAGCATCCAAAACTGCTTCATAATGAATAATAAAAGTGGAAACTTCCCACTTTCTGCATGTCCATCCAAAAGGCTTCCAAACTTAGGCTCAATCTACTTTAAAAGCAAAAAAAACACCTTATCTCTCAAATTCGCCCAAGGAAAAAGTCAACCGATTTTGCTTTCATAACGACAACTACTAAAAATAGTGAAAGATAAAAGCAATTTATAAAACATTGCTTTATCTCTACTTTTACAAGATTTGAAACTCTTCTAAAATTACAAATATAGGCTTATCCTTATCCTGATTTTTTTGCAATTAAGATTTTAAGGAAATCTTTGCAAAAAATGACAACTCCAATGCTTTAATTACAATTGATTTTTCTTTTTAAAAAAAATCATAAAAAATACAAGGATGGGTATCTACTATTGATCTCTTAATTGATTTCTATAAAATCAAACAAATACCTAAGCATATCATATGAATGCTTTATTTCCACTAAGGCATAGGCATTGAAAAATAAATAAAATACCACAAGGTATTTTAGACTTTGAAATATTATATCAAAATCCTACCCTAAGACTTAGACAAATGATATCAAATGAATATTTTGAATGGTCGACGTAAGATCATAAAATATTCCTAAGGAAAAGCATATCACCAAGAGATAGAATTAAGATCATTAAAAATGTAAATCATTGTGACAAAATTCCCAAACTCAAATTAGGGCAATAGAGGGAAAACCCTAATGACAAAACACAACAACCCTAAGTTTTCGGCCTCATTTTACACTTGTTGTTTTGAAGCAAGTGTTCACTGTTGGGAAAATGGTGCCACCACCATGGAGCTAGGGTTTGAGCAGGGAGATACAAAATCTATAGCTATCGACATTTCTGTAGGTTGAAACTCTATCAACAAATGAAGGTAAATCAATTTCAAGCCACTTCGTGGCATGTCTTCTCCATTTTGAAATAGTCTTTTGGCCTCAAGGCCGCGACATGAGTGTAGTTTCAGATGTATCTTATTGCCTCTGTGTTTTTCTATTTTTATATCTCCATTTCAGCCGCCATAAGAGCTCGACCATGGGCATTATGAGCTTGAATTTTGAAGCTTTTTTCTTGGATTATGTGGTGTCTTCAACACAACGACAAGTGTAAGCGAATGCTTCTCCATCTCCAAGCATTTCCCTCTTAAATATGCTCAGTTTGAGCTTCAATCTGAAAAAGAATGTGTTTTTATATTACTTAGGCCACGCCCATACCTGTGCATTTCTCCTTCTTTTATTGTTGAGTGAAAAGAATGGCTTGGACTGCAATGTGTGAATGATGCTATTCTGAGGTTTCTCGGACCCCTCATGGCCACGGGCTTGTAGAACTTCATTTCACTATTTTTGAAGAGATCTAAAAGCTAGAACTTTGTATTTTGATGATATCTTGTATTTAAACCTGAAAACCTGGGATGGGTTTGCTCGAAACAAAAGAAAAATATTCTCCATAGACTGAGGCCAGAAAACATGTGTTCGATAGAAGATTTTATGGAGTTTTGAAACCTCCATTGGCTTCGGCCATTCATGTATTTTTCAATTTAAAAAAAATAAATTCTTCTCATATGTATGAGCTTGAAGTCTTCAAGCTTTCACTTCTGATAAGGAAAACCCAGATGGGTTTTAGTGCTTCTGTGAAAAGAAAAAAGATTATATACTTGTGGCATGTAAACACAAAATGAAAAATCCACATGGTATCTTCTTGAAGTATGAAAAACTATTTTTCCCTTTCGTACTTAATAATCCTTACACAAAACTTTTTCTCACACCCAGAACTTGGTTAATAATGATGATTTTGCATCTCCTTCATGAGTACTACTGAATATTCATAATGAAGCCACTTACTCATTGTACATGATCTCAGAAAGTTGCACATTCCTCTATATGAAAATTTATATTTCTGAAACATATTACATGGAAGAACATTCACTTCTACTGCAGGCCACCATCTTACCATTATACAGGAACACTTCAAATGCTTGAACTTTGAATGCTTTCTATTTCATGCAATGTCAACATTCAACATGATTTTGATCATGTCACCAACATACATTCTTGTTTCATAAAACACATAGAAACTCCTTTTTCTTTCAAATGCATTTCATTTCACCTGTCTTGAAAAGTGGCATCCAGCTAGCATGGTACACCTGTATATTACTTTGCCACTTTTGTCACTTATCTTATGCATTTTGAACACTTTAGAAATGCAGCTCAAGCTTTCACTTTACCACTGTCTCATGTAACGATGCAATAAAATGGATTTGCAACATCAATTTTCTTATTCTTTGGCACTCTTCATGCATTTTTATGTCCCCTTAAAGTCAACAATAATGAATCATGAATGCTGATCCGAAAGGTATAGAAAATTATGAGAAGATGTGAACTTTTACCCTGAAGTTTTAGGTACTCAGAACTTTGATAGTGAAATATATATGCCTGTTCACTATCACTCATTTGTGAACATGAAACACTTGCTGCACCAGGAAAGAACATCCTGAAACAACATGAATAAATATGAAAAAAACATCATATGGCAGAAAAAATGCACTCAGTTTGACAGTATTCAAACTTTTCAATATGGAAATTCATGCATTTCATTTGATTCTGTTTCTGAATTAAGCTCGTTGTTCACTCATGATTTCATTTCATCGCTTCTTAGACTTGACTGTTATGAGTGGCCAATGGGTTCAATGCTCTCATAGTTGATAAATGTGTTTACATTCCTTCTTGACTGGTTCATATGAGCGTGATGATTATATTTCTTTTACTCAGCCCTCATTTGTATGTCAAGGGGCAGCATGCTGAGCTCTACCCTTGTGGGAGCCCATTTTACTCCACACGCTGTTATGTCTTCATGAAATTATCAGACACATAGCTTTTCCTATACTTGCATAGGAAACAAACAATGTTAGCTTAAAAAAATGAAGTTTAAAAGGTTCCATGATATGAGATTTCATTTTCAAGCTCTCGTTATTGTACTCTTCATTTTTAGTTGATTCCATCCATTGCAAGCAATGAATTATATCTTTGTTGGTAGAGCACATAGTGTAGTCCATATCCAAAGATCTAACAATCCCTTTTACATTATGTAGGTTTACTCAAAAGTGGAAGCAAGGACGAGACCATTGCAAGGACATTGACTGAAGACCGACAACCATGCAATGATAGATATGCCCTATGTTATATGCTTCTTTCCTTATCTTCAGTTGTATAATTCATTCCTTATAATGAATTTTTTTGGCTATCTCCACGACTTGTGTGGGCTTTAAAATTCTCTTTTCATTTCCATTATGAAAAGAAATGTAATTTATTGAAATCTTGTACACTCATTTGTATTTGCAAAATAAATGAAATACTGAAAAGTGAACAACATTGTGAAATAAATGAAAGCAATGATTCTGCTTAATCATTTATGTATTCTATTTTGTACTTCATTTATGCTGCAAAGCACTGAGTAAACTCTGAAATTATTTTCATTGAAACAATTGCATAACTGAAACTTGATAACTCTGATGCAAACAACAATTTAAGCATATGCAAAAATTATCTAAAATTTCACTTTAAAATGAAACAAACTAATCAGCTCTACCAATTGAGCTGTAGTGAAAATTGGTAAAAGTTTATATTTACATTTAGTTTACATTTCATAGTTAGTTTGTTTCATTACATTGCAACATTTAGACACACCCTAACACATTACACACATCTACCCCTAATCTTGAATGAAACATCAACAATACACTTAGTGCGAAAGAGGCATTGTACCAACCAAGATTCTAGGTGAAAAAACCCTAGGAGCCTATTGGGGAATCCTCTTTCCCTAATTGCATGTTTTTTGGTGGTTCATATATATACAAGTATATTTCAAACATCAATTAGGTTAGTCAAATTGGATGTAAACAAACCAATAAAAAATAAATCTATCGACACCATATAAGATTTAAAACATTTTTATCCATGTGGTGTATCACATCAAGTCGACGTAGATCTAAAGGAGATCCAAATAACATTTGCAAAGTATAATTCTTCTTCTTAACACAAGTCATATATTAGGTTAGCCAAGAATAAGACCTAATCATAGAAACTCCAAATCAACACACACTTCTCAAGATAAATTTTTTTTGGATCCGACATTACTTCAATTTCACATCACATTAACATCAAGGAGATCACCATTAGAACCACAACATCAGAATGTTCTTTCTAAGAAAATGTGGAGTCTCCCACATTGGCATACTGAACAAACAAACAACTGTAGTATATAAAGTTAAACTCTGTCATTGATAAATTTTTGTACGTAACAAAAAACTTCTCAAGATCTTGGATATAGCTATCTGAATGAGTCATAATAATGAGATTAAGAGAGCAGAGTCATATCTCATCTTGTAGTGAATTTCAGACTCAAAAACCAACGTACTGGCTCAATAGTAGAGAACACTTCTGACAGAGATCAACTTCCAATACACCAAGTATGTTTCCCACTATGTTTCCATAATGTTGAAATCAATGACAACACTGGAACAATAAAAAGATCCTATATACACTTCATGCTCATGTTGCAGGGTTCCCATATTTCCATCAGAAAGATGTAGAGAAAAAAGAAGAGGTTGCACAAGATAACCCAGAGAATATAGAGGCACAAAACACTGAAGATCGTCCTCCTCTGGAAGATAATGAGAAAGCTGCAGAAGAGAGGAATATTGAAGAGGAGTTCGATAGTGCAGATAAGGAGAAGAATGTGGAGAAAGAAGAGGAGAGCATAAAATTTGTTGGTGAATCCTCTAGTGATTCACTCAAGGGTCTATTGGACATGCATTTATAGTTCGAGCCTGTTGTTTTTTCACTTCTACAACTTCCTTTGATGCAAGGTCAAGTGGACATGGGGAAAATATATTCCTTGTAGAAACTCCAAATTGGTGGTATGTTTCATGCATGGGTGATCCCACAATAGTGGTTTACAATTTTTGGCCAAACTGGACACTGCAATTATTATTTTTAACTAAATCTTCATATTTGGGCACCTATAGCGGCTAAACCGTGAGGAATTTGAAGATGCTGAAAACTAGAGTCTCATCACATTATTTTTGTAGATTCTAAAAATATTTTTTTCAAAATTTTTGGAATCAGATTGCACTTTTTTTTCCATCTCCCACAAAAACTGGTTTTTTTCAGAAAACAACATTTTTAAAAAGTGACCCTCACCATATACAACATAACTTTTTTTGTATAAAGGATAAAATTCTATTTTTTTCAAATTTAGATTTGTAACTACGATATCTAGCACTTGCATTTGCATTTGGTCTCATAGTTTTTTATTGAATATTTTTTCCTTAATCAAGTTTCGAAGTCAAACCAATTTTAATTCAAACATAGGTGGATTGTATACAACATAACTTTTTCTATATGATTCGAAATTCAATTTTTTTTTGTAAATGGATCAAGGACATCAATACCTAGCCTCAATGTATTTTTAAATTTTTTATTTTGATAATCTGCTATTTTCCCACATGTGCAAAACAAAGAGCTTGAGTTTCGGTGAAAAACCTATGTTTAATAAAACTAAAAAAACACATACATAATAAAATCAAAACATATTAAAATTTAATTCGTTGGATAGCTCGTTTTGAGGACTACCATCTTCCAGTTGGGTTTGTCAAGTCTCCTCCATTTTCATCCTCAACTCGAGCTTCGAAGGGCAGAATTCTGCTAAAATTTGGTGGAAGAGGGGGAGAAGGGCAAAAAAGGGGGGTTCGAGTGAACCCCCCTTCAAACGAACCCCCCTTCGCTTGAAAGGGTAAAGGGGGGTTCGTTCGAAGGGGGGTTTGCTCGAACCACCCTTTTTTTTGAATTCCCCATAATGGAACGTAGCATCACAGGGTTCGAGCGAACCCACCATGCAAAAGGGGGTTCACTCAAACTAGGGGTTCGATCGAACCCCTCTTTTGGGTTCGTACGAACCCCCTAGTTTGAGCGAACCCTTTAAAACATGAAATTTTCAATGCGTGAGAATTTTATCAAATTTCCTTCCTCATAAAAATTGTACACCACTATTATGGGTTTACCCACATCCACAAGGAAGAAAATTCTATCCACCCAACAAAATAGCACTGAGTTAATTGAAGAAGCAGTCAAGGTATTACAAGAAGGTATTCCTAGTGTTATAATTAATGATTCTTTATCCGATTTTGAAAAGATGAAGCTACTTTTAGATTCTTTCAAGGATTATTCCTTTGGTTTAGAAGAAAGGTTGGAGAAAGAGATAACAAAGAAGGTAAATGATAAGAAGTTGTCTAAAATATCAAACAGGTGTAGTGTTGCACATAACAAATTATAAGAAAACCTAAAAAATGTGCAGAAGTTCTTGGATGAAGCACGAGTTTTATTTCAATTTTTCTTGAGAGCCCAATTCTATGAAAAGTGTCAAGGATCATATGGACTCAATTAATTCACAAATTACATAGTTCTCCAGAGTCTATGATCCAACTGATGACATAGATGGTGCTACAAAGGTTGCAATAGAAAATTTTCATGGAAATTTTTTCTAGCCATAGGAACAAAAAGAAAAGATAATCATACAATATAGTCATATTAGGGATTTTGTAAGTTCACGAATTACCACCTTAACCAGTGTTGTAGCACATATAGAGAAGTTAGCATAGAAGAACCTGGTATCAAGTCCACTAGATGGAGAAGGCCTCCTTATGCAGTTTGAGAGCCAGAGAAACACACTTATCTATGCCCAGAAGGGTTGGGATTTTGGAAAGAAGGGTAGGGAGGAACAACTTGTGAAGCTGAAGGTTCCTTACAAGAGTATTCTACCCTCCAGTTGATTTTATATATTTCAGTTCATTTATGCATTTCCAAATTTCTCTATACATATGTAGAATTAGTAGGCAATGTTGCAATACATTTTTGATAGATAACCTTGTAAGGGGGGTTATTCTTATGCATATACGTATATATTTACAAAGGGGGAGAATAGTTGAAGTAGTTTGCTAAGTTTGATATTGAGAGCCCTTTTCCTTTGATGTCAAAGGGGGAGAAGATTGGAGAAGGTTGGAGATTTGAAGAATATGTTTCCATCAATGACAAAGGGGGGGATGGTTGGAAGTTTTCCTGTCATTGATGAGATGGAGATTGTTGGAAGATTTGTGAGGAGATTGTTGGAAGGATATATGGCAGATGATGCAGATATCGCTACTATGATGTTGGGGAGATTGTTGGTGATGCTACTATAGTGTTGTAGTTGATGTCAACATTATTGTGTTATCTACATTGATTTTTGATGAGTATGGTTGAATGTAGTGATGGAAACCCATTGCATAGTTATAGTTTTGTTGGTCTAGTGTAGACCAAATGTTTTACAAAATTATCTAAGTCTCAGAGCATAATTTCCACTGTATAGTGAAACAGTTTTGAGGTTCACATTGCTCCACAATGAATAATTTAGTTATGTTGTTTTGAGGTAATTTTGGTACTTGTTGGAGGATTCTAAATTCAAGGTTTCACATCTTTTAATCCCTCTGTAGTTGAAGTTGGAGATGACTGAGTATCTCTCTGGATTTGGTAGAATTACTATGGTAGTGTACCTATTTGGAATGCTCCGCATTCCACCATGGATTATTTTTTTTCTATGCGGTTATGTGGGAATGTTCACAAGTGTCAGAAGTGTGTTGGGTCCAAGTTAAAAGTGTTTTTAAGGTTTGAATGTTGATATGTGGATGGACAGTTGGTTCATCTCATTGTTGCTTCACTAATAGGTCTGACCTAAAAGGTTTGAGGTTGTGCAGAATTAAAGGATGTTTGGATCAAACTTATGGGAGTAACTATAGGTCCCTATTGACCTATTTTGAAGTGTTACATGTTTTGGAAGTGTGTATGTTTTGATATTGAGCCAACATATTGTTGTTTTATACATTTCATCCAGTTAAGCCGACCTAATTAATGTTGTAAGTGTTTGCAAATGTAATGCATATAAATATAAGATGATTTCGATGTTGTTGAGATTTGGTTGTGAGTTGTATGTATGAGTGTGTGGATGATGGGAAAAAGAGCAGAGTGTGATGTGAAGAGTTACAGAGCAAAGTTTGATAGTAGTGAAGCATGAAGTGTGTAAGATCAATTTATAGAGCTTAACTAGAACTACCTTTAGCATATGGTAGATGCATTGTATCAACTCAAATCTTTGGCAGTGAGCAACCCTTCCTCTTGCAGTGAGTCATCTCTTATATTCTATGTTGTCTGGATAGTGATTCCACCTAGCAGTGATCCTTTCTATAATATCTTATGATCGATTATAATATATTTGAGCTAATCCTCACTGTGGTTTTTCCCATTTTGGGTTTTCCATGTAAATCTAGTGTTCTTGTGTTCTATAATGTGATGCATGTTTCTATGTTCCTTTCCATTATTGCAAGTTTAATATGTTGCATTAAATGAATGTTTAAAGTTGTTGCAGTTAATGAATTTTAGTGAATATTGATTCAATCCCCCCTTCTCAGTATTTTGGGTGTTCAACACAAGGTTGGATTCAATATTATCATGTGAGTTCTTAGTGGGAATTTAGATTTTTGATGAAACTTAATATTCTTGTTATTTCTCCCTCTTCTACCTTTACAAATAATAACCCTAAGGAATATACACTTACTAAATCAAAACATCCTCCTCCAACCTTGGTTAAAGTTGATATTGATAGAGTTTCAAAATATAATTTTAGAAATGCTAGCATGTGAGGTATTTTTTATTATAATAATGACAAGATTAAGTTTTAATTTGTTGGTAGTCTTAGTGTTGGTTCTAATATTTTTTTAAGGACATGGCCACTTGCAAAGATATTTTAGAAGCAAAGATAAAGCATTTTTTGATATATTCTAGACTCTAACTTTAGTCCTCCTCTCACTTCTAGTACTGACAATTGAATGGATGTAAGAAAGGCATCAATATCCTCATTTAGGATTTTAATTTTGTAAGGTGGAACCATACTAGAAGGCAAGAAACTCAAGTTGTTGATTTTTTAGCTAAATCAACTTCTAACCAAAAATAATCAAAATTATCTTGTCTAGGACTTGAGTGGAGATTTTAGTGTTCTTGTGTATACTAACTACAATTCCTCTTTGGATTTTTTATTCTTGCTAGTGTCTTGGTTCTTGTGGTATTCTTCTTCTTTATTACCCTCTAGTTAACATTATTATTGCTATTTGTTTTAAGCAATTTTCTTATTAGTCCAATACTTTTAACTCAAAAACAAATATCACCTTTGACACTTAGACCATGTACAATCTTCACGAGAACAAGTTCTTTTACATTGTCTATGAGATTTGAAGGATTCCTCGTCTCATTGATTGTCTATTATTAATCCATCTATATTTTCTTAATTTTCTCAAATTGATGTACCATAATTCTTTTATGATTGACGAAACTACTTAAAATACTATGACAAATAACAAATCATAAGTAATAGCATACTATCTCCACACAACTTTAATAAAATGATTTGCTTGTAGGTATGTGGGTTTGAACATTGATACTTATCTTATTGACATTGCCGACACCTATCTTAGTCATGTATTTGAGATGGAAAATGATAATTAAGTTAGAATTAATTTGATATTGCTGGCTGCTTAATGGATGGAAACAATAGGATGCTACAACAGAGCGATCCCTTTGTTCCAATACATTTAGGTGTGAATTCAATCCGTCTATTTTCACTCACCAAATTCAAATTGAATAAAATTGAAGCAGCAAAGGGAGGTCATTATCAACGCTATTATTGACCATTAGCCCTTAGATCATGCACTTCATGTTGTTGTGGTACCACCACTAATATGGGGTGAGGGAAAACGATGTTTGACAAGACAAAGCACATGCCTCATCCACTCTCACAACTACCTCTCTTGCCATAATCACTACATTTTCTTTCCACTGTCCAATACTCTCTCAACAGCTCCTTAACAACTCCTGCTTTCCTTCTGATAGCCCTGCCATGCTGGCTTTCCACTACCACTACCAGAGTAGACCTCGGCACTCAAATACTTCTCCTCACCAAACACCATACCAATTACGTCAACTTATCAATTACAGAGCAGAATATTGAAGACGATGGCATTATCAGTATTAGTGAACTTATGAGAGTTGGTATTGTATTAGACAATGACCTGCCACCATACTAACTCTTTCGACTTTTGGACAACGAAATCGTAAGAAAAGATAAGTAGGTATGAGGATGATCCAGATTATAAACAAATGTTGGTCGACAATATTCATATCATCAATGCAGACCGTTCCATTAGTGGTGATCACTTTTTAGTATAATCAATTAATTATTATGATTTGATATAGTTCAATTGCTTCCTTATACAATGATATCAAATTGAATATTATTATAATAATGACGATTTATGATTATCATCACTGTCAATTATATTAATATTAAGTAATAACAATATTATATCTCAATTTTATAACAGAATAGTAATAATGATGATACATTTACAATATAAAACAATTATTTATTTTGAAAAAACAAGAAAGGAAAAATATTTTTTTTTGTATTGATAGAATTATCCATAATATAATAATATATTTCTTACTTGTGATTAACTCCTATCTATGAGAGTACTTCACTATAAAAATGTGCTAAGAAATATTACAAAACAATAGATATAAACCATGAGCCAAAAAACCATCTAAGATACATCCCCTCAAACGTGCATATGACCCCTCATATTTCATAGCCAAGGCATAACATTGGGCTGCACTATGTATTGTGAGGTCTAGAACATGCAAAGTATGCAAAAATATCAACATTCATTGTCAAGATGCTTAAATGTGTCAAATTAGGTCATAGATTGGTGTCTCATGTTTAAATATTAGTTTCTAATGCTAATGCCTACCTATTTTAAATGGCTCTCTCAAAGTATCCTTTTTACTTCAATCCTCTATCTGCTAGGGTTGCCCCTTAGCCCCTTCTCTCTATGTACAGGTTGTTCATTTTATGAGCATAATTGAATTTCTACGCCAAAGGCTCTCTCAATGCATCATTTCCACATCAACATATGGATTCAAACATTTTCTTTTGTATACCAAAAATCCCCTATGCACTCAACTTACACGTTACTAATGAAAACATAATATTCCTTAACAATTATACTGAAGTTGTGTATACACTTGAAGTACTTGGTTTGAAATAAATAGTCTCTAGCTATAAGTTTTCAATTAATTAAGCCAACTTAATCATAATAAGGAAAATCCCTTCCCCTAAATGGAAATAGGTCAAGCATGGAGTAATCGTACTATTGGAAAACCCAAGGTGAAACTTGCAACAATAGAACTTAATAATGTGTTTGTAAATCTGAAATTATATATTCAATATTACCATAACGGGATTATGTGATTGACAATTCCAAACATGAAAGGAAAAATCAAAAATACCACGAGTTGCCAAACACAAGTGACACAAGATATATGAGGAGAAACCCTTGTGGGAAAAAACTCCACACCAAAAGAGATCCAATGTTTTTATTAATTTTCAAAAGAGATACACCAATATAACACTCCTCTTTGAATTTTGACAACACTTTGTCGCTCTGACAACCTGCAAACAAAACCCCTTCAAACCACCATCTCAAGGCTCTAATAAACAAAAGTTTGTGAGAGAGAATACCATAAATGGTATCCCAAAACAATAAGAAAATCATCTGGAAAAACCCACACCCCCTTAGTGGACAACCCATAAACATTGAATAGTGCAAGCAGATCTACAAAGGGCAGAATATTTTGTACTTGTCATGTAAGTTTGGTGTTGGTTTGAATGAGGATAGAGTCACCCAAGGGTGTCTAAGTCCTTGTATGCCTTTTTGAAACTATTTTTGCAATCCTCTGATGTCAACTATGAGATCCCTGTTTCCACTTGTAGACTTGTCGAATCACTATCTGATAATTCTGTAGGTGAGTTTCCATGAGTTGACAAGCTATAGGGCTTTGAGTGAAAATTTGCACATTCAAAGAGAGAAGAATTTTGTTACCGTTTAGGGGCTTGCCTTAGTCAAACTTCATGTTAGTGTTTCCACTTCCACAATGGCAATGCCAATGATAGGAAGGAATGATGAATGAACAAAGTGCTGCAACTCACCACCCTTCAATGGATTCCTTGAAGGATTGAAGTCATGCAACTCACTTCAAGGTCTTGGATCTTGTTTTATTGATTGCTTGAATTGCTTGGAGACCTACAACAAGGGTTAGCCTTCACAAACAATGATAACATAAACATGAACTCACATATGCTTTAACATGATGCATGGATCTTGAATTTCTGCAATAATATTCACAAATCTGCCCTTGATTTCCCTTGATTGATCTTAGGATCTTCAATTTTCTCTCCTTTCATGAATTGCTTCCTTCATCATAAAATTGCCTTCTAATTGCTCAAAATAAGAGGAAAATGTATGATTTTATATGCTTTTGAGAGATTGGTCCAAGTTTATCTAGATTTTGCATTTTTTTAGTGTGGAAATTCCTTTTAGCATTTGAAAATATAAAAATTCTATTTTTCTCTAGTTTTTTTATTGATATACACTTCACTAGATATACTAAGGCTACAATTTGTTCCAATGTTCTTATGTAGATTTAGGTGCAAGAAAATAAAGTTACACTTGAAGTAGCCCATCCATCCAGGTGTTTTTTGATCATTGGAATAATGCCTCATGTATGGTTGGTAGAGTAATAATAACTCCACCCTCTAGTAAAGGTCATGCCCTTCTATTTGGATATCAATGTGGATGCAAACAAAATGTTCAAGGTGGACATGACTCCCCAATCACATTCTTCCTAACCTCCACAAAAAGAACCAAAATACTTTTGATCGATCTCAACCATTCTATCCACCTTCAACCTCTTCTAAGCCCCATGACTATTGATTTTTTGGATGGCCATACTTTGGGGAACTTTCTTATCTTGCTTTAGTCATTTCTCTTTTTGGTAACATTTAATCCCCTACTAAAGAAGAAAATGAAGAGAGTGTGATTACCAATTGGGAGCCTATTCTTGATAGCCCAACCTTGTTGATTTATGTGGAAAGTCAAGTGATCATGACCTCCTACTATTAGTTTAGCTCTTGCTACTTAGTAGCCTTATCTTTTGTTTCTTTGAACTTGTTGATTTAGACTTTGCCTTACGTGAACTTTGGAGTCTAAATTTTTTCACCCACCATTTTTAATGGATACATGTAAAATTATTCTTTATACAAAGTAATATAAAAAAAAAATTCACCAAAAAGGTAAAATAAGACAATATTATAACTAGAAACACAAAAACTATTAAATGTTATTTTTCATAATTAATCTATTATACGTGAATAGTGACATAGTGTGATTGTTAAGTTGTTGTCGTGTTGTTCTCCTCATCAAGGTTCAAACCCCATTGGAGTATTATTGTTGAATGTTTAAATTGAAAATGAGATTTCTGAATTTATAACTTCGAAGCAGAAAACTTCAATCCTTCAATATTTTTTTATTAATTTTATTATGATAAACATTACTCAATAAAAACACTTTGAAATTAAAGGTACATTCTCAAATGAGTAAACAACTCTGCAATTATAGGACCTGCCCCATTATTAGATCCTCTTTCCCTACTGCATAGGCATACAATATATAACATACATTTCTATGAAACACCCCACCATACAACTTGTAGGTGAAGCTATAAATTTTACTACATTATTTTACCATATTGACAAATTAACCGGTGCCTAAATTATCAATAGATAACCCAGCGCCAATTTTAGAGAAATTCATAGGACAAACATGAAAAGGGGAAAAGAGGTAGAAGAAATATATATTTTCATCTTTCTAGATTTAGAGGCTGCATACTCTCCATGTCCATCAACCACCTGTGTCTGTAGCTGCTATTTTTAGCGGCGTCCTCCATCTCCATACCTTTCTCATATAAGATACATCCCCTCAAACATGCATATGACCCCTCATATTTCATAGCCAAGGCATAACATTGGGCTGCACTATGTATTGTGAGGTCTAGAACATGCAAAGTATGCAAAAATATCAACATTCATTGTCAAGATGCTTAAATGTGTCAAATTGGGTCATAGATTGGTGTCTCATGTTTAAATATTAGTTTCTAATGCTAATGCCTACCTATTTTCAATGGCTCTCTCAAAGTATCATTTTTACTTCAATTCTCTATCTGCTAGGGTTGTCCCTTAGCCCCTTCTCTCTATGTACAGGTTGTTCATTTTATGAGCATAATTGAATTTCTATGCCAATGGCTCTCTCAACGCATCATTTCCACATCAACATATGGATTCAAACATTTTCTTTTGTAAACCAAAAACCCCCTATGCGCTCAACTTACATGTTACTAATGAAAACATAATATTCCTTAACAATTATACTGATGTTGTGTATACACTTGAAGTACTTGGTTTGAAATAAATAGTCTCTAGCTATAAGTTTTCAATTAATTAAGCCAACTTAATCATAATAAGGGAAATCCCTTCCCCTAAATGGAAATAGGTCTAGCATGGAGTAATCGTACTATTGGAAAACCCAAGGTGAAACTTGCAACAATAGAACTTAATAATGTGTTTGTAAATCTGAAATTATATATTCAATATTACCATAACGAGATTATGTGATTGACAATTCCAAACATGAAAGGAAAAATCAAAAATACCATGAGTTGCCAAACACAAGTGACACAAGATATATGAGGAGAAACCCTTGCGGGAAAAAACTCCACACCCAAAGAGATCCAATGTTTGTATTAATTTTCAAAAGAGATACACCAATATAACACTCCTCTATGAATTATGACAACACTTTATCGCTCTAACAACTTGCAAACAAAACCTCTTCAAACCACCATCGCAAGGCTCCAATAAACAGAAGTTTGTGAGAGAGAATACCATAAATGGTATCCCAAAACAATAAGAAAAATCATCTGGAAAAACCCACACCCCCTTAGTGGACAACCCATAAACATTGAATAGTGCAAGCAGATCTGCGAAGGACATAATCTTTTGTGCTTGTCATGTAAGTTTGGTGTTAGTTTGAATGAGGATAGAGTCGCCCAAGGGTGTCTAAGTCCTTGTATGCCTTTTTTGAAACTATTTTTGCAGTCCTTTGATGTCAAATATGAGATCACTGTTTCCACTTGTAGACTTGTCGAATCACTATCTAATAATTCTGTAGGTGAGTTTCCATGAGTTGACAAGCTATAGGGCTTTGAGTGAAAATTTGCACATTCAAAGAGAGAAGAAATTTTGTACCGTTTAGGGGCTTGCCTTAGTCAAACTTCGTGTTAGTGTTTCCACTTCCACAATGGCAATGCTAATGATAGGAAGGAATGATGAACGAACAAAGTGTTGCAACTCACCACCCTTCAATGGATTCCTTGAAGGATTGAAGTCATGCAAATCACTTCAAGGTCTTGGATCTTGTTTTATTGATTGCTTGAATTGCTTGGAGACCTACAACAAGGGTTAGCCTTCACAAACAATGATAACATAAACATGAACTCACATACACTTTAACATGATGCATGGATCTTGAATTTCTGTAATCATATTCACAAATTTTCCCTTGATTTCCCTTGATTGATCTTAGGATCTTCAATTTTCTCTCCTTTCATGAATTGCTTCCTTCATCATAAAATTGCCTTCTAATTGCTCAAAATAAGAGGAAAATGTATGATTTTATATGCTTTTGAGAGATTGGTCCAAGTTTACCTAGATTTTGCATTTTTTTAGTGTGGAAATTCCTTTTAGCATTTGAAAATATAAAAATTCTATTTTTCTCTAGTTTTTTTATTGATATACACTTCACTCTATACTAAGGCTACAATTTGTTCCAATGTTCTTATGTAGATTTAGGTGCAAGAAAATAAAGTTACACTTGAAGTGGCCCATTCATAGGTGTTTTTTGATCATTGGAATAATGCTTTATGAATGGTTGGTAGAGTAATACTAACTCCACCCTCTAGTAAAGGTCATTCCCTTCTATTTGGATATCAATGTGGATGCAAACAAAATGTTCAAGTTGGACATGACTCCCGGTCACATGCTTCCTAACCTCCACAAAAAGAACCAAAATACTTGTGATTGATCTCAACCATTCTATCCACCTTCAACCTCTTCTAAGCCCCATGGCTATTGATTTTTTGGATGGCCATACTTTGGAGAACTTTCTCATCTTGCTTTAGTCATTTCTCTTTTTGGTAACATTTAATCCCCTACTAAAGAAGAAAATGAAGAGAGTGTGATTACCAATTGGGAGCCAATTCTTGATAGCCCAACCTTGTTGATTTATGTGGAAAGTCAAATGATCATGACCTCCTACTATTAGTTTAGCTCTTGCTACTTAGTAGCCTTATCTTTTGTTTCTTTGAACTTGTTGATTTAGACTTTGCCTTACGTGAACTTTGGAGTCTGAATTTTTCCACCCACCATTTTTAATGGATACATGTAATATTATTCTTTATACAAATTAATATAAAAAAAAATCACCAAAAAGTAAAATAAGACAATATTATAACTACAGACACAAAAACTATTAAATGTTATTTTTTATAATTAATCTATTATAGATGAATAGTGGCATAGTGTGATTGTTAAGTCGTTGTCGTGTTGTTCTTCCCATCAAGATTCAAACCCCATTGGAATATTATTGTTGAATGTATAAATTGAAAATGAGATTTCTGAATTTATAACTTTGAAGCAGAAAACTTCAATCCTTCAATATTTTTTTTATTAATTTTATTATGATAAACATCACTCAATAAAAACACTTTGAAATTAAAGGTACATTCTCAAATGAGTGAACAACTCCGCAATTATAGGACCTGCCCCACTATTAGATCCTCTTTCCCTACTGCACAGGCATACAATATGTAACATACATTTCTATGAAACGCCCCACCATACGACTTGTAGGTGAAGCTGTAAATTTTACTACATTATTTTACCATATTGACAAAATCAACAGATAACCCAGCGCCAATTTTGGAGAAATTCACAGGACAAACATGAAAAGGGAAAAAGAGGTAGAAGAAATATATATTTTCATCTTTCTAGATTTAGAGGCTGCATACTCTCCATGTCCATCGACCACCTGTGTCTGTAGCTGCTATTTTTAGCGGCGTTCTCCATCTCCATACCTTTCTCATCACTATTGCCTTCCACTGAAATATAAGAGACTATTTTTTCGTGGCCATAATGTTGCAGCATTTTAACATAGAGGACAACAGTGAATATAAGTAAAGAGGCCAAGTACCAATTGAACTGCAAATTGGCCAAGGCTTTGGCTCTCATGTTAGCCCCCTGCTCATCGCATCTCACCACCATATGACCATTCTCTGCGTGCATTTTACACTCTTTTGGAATAAACGCAGGAATCCACAGCATGAATCCCATGTGTACAAACCATATTCCCTGAAACAAAATCGACATTGACCTCACCATGGCCACTAAAAAACTCTTAGGAAAGGGTACCTCTAAAATAGTGGAGGCCAAGCTAACTAGAACTATAAGCTGTAGCAGCCAGTGGTATTGCCCCTCGGCCCCCATGTGATCAGCGGAGTGCAGATGGAACAACAACAACTCCTGGCTGAATGTCAGCGCAGCAATGACGTGGAGCATCCCGTGTGGCACGTGGATCTCATGGTTGTCCACGTAGATTGCTACAGCAGCATATATGACAAAAAACAATGAAATAGAAGAGTGCTCGAAATTGTTGAGGTGCTCGGGAGGAATAGTCCAGTCATCTGCCAGAGGCTGGTGTCGTTCTGGCCCAATGAAAAGCTCTGCAGAAATGGAAAGGCAGGACCCCGCTAAAATAGCTAGCAGCTCCACATGCTTTACTACTCTGCCCCTAAATTTAACAGGAAACCAGGGGCTGGTATGGAAGTCCCATGGGGACTGAGCATAATTTCTTATTGTATTGAAGAGGTGCCACAGCCCAATAAACATAAACCCTAAGCCTGGTAAGACATGGCCTACGAAGGTACCCATCAGGAATAAACAAAATAAAATCACAAACTACGAGAATAAAAAACGATTTGCAGTGCTAAAAAGCGGGCTTTGTGGCGGAATATAAATAGCTTGTAGTCGTTGTAAGATGGACAATCGTTTATTTTGTTTTGCAGGTTTTTCATTGAAAGATAATGGCCATTAACATGTTTAGTCAATTTTGTTTCTTTCACCGAAGAAATACAGTTTAGTTGAATTAATTTCGTTTCTTTCACCGAATTTGTTGAATTCAATTATGTCATCCATCAAATTTATCTCACCTCAATTTAAATTTAAATAAAATTCAGTTTAAAGATTGTAATGGTTCAATTAAACACAATTAGCGAGGATGATGGAATATTCATTGATTAAATTATTCACAAAAGTTCAAATTTTTAGATGTGTAATAAAATCAGAATCTATTCTTGAATGACTTTGACGGATGTAATGCCATGCATGCAATTGCTTAACCAACTTTTATATGCTTGTTCAAAAAGAACATAGATACTCCTATTTATATAATTTAATTGCTTCCCCAAAAAAACTTAAATAAGGTATCTTCTTTGATTGGGTCAAGTTCAACCTCTCGATGACTTTCATCAATGAGATTCCTCTATTTGTGACTGTTTAGGAGAATGAAGATTTCTGATTTTGATGTATGTTTATTTATCATACCTTAATTTGTTTGTTCACATAAAACAAAAATACAGATAGATACATTATCCAATTATTTTCATAAGAAAATTCAAACCTTTTTTTATGATTGTTTAGAAGAAGAATGACTTCTGATTTTGATGTATGCTAACTACTTATTCAAAAAAGACAAAAATACAGATAGATATATTATCCAATTATTTTCATAAAAAAATAAATACATTTTACAAAATCCAATCATTTTCGGAAAAAAACACAAAAGGACTGCTCTCTCCAAAGGTTTGAATTCTCTTCCGCTTTCTCGAACCTTCACCTTCTAGAGAACGGCCAACCAATGAGTTTACTTGCACGGAAACAAAAGAGGACACGTGGAGGAAGTGGCCAAATACAAAGTGTTTTCAGGCGTCAAATATGGAGCTCCAAAAGCGTATCAAGTTTTGTAAGCTGAAATTAGTTTTGGCAGTAAAGTCAAATTAGAAAATATGAGAATATTAGAAAATAGAAATAATGATAGCATAAAAAGGTGGGACCCTTACCCACGTGTGTTGAGGATAATCTTGTCCTGATTTCCGTAACGACTAAAAAACATATTTTTGATTGTGAATGGGATGGATACCAAATGCTGCGGGCTTTTTATTTCTTTCTGATTTTCGCAACGTATAATTTGAAAATATTGATCCTTCGTGTTGTTTGTAATATAAAGATACCATTAGGTAGGTAGTGATATAAATGTTTACATTAGGAAAACTGCGAGGGAGAGGATTTAGTAGTTGAGTACTGATGTCTTATAAATTTGGTTATTTTTAAAAATTAATTATAAGATTTTTTAATGTATTTTTAAAAAGATATTATATAAATCAAAAAAACAATTATTTAAGTATATGGTATTGTGGATGTAAGATATTTAATTAAAACATGGTGAAGATCAAACATATCTTGGAAAAAAAGAATTATGCATCTCTTATTTTCATTAGTCATGAAGGTATGGAGAGAATTATATGAATCTTATTAGGAGGGTGGCAATTTTTTTAATTAATTATGTTTATACATTATTGAAAAAAGTAATCTTCACACTATTAAATAAAACATGGGATCATACATCATAGTCATAATAATAAGGTCAAATCTTAAGAAAACAAGTCTAGAGAAAGATCACGTGCATTTCAAAATACAAACCACCTATAAATATTGCATTGAAATATAAAAGTTATGCAACAAGAGAACAAAAGTGGGAGGCGGGTCCTAGTCATCAAGCTTGAAGCTCCAACAAACATTTGACAAATCTTCACCATTACAAATTTGATACGAACTCATTTAGTGTTTGTGTCGCCAAAAAGTGTAGCCTTTGACATTGTTTCACTCATTTTGGCCTTATCCCTAAGATTTTGGCCTTGTTTTGCCTTGATTTAGTCTTGAATGCTTGTAAATTAGCAACAATCTAATGATGTTTTACTAAGGTGTTATGAACTATTGTAACACATCTTCCCACTTTTCTAAGACCCTTTCAACACAATTCACCTAAACAACCCCTTTTTACCCCTTTCCAAGTCTTGTGACAAAGTGTTGTAATGCATTTTCACACTTTCTTAGTCTTGTCATCTCTAATTTAACCCTTTTCTTATTTTAATTTATCCCCTTAATGTACTTTTAGACCCAACTTAAGTGTGTTTCAAGAGGCAAGTCTAATAAACATCATTTAACACCTTGTTATTCTCGACCACCACTTGAATTTGCCTAAGTGGACTAGGTTGCCACCTTGGGCGACCTAGTCCATTTTGGCTTAAAATTCAAAATTAAATAAAAAAACCTAACAGGAGTTTGCCTCCAAAACCCTAGTGTCGGCCTATCATGTGACATTTTCAGGAAATTAGGGCATATCTTGTATAAATAAGGGTTTTTATCTTCATTTGGCCTCTCTTACTTCCTTGAACATCATTTTTGAATCTTCACAAGCACTCTCGCACTCAAGCTTCTCAAGCAAGCACTCAAGCACAAAGGCATTTCAAGCAACCTCCATTGGAGCTGGTTCTTGCATGTTGCAGACATCAACAACCAAGGATTTGGTAAGTGTTTGTATTGAGTTCATCATTCAAACATCCTTTTCCTTTCATTGTTTCTCATTTGGGTTTGAGTTACCATCAAAGGGGTTTGACTTAGGTAAACCCCTATTCCCTAACCCCAACATTCTCTTTGTCTTTGCATGAGTTTTGTAGGTTGTACTCAGATTTGACAAGGAATAAAATGTTGGGAAAGGTACAATCATTCCATTCAAGTCAACTCAAGACACCAAACCCTAGGAGGAGCAAAAGGACAAGTTACAACTTGTCATTTCTAGAGATTCAGACACGGGCTTGTGCAGAAAATAAAAGTACAAGTGGGGACCCACATAATCAAACCTTGAATCTTTTGAAAGTACCAGGAGGACTAGGTCACCATAATTGGTGACCTTGTCCATGTACCAAGCCTGAAAGAGGGTTTTGACTTTTTTGGATACCCTTTTCCTGGAAACCCAGTTTGGTAGAATTGCTTAGTAGAAGGACTAGGTCGCCCATTCTAGCATAAGTGTCCCTTTGCACATTTCAGGTAGATTCCAGAACATTATGGGGCTTCTCATCTACAACTCTCCATTTCCAGGTGCACCATCTCTGCATTTTCCAGTTTACTTTCAGATTGCATACATTTAGGGCATATAGTTTATATGCATTTAGTTTATATTTACTTTCATTTACATTTCTATACTTAGATTAGTTTCATTTCATTTCCAACATTCAACCACACTTCTCACACACATCACAACCTCATCCAATCCCTTCCTTTGAATGCAATCACCAAAAAAATCCTATCAACAAAGTGGGAAGAGTGTCATTCCTAAACCAAGTGCTCCTGGGTGAAAAATCATAGGGGCCTAGTAAGGGGAATCCTCTTTCCCTTGTTAGCATTAAGATTTTTGGTAGTTCGTTTTGGTGAACCCGACCGTAGACCATTTGTTAACCTTCTAATTTTGCATTTCATCTTAGGAAATAGCTTCCATTGCATTAAAATTTTTGCATTGTTTGCATCCTAGGGTTCATAAAAAAGTGCATTAGCGAAATTTCATGTTAGATTACACTTTGCATTGCATTTTTCATTAAGAAAATACAAAAAGATTTGCATTTCCAGCCTCTATCTACATCAGAAAATCATAAAAAACATAAAAACTAGTTAAAACTCCTGAAAATTGTCAAAAACAACACTACTGAGACTAATTCACTACACTGGGCAACCTAGTCCTCTTGCACCATTCACTTTGTAATTTTTGGCAATTTTCAACCATTTTCTACATTTCAGTTCTTTGGTCCTGCATTTTTGTTTTTTGTTCCAAACTTTTAGTTACAAGAAGTTTAGTCTCTTTTGTTTACATTGCATTAGCATTCACCCTACCCTTAGAACACTTTGTATGAGCATTTGGTGTTCTCTTGTTGATACTGTTGTGAGATGAAGCTCTATACTCATGGCATATAACGACAACACTATTGTTGTAGATATTAGGATCTCATAGGCTTCTACTCCTAGTATCGACAATAGTACACGAGGCTTAGAAACCATCCTTAGTAACTCTTTGCACCTAGGAGACACACATGGTGACAACAAAACTGATGACCTCCCAAATGACAAGATATTCTACATCCATTCTGATTTGGCTGACCTTCAACATGAACTAAGCCTTGAGAACATATCTGGCACTGCCATCCCCGCCACAAAGAACCTTCACTGCTTGCTTGATTGCGATGATGGTCTAGGTGTTATGAAGAAGATAGTAGAAATATACAAAAAGCATGCCTCTTCCACACCTAGGGTATCTCACTCACCCCTAATTTTGGCCAAGGAGGACCTTCCACTCCTCCCCCCTCAACCATAGCTTCCATCCCCACTTATGCATCTCCTAGTGTGATAACAATCGTGCAACAGATTAGTAATGTGGTACCTTCCCTCAACATTCCTACTAGTGTTCCTACTTCTCTTGTGGCATCACATCCCTTAACCTCTTCCACCATCCCTACTATTAACATCCCTTCCACTTCCCCTTCCACCACCTTCACCCCATCACCACTTTCCCTTCCACCTCATATCACTTATATTGATCCCCTTATCACACAAATTTTTCACATCGTCGCCTCCATGCAACAAAAAATCTCCACTATCAACCAAAGCCAACATGGTTCGCCTACTCACTATGTTTGTAGAAATTCATTATCCTTATCCTCTACACCCCACTGCCACAGGGAACAGAAATTCCTAGATTTGAGAAGTATGAAGGGAAGGGTGACCCTTCTAATCATGTTAATGCCTATACTACCTTATGTAGTGAATTTTATCTTGATGACAAGTTGCTAGCTAAACTGTTTCCTAGGACCATCAAAGATGCCACCTTAGACTAGTTTTCATCCTTACCCAATAATTCCATTAGTTCCTTTAATGAATTGGTAGATTCTTTCATCAACCACTTCCAAGTCCACATGACCCCCAAGAAAACCTTGTCCGATCTCGTGAGATGTAAGAAATACACTAACAAGAAGATAATAGATTTTATCTCTCGTTATCAGGCACTTTATTTCTTAATTGATGTCAAGATACCTAACACACATCTGCAAAATATGTTCACTGAAAACCTATTAACACCTCTCCAAGACAAGCTCACCCTCATGAAGTTCCCTTCCTTCATGCACTTGTGCCAAGTGCTCTGTGATTATCACAACTCCACTAGTAGTCGTGATACATGATCCACTTCTAGTAGAGTTGAGAAATCCGACGCTTCCGCCCAACCTAACTCTCAACCATTTTGAAAACCAACCAAAGGGTTTTTACAATTCAACCCTCCATCCCAAACCCCTCTACCCATGAATAACCAAGTGGTCGTTGTGTGATCTGTTGTGCCCTTCAATTATAGAGATCCTAAACACACCTTCACACCCTTACCAAACACCCTTCATAACACCATGAACCAATTACTCCAACAACAAATGATATCCTTACCTCTTATCCATGTACCCAATCCCAATAAGCCATTACCTCCATCCTATAACTCCACTGCTTATTGCTATTTTCATCGACATAATGGACATGATACCGAACAATGCAAGCATCTTAAGCACCTTGTGCAAGACCTAATTGACTTGGGTTGTCTATTCGTTGTTGGTATCAATGATAAAAGAAATAAGTCTGTGGAACCCCCCAACCAAAACTTGAAAATATTCACCAATCCTATGCCCAAACACAATGTTTCATTTGTCAAAGTGAGTGAAGCTTCACACACTGATGTTATGAATGTTGACTCACAAAATACACATTTTGATTCTCTTCCAATGGTAACCCATGTCACACCTATAAATGAAATGGTAGGGACGATTGACGTCATCCATCGTAAGGGCCAAACCAAAGAACCTCTTGAGATTACCTTTTCACCTCAAGATATACTAAGAAATATTCCTAATGGTCCTTTCTACATAGCTGGCCGAATTTATGACAAGCCCACTAATGGGATACTCATAGATCCCACTTGTGGCGAGAACGTGATCACAAAGAATTCTTGGTATTACATGATATTGCTCAAGATGTTTATAATAGACCTACTGCTTGGCTCAAAATTCATAATGGTTTCATGTGCCCTATGATTAGATCAATTACTCTTCCATTATAGATAGGTCCTAAGACATTGGACGTTACCTTCTCCATCACACCCTAATCAAACTAATTTCATTTGCGACTTGGCCACCCATGGCTTCGTTCAATGAAAGCGGTCCCATCTATTATTCACAAATGTGTGAAGCTTCCTGTTGACAATGAAATATTCACTGTTCACCAAATTGGTTTCAATCCTTTATCCTCCAAAGGGAAATTTTCTTTGGAAGCCTTTTGGCCTGAGCCCATGGAACCCATCACTCCTAAACGAGATTTCTTTTTCATTGCCTATTAGAAGTTTAAAGCAAAGAAAATCTCTAAATTCTCTCTCCGCAACATACCCCCTTCTACCTTAGAATCACCTATCCTTGATGAAGCTATGTAGCAACCCAACTTTGACATGCCTAATCAACCCACACCCAAAACCTCCTCCACATCATCCAAGAGGCCTAGGGATCATGACATCAATTCTATCCTTCACCCTCGCCTCAAACAAGCATATAAAGCTAAGGAGAAAGTGGATGAGCCACCTATAGTTCCCCTCGTTCCTCCCCTTAGGAACGATAAACAACCTATGGTGGATCAGCCCGCTCCTTCCCTGATACCACTTGACAAAAGAACAAAAAGGAATAAAAAACCTAGAGAACGTAGATGTCGTCGTCGTGCTCTTTCTTGCCAATCATGTGATGAAGCCAACATTGCAAACCATGATCCACCTTTACCTAAAATAGTGCCTAATGACCCTCCTCCCCCACCCCCACAACTTGTTCTTGTACCTCCATCACCACCAATCTTGCATGCCACCACTGATATTGTCATTAGACCTACCATTGCCATCAATTTAGATGACGATGATGATGATGAGAATGCTAGCATAGACAAAGAGGTACACCACAATTTGAAATCACTATTTTCCTCTTCCAAGAGCATACATGAAAATTATCCTAGGACAAGTGTTGACCTTGATTTCTAGTTTGACAATTGTTGTTGTCCCACTAGCTATTCGCCTACCCGAATTCTATACTGAGCAATATTAGGAGGTGGATGAATTACTTGTTGAGTGACGCACATGTGCCTTACTAGTCTTTTTATTTTTGCATTTATGTGACGTTTTTTCCCCTTATTGTCATGTTTGATGTTCCCCTCTTTGTGAAATTCTTCTAAATGTATCTCCATTCTTCTCTATGTTGTGCAATCTGTTCACTTTTCATTTTTATTTTTGCCTTCCATTTGGGGATGATGCAAGGAATTGAGATTGCAATTTATTCTTCATGTTGACCCAAATGGAATCTTTTTCTTTTTTCTTTCCATTTGGGGATGATGCAAGGCATTGAGACCACAATGTCTCCTTCATGTTGACCCAAATGGACTCCTTTCCTTTTTGTTTCCTTTTTGCCTTCCATTTGAGGATGATGCAAGGCATTGGGACCGCAATGTCTCCTTCATGTTGACTCAAAAATGGATTTTTTTCTTTGTCTTTTCCTTTTTTCTTTTTTTGTCCTTTTTGGGGATGATGCAAAGCGTCGAGACATCCTATGTCTCTTCCATGTTGACCCACAATGACTCTTTCTTTTTATTTTCTTTCACTCTCTTCATGTCTTCTTCCAGTTCTATGTATTTGGGGGAATGATGATAGCTTCACACTCTCTAAACAAACATTTCATCAACGAACAAACTAACCCCAAATTCATAGATCCCTTATGTGTTTGGTGTTTTTCATTTTGGGGGCAACCCCCTTTGTCTCTTTTCTTTTCCCTTTTTCCTTTACATGACACAACCTTTCTTGGACACCTATCACTTGACATATGGATTTTCAAGTAGGATCTCATGTCCTTTTCTTCCTTTCTTGCATTTTTCCTTTTTCTACTTTAAAGCAATTTCTCACAAAATGGTGTGTAGCAATTCCTTTAAAGTTGGGGCATACATTGGCATTATTTTTTTAATTTTTTTTGCATTTTTTTTCCACAGTTCCTAGTGCAACCTTATCACTTCATATGATGTGTTTTATCACTTTGTGGATGACATTAGGTGTAATTCCCTTCATAAGTGTGGCTTATCTTAGCATATTGCATTCCTCTTAGTGGCCCGATGCGATGCACTACATCCCCTAAGTTGTGAATCTTTTGTCATTCGATAGGTCCTCTCTTGGAGACATTAAACAAAATGTTAACTCAGTCAAAGACCTCACATGAACCAAATAAGACTCCTTCGAACATCCATTTTTGCATTTTTGCATTTTTCATACATGGCCACCCTGCATAACACAACTTGCATGCCTTTGGTGTCATCTTGCACTTCTTCATGAGTTCTAAGCATCCAAGGCTTTGATTGTCTCATGAACCACACCCTTGTCTTTTGTGGCACCTTATCAAAATTTATCAGGAGATATATCTTTGGTATGGTTGAGGGGGAAGCCCAACTAGCGACACGACTTTCCCCATAGCCACCTGTGTGTGTGTGTGATTGCATACAAACCGTGTGTATGTATCTTACCTCCTTTTCAACATTCTCACCCGATGAACAATCAAAATTCACGTTAGCCCAGAGTGAGTAAATCCCTTTCCTTTCAGAAAAACAACCGAGATCTGATCCACAACTAGTTGGATAAACGGTCAAAGCTTGATCCGACATTTTCTCTTTCTCCAATCTTTCACATCACTCCTTGTGTGATATTTTGCGCTTGTGTTCAGTTTGCCAAGAGATCTTGATTCTAGGGGCTTGATCATCCCTCTTGATCATAGTCATCTCACCTTACTAGCATGAATACATTGGATCCTGCTCAACATGCATGCTTTGGCTACTTTAGTGTGAATTTGAAGCAAGTTCATCCTCTCACTACAGTGGGGGCTAAATGTGTCACCAAAAAGTGTAGCCTTTGACACTTTTTCACTCATTTTGGCCTTTTCCCTTGGATTTTGGATTTGTTTTGCCTTGATTTAGTCTTGAATGATTGCAAATCAACAACAAAATAATGGTGTTTTACTAAGGTTTTGTGAAGTTTTGTAACATATATTCCCACTTTTCTAAGATCCTTTCAACACAATTCATCTAAACAACCCCTTTTTACCCCTTTCCAAGTCTTGTGACAAAGTGGTGTAATGCATTTTTACACTTTCCTAGGCTTGTCATCACTAATTTAACCCTTTTCTTATGTTGAGTTGTCCCCTTAAAGTACTTTTAGGCCTGAATTAAGTGTATTTTAGAAGGCAAGTCTGATAAACATCATTTAACACCTTTTTATTCCTGACCACCACTTAAATTTTCCCAAGTGGACTAGGTCGCCACCTTGGGCGACCTAGTCCCTTTTGGCTTAGAATTCAAAATTAAATCAAAAACCTAATGGGAATTTACCTCCAAAACCCTAGTGTCGGCCTATCATGTGACATTTTTGGGAAATTAGGGCATATCTTGTATAAATAAGGGTTTTTATCTTCATTTGGCCTCTCTTACTTCCCTCCCTGAACATCATTTTTGCATCTTCACAAGCACTCTTGCACTCAAGCTTCTCAAGCAAACACTCAAGCACAAAGGAATCTCAAGAAACCTCCATTGGATTTGGTTCTTGCATGTTGCAGACTTCAACAACCAAAGTTTTGGTAAGTGTTTGTATTGAGTTCATCATTCAAGAATCCTTTTCCTTTCATTGTTTCTCATTTCGTTTCAGTTACCATCAAAGGGGTTTGACTTAGGTAAACCCCTATTCCCTAACCCCAACATTATCTTTGTCTTTGCGTGTGTTTTGCAGGTTATACTCAAATTTGGCAAGGAATAAAGTGTTGGGAAAGGTACAATCATTCCATTTAAGTCAACTCAAGACACCAAACCCTAGGAGGAGCAAAAGGACAAGTTGTAGGTCATTTTCTAGAGATTCAAACATGAATTTTGTAAAAAAGGAAAGTACAAGTGGGGACCCATAGAATCAAACCTTGAATCTTTCAAAAGTACCCAGAGGACTATGTCACCATCATTGGTGACCTTGTCCCTGTACCAAGCCTAAAAAAGAGTTTTGACTTTTTTGGATACCCTTTTCCCTGAAACCCAATTTGACAAAATTTCCTGATAGAAGGACTAGGTCGCCCATTCTGGCGTAAGTGTCCCTTTGCACATTTTAGGAAGATTCTAGAACATTCTGGGGCTTCTCATTTACAACTCCTCATTTTGCAGGTGCACCATCTCTGCATTTTCTAGTTTACTTTCAGATTGCATACATTTAGTGCATATAGTTTAGGTGCATTTAGTTTACATTTGCTTTCATTTACATTTCTATAGTTAGATTAGTTTCATCCAGCATTCAACCACACTTCTTACACACATCACAACCTCATTGAATCCCTTCCTTTGAATGCAATCACCAAAAAATCCTATCAACAAAGTGGAAAGAGTGTCATTCCTAAACCAAGTGCTCCTAGGTGAAAAATCCTAGGGGCCTAGTAAGGGGAATCCTCTTTCCCTTGTTAGCATTAACCTTTTTGGCGGTTTAGTGTTATTAGCTTCATTATTTTTCTACATATACTTCTCATTTTTTTTTATCAGTCCCTTGATGAAGTGAAATGGCCAAGGTAAGGCAATGAAGTGTATCTTATCCATTCTTTCCTCATCTTGATGATGGATCACAAAGTGTGATCTAAAACATTGATATAAAAAACAAGTTCACATTTGAATCCAAAAACTTTAATATTATCATCTTCATAAATTATGGAAAACTCGTGACTACTAATTTATCTTACTAATTAGACTAATCCCAACCATGTTACTAAGAGAATATTGCAAAGGAATGATGGTAGTTAGCAAAGGAGACCAACTAAGATAGTTGTTGTTGCACCCTTACCTTTGGCCACTAGATAGGGAATGGGTATCAAATTGGGTGTGAGGTGGCGAGGAAGGGGGGACCTAAGCAACAATGCAAAGTGCATCACCCCAATAATTTAGAAATTTTTGGAGACGGGTTTAGCCCCATTAAAACTTTCAAGTTAGCAGAGTGGTAGAAGAATTGAGAGTGCTCTTCATTCTCTATCCTTAGCATCGGACACTTGTCCAACTTGAGGTAGATTAAGATAGTCTTCAACTCTCAATTCTCCATATCCTGGAGTTGTTGCGTGGTTGGTCCCCCTCCTCTACAATTAGCAATAGGAATACAAAACTTATCCTTATGTGATATTTTTTAAGTTTCTTTTAATGTGAGCACATTCTCCATGAATCATCCCTTTTGTTAATAATAAGAATAGGGGATAAATAGCAATTTTTTTGGGGATGAACAACGATTCTTGGTATTAATTCAATTTTTCCAATCAAAGGCACATCCTTGGATTCTTGAAATAATTGTTTATGGTGTTGAATAATCTCTTGGATTTCTGGTTTATTTTGAGCCATCATATCTTTTGCTTCTATAAAATTTAATTTCCCCCCTATATTATAAGAACCTTTCTTGAGTAATTTCTCCAGCCTATGGAGCTAATGATTTCACTTGGTAGTGATTTTATTCCCAAAATTTCATACTTTTTTCCCATGTATCCTAAAAGCCATGGATAAGTCTTGAAAATTGAAAGATATTGTTCCTAATTGTTTAAGCCATTGTACACCTAAAACTACATCCACTCCCCTAATAGGGATGACAAATATTTTTGAATCTAGTTCATAATTTCCTTTTGAAAGTTTTATATTATGACATTTACTACCATAAGGTAGTTATTTCCCATCAGCTATCATGAATTTAAAATTAGAGACAAGATAGACAAAACAATTGAGTTCATTAGCTAATCTTCTATTGATACAGCTATGTGTACTACCAATATCCATTAACACTTTCACACTTTTCTAATTTGTATTACCAACTACCCTGATAGTTTGTGGTGCATTTATTTCTTTCAATGTGTGCAAGGAGATAATATTACTTTATTTTTATTTGGAATCCTCATTCTTAAGTTTTATGTTTGGTTCTTTTGTAAGTATTGTAGCATCAAAAATTGTCACCCTTGACAATTTTATATTAGGTTTAACTCCCCTTATGTGCTTGGACCTAATTATGCATTAACTATTTGTTTTATAAACATATTTGGAAAATCAAATATGGGAAATGAAATTATGCATTTAATATTTTCCCTTGACACTTTTGATCCCTAAAAATTAGAAATATATCAATGTTGGTAATTTATTATTTGAATTTCCAATTTCAATTGTTGATTATCAACATTTGATTTTCTAGAAATTAGAAGAATTACATATAAATACTAGTCATTTTATCATTTGAAAAGGGATAATGAGAAGAAGAAGTGAAATTAAGAAATGTATTAAGAAAAATGAGAATTCTAAAAGCATTCAAGAGAAGTCAAGAGCCAAATTATCAAGATTATTGTAACATTTCATCATTCAAGCGTTATGTCATATATTATGTGAGTTTTTGTTCATGGTTGCATGCATTTTATTTATGAGTACTAACACTTGTAGGTAATCAAATCAATTCAAGTCAAGAAATAATTGATCTCGAAGGTGATGAGTGTGAATTTAGTCCATCAAGGAGATCAAATCTAAGTGGTGAGTTGTAGCAAGTTGTCAATTCATTAAGCCTCTATTCAACCAAGGATAAGCTCTCTTTTATCATAATTTTCCATTGTGGAGGTAGAAATACCACACGGGATTTGACTTATGCAAGCCCCTATATGGCACAACCCTTCCCCTCCTTTTATATGTGTAGGTTAAAAATCTGAAGTAAGTTGGAGGAAGAGTGAAGGCTATGTGTTCATTCATGCATCAAAACCCTCCAATTTTTCAAGTTATAGAATCTACATTTTCTCATCAATAGATGATGTTCCAACAACAACTCTAGAAATATAAAATCTATAGATTGGTAACCTCAGGCTTTTGAAATCAAATTTCAAATTTAGGAGGAATCTAGCCTAGAGTACACCATGCCCTAGACTGACCTTTCCAGCCTTAACTTTTCACATCAAGTGCATTTGTGTCTTCCCTTTACATTTTTGGAGCTTATTTTTGTCTAGTTGCACTTAGTTTATTAGAAATCATAACAAACTATGGCATTCTCATAGTTTACATAGTTAATTGCATCATTCAAAAATCAATCAATTAGAAATCAAAAATCAAAAATCCACATTAGAACATCATCCTCCCCTCCCACAAGGATTAGAACCCTAATCCACCATTTTTACTCTTCCTATTAGGATTTTTAGTCAAGTGGATTTGAGATCATTTCTAATCCTCCAAAAATGGGTAGAAGTGTGATTTAGGACCTAGATC